>JASEKS010000094.1:0-319619 GCA_030770415.1 Pleoardoris graminearum
ATAATAATAATAATAATAATAATAATAATAATAATAATAATAATAATAATAATAATAATAATAATAATAATAATAATAATAATAATAATAATAATAATAATAATAATAATAATAATAATAATATATTAGTATATTTATTAAACAAATAGTGTGGCTGTGGTAGCTCGGGGCGACTAAAAGGGGTTTTAAAAAGGAGGAGTATATATATACCTTTATAATAATAATAATAATAATAGGCCGATAACTACTATAGTAACATATTAGTTACATTTTTAACTTTATTTTTATATAAAATCGAAGTTATATTTATTTCTATTACTTTTTACTCCGCCTATAAAGGTAGTATAGTATTTAATAATAGTCGACTTTTTTATTTATAATTATATCTCCTTTCTTACCTATAATAATAATATAACGTAACACTAAATATATTCTATACGCCTACCTAGCCTACGTATTATTATACCTATATATTTAGGCCCCCCTAAAATTTTTAAATATTAATTACTTTAGTATCTCTATAGAGGTTTTACTATTTTTTATTTATTACTCTATAGGCCTTATACTTAGGATATCTTTACTTTTACTACTAGTACCCCTAGTAATACTTTACGCAGCTATACTATAAACTTTAAACTATATATCTTTATTATAAACTTAATATTAACGCGTTATTCTTCTTTTATTTTTTATAATTAGTATAGTACTATTATATTTACTTTTATTATTACTACTTTTATCTAGGCTACCGTAACTAATTTTAGATTTTTAAATTTTATTATTTTTATTATTATTAGTATTATAATTCTGTCTATCTTATTACTATTTATTTTATTATTTAGAATTTTCCGATATTAATAAATACTAATTTTATAAAACTAGTAAATAATTACTAGGCGTACGGGGTACTTAGTAGTATTAATAAAAACTTTTTATTAAACTTTATTATTTTATAGGTAGGATACAGCGGAGATAGCTTTTAGTATAATAAGTATAATAAACGTATTAAAATTAACGTAAATAAGTACAGTATCCGCTAAGAAAAAAAATAAAAATAAAACCTTTTAAGAGTATTTTAGAGAATATTTAGCAAGTATCTTTTTTTTAAATATTTAGCTATATTAACTATAAGAAAAGATAGAGAAGAAATATATAAGTGGCACTCTATATATTTCTTTTTTAAAAATTATAGTTTCTATACTAAATTTTTTATACTAAACTTTCTATACTAGCGTTTTTTAATTTAACGTTTTTTTTAGGAGGGGCGCGCTAAGCGCGCTAGTACGTTAGTAACTAGTACAACGCTGTTTTTTTAATCTAGCCTTATTTAACTTTTTTAATATATTAAGTATAAAGATATATATATACTCCTCTTTTTTTAAAACCCCTTTTAATTGCCCTAAGCCACTACAGCCACACTATTTATTTAATTAATATAAAGGTATACACATACTCCTCCTTTTTTAAAACCCCTTTTAGTCGCCCTAAGCCACTATAGCTACACTATTTATTTAATTAATATATAAATATATATATTTATATATTAATCGAACAAATAGTGTGGCTGTGGTCGCTTAGGGCGACTAAATAGGGTTTTAAAAAAGGAGGAGTATGTACATGCCTTCATACTTAGTGTCGATATAAATATATATAATAATAATAATATATATATATATATATTATATTAAAAAAAGTACTTAAAAGTCTATTAAGTTACTAATTCCTATTTATTTTTAGTTTAAGGACTTTTTTTTCTATAGTCTTTAGTAGTAAATGAAATAGATAAATTAGGTATTTTAGTAAATACTAAATTACTTTTATTTTTTAACTGAATAGTATTCTAAACTTAAATATATATATTTGTATATTAATTAAATAAAGAGTATAGCTATAGTAGCTCAGGACGACTAAAAGGGATTCGAAAAAGGAGGAGTATTTATATACTTTTATAATTAATATATCGAAAAAGTTAGGTATTCTAAACTTAGAATATTAAATCGTGACTAATAAAATAATTAATACAATTAATATTAAATATATTTATATTTATATATTAATTAAATAAATAGTGTAGCTATAGTGGCTCGGGGTAACTAAAAGGGGTTTTAAAAAAGGAGAAGTATATATATATCTTTATATTTAATATTATATATATATATTTATATACTAATTAAAAAAGGTCGGCACTTATTTATTTAATTATTATTATCCTTCTTATTAAACTATCCTTTTATTATTATTATTAGCAAGTTAGGTATATAACTATTAAAAGATTAGCTCTAGTAACTATCTAATAGTTACTTTTAAAATTATAAAAATATAACTAACTACGCCTACTAACTAATATAATATTTTAAGTATTATTACTTATATCTATTACTCTCTATATCTTATAAGTTTTTATATTTCTAAATATACTAACTCTATATAGGCGCCCCCTCTATTACTTATTATCTTTTACTTTTTACTTTTTACGCTCTACGCTTAGCGCTTAGAATAAAACGCTTAAAATAATTTTATTATTTTTAATTTTAACTTCGCTTTTACCTTCGCCTTTACTTATATAATAATTTTTACAACTTTTTAGATTTTAATAATACTTTTTTTATTAGTTACTATCCGTAGTATTTTATTTTTAATTTACCTATTATTTTAGTACTAATTAATAGTATTATAAAGGCCTTACTTAACTAAATTTATTTATATTTATACTTATATATATCTAGTTTTTTTATTTTTTAGGTTTTATTTTACTATCCTTTAGAGTTATAGTAGTTTAAATATTTTTAAAACTCCTATATAGATAATATTTGCAACGCGGTATATCTTAATAATAATAATAGCTTAATAAATAACTAAATTATACTTACTTAGCTACTAAATATTTAACTACTAAATAATTTTTTACTAAATATTAGTCCCGATTTCTTCTATAGTTATTATAATATTAATTTATATATAAGACGGATTTTTATATAAAATATCTAAAACTATATAAGTTTTAATAGATTTAGTTTACTATATATAACGTA
Organism: Pleoardoris graminearum; assembly: GCA_030770415.1. Taxonomy (NCBI): domain Eukaryota; kingdom Fungi; phylum Ascomycota; class Dothideomycetes; order Pleosporales; family Didymosphaeriaceae; genus Pleoardoris; species Pleoardoris graminearum. Next base: position 3,033 of record JASEKS010000094.1, read on the forward strand.
CTATAATATATATTAGCTGCTAATTCTTAGCTACTACAATAATAAAGTAATTATAATAGTAAAAACTATTATAAAGAAGATAATACATATAAAATAGTTATAACTTACTCTATAGTATACTATTTTTTAATATAATATTCTTACTAAACTTCGTCGTTTCCTTTATTAGAACTTTTTTAGTAGAAGTATATATACTATTACTAGTTATAGATATAGTTAGTAGCTCTAGCGTAGCGCTTTTATTATTTTTTTTTTATTATACGCCTTTTTATACCTGTATATATAGTAAAAGTATATAGATTCTTATACTATTACTTTACTTTTAGGCTAACCTATATCCTTTTTAACTTATTTTTAATAATTATTACTAATTAAATAAATAGTGTAGCGGTAGCGGCTCAGGGCAACTAAAACAGGTTTTAAAAAAGGAGAAGTATATATATACCTTTATCCTTAATGTGTCGAAAATGTTAGGTAAGACTAGATTAAAAAATTTAATATTAAAAAAATTAATCTATACCGGAAAAATATCTAAAATATTATATATTTTAATATATTAAAATATTAAAATAACTTACTTAGTAATTAACTAATAGCTAATTTATATTTAACTCTATTTTTACTCTTTTTTTTAATAATACTTCTTTCTAACCTTTTTTTTTCTATATTACTAACTTATTATAAACAATTATTATTATTAATATTTTTTTACCTATATTTTAATTATCTTTGTGGGCGGCGTGGCACAGTGGGCATGTGCTATAGAAATGCCAAGTTTTCTTCGAATTTTCAAGGTCTTCTTGCGTATTAGAGGTTCGATTCCTCTTACTGTCGTAGCGTTCTTTAAACGCGTCCACTTTACTAGTAAAAAGTAGAGTTTTTAGAAGTATAGGGCACCGCTAAAAAATTAATATAAGACTATAGGGAAGCTAAAATCCCTACGTAGAACGCGTTATATTTAAAGGTGTTTTAGGCTAAATTACTATCTAAAGTTAGACGAGATAAAAATCTATTCCTAAATAGGCTTAGCGTGGCGAACTAGGCCTAATTAGGTAATAGATTAGTAGTTTAATATAACTATATTTAGTAATTAACCTATATATTAGTTTAGGAATTAAAGAGCTGGTTATTAGTTCGCTTAGGAGATAAAGCACTTTCCTTAAATAGTTAGGTAGTCTTAATAAAAGGCTTATTTTAAAAAAAAAAAAAAAATTATCTTTGTGCGTTTTTTATATTAAATATTAAATTTTATTTTTACTTATATTAATATTATAAAGATATATTTTTAAAATTCTTTGTAAATATTTTTATAGAATATTTAGACTATGTTTTAATAATATTTCTTTATTTTACTTTTAGGGCTTTTAATTAAGTCTTTATTAATAATTCTTTCTTATCTTTAAATAAGTTTAGAAATCCTATTCTATATAACTGTATTTATATTATTATTATATTATTTTTAATTTTAATATATTATATAGTATTATAAATACTATTAAGAATCCTTATAAAATAAAAATAATTATTAGAATAAAAGTATATACTTTTAAATAAAGATTAACTTTAAATTTAACTTTTATTAAATTTAGTACTGTATTAAAGGAATAGGAGGCTAAGTTTTTAAAATTAAATAAATATTATTATATACTATAATATTGATAATATATTACGTTATTAGTATTTATATAAGCAAGAACTAAATTTTTATTATTAATATAATTTTATAATTAGATTACTAATATACTTTAAATAATATAGTTACGTAACCTATACTAGACCTAAAAGAATATAGTTTATATTTAACTGTATCCGGAGGAATAACTTTTATTTAGTCTATACCTTTTTTAGACTAGTGTCTCGACGCTATACTTTACCTCTCTTTATATAATAGTTAATATTTTAGTTAAATATATTTACCAACTATAAAGTTATAGGAACCTAAAAAAGGGATTTAAAAAATTACTATATTTAGGTAATTTTAATTTATTATACGTAGTTAGTAAGTAGTCTTTATAATTCTTATAATTTTCTCTATAATTTTCTCTTAAAAACGGTATTATTCACGTATTTTCAGACTTAGTAATTAATTTTATATAAATATTGTAAAAAGAGATATTTTTAGATTACTTTTTTTTACCTTTCTGTAAATAAAAAATTTGATAGTTAATAAAGAAAATGTTAAAAAAATCTTAAAATATAGTACAGAAAATAAAAAAAATATTAATAATATAAATTTAAAAGAAAAAATATTTTCTAATAAGTTAGTAATATAAAGGAAATAGAAGTATAAATAATATTATAGAAAGAGGAGTAATAATAAAAGTAAAAAAGAACGAGCGGTTACTTTATTATAAAGTAGATTATTTAAATTATTTAAAATATTAAAATATAGAACTTTTTAGATATTTTTATATTAGTTATTAAAAAGTAAAAGTACGCCTAGATCTCAATACAGGAGTATAAACGCAGTAAGGAAACTCTATTAAATACTAAACTATATACGTAATAATTAAAAGCTAACTTATAAAAGCTAACTTTAAAGAATAATATCTATTCGAATAGCTACTTAATTAAATAATAAGTATACTAGTGGGCCAGCGATTAGTATTAAACTAGTAGTTTATTTATATTAGTTATATTAATTATATTATAGACTAAGACCTTATTTTATAAGTTTAGAATATAATTTTAGCTAAAAGATAAAAGTAATTTAGTATTTATTAAAATACTTAATTTTATTTATTTATTTTCCTAGTACGGACTCTAATCTTAATGGAGATCTAAAGGTTTTAAAATTATAATAAGATAATTAATATAAATTATTTTATTTTATTTAGTTATATATTTAGCTATTTATTTATATTCAGTCGATAACTGCTATTATAACCTATAGGTTACTTTTTTTAACTTTATTTTTATATAAAATAGAGGTTATATTTATTTTTATTACTTTTTACTCTACCTGTACAAATATAAGTAGTATAGCGTTTAATAATAGTTAATATTTTTTATTTATAATTATATCTTCTTTCTTACCTATAATAATAATATAACGCGATACTAAGCACGCCTATTTACTAGTCTACCTACCTAGCCTACGCACCGAAGAAAAAATATATATTATATATAGGCCCCCCTAAACTTTTAAATATTAATTACTTTTAAAATATTTTTACTATTACCTCTACTATTACTATTACTTTTATTATTACTTTTATTATTATTTTTACTTTTACCTTCGCTTCTACTATATTTTTTATACTAAAAAGTACCTACCGTATTTATAAAATATTTATTTTACCTATTAACTTTAGTATAAACTATATATTATTTTTTTTTTTTTACCTTTACTATAGCTTTGCCTATTAAAGCCGCCACTAATACTACTAATCTAATATTTATAACTTTAACTATTTTCTTTATTAATAATCTAATTAATTTATCTAACTTAGGGTAGTACCTATTATTAAGAATAACTATAACTTTATTTAAGTTATAATTAATTTATTTATTAGCGTTAGCTACTTCTAAATAAATAATATACTTATACTAGTAAGTGTCTATTAAAGTCGTGTCTTTATTACCCGTAAAATAGAAAAATATTATAAAAAAGCTTAAGTAATTATACTAAACACTATTTTAAAAGCCTTAAAATTAATTAGGATATATATCTTATTACTATTAGTATTAATAAGAGAAGGACTATACTATATAGGAACTAGATATTTAAAAAATAACTTTTTAAATAATATTTTAGTAAGTATCGTTTTCTTTAATAAATATTTAACTATTAACTATAAAAATAGAAGAGAGAGACTATTAATTATAAAAATAAAGGAGAGATATATAAGTAGTAGTAGCTACTATATCCTACGTATCTCTTCTTTATAAATAAATATAGTATTATTACTAATTTTTTTTACTTTTTTAACTGAATATTTTTTAGAGGGGCGTGCTAAGCGCGCTAGTACGCTAGCGTAGCGCTATTTCTTTTTTAATCTAGCCTTACTTAACTTTTTTAATATATTAAGTATAAAGGTATATATATACTCCTTCTTTTTTAAACCCCTTTTACTTATTTTAAGTTACTATATCTACACTCTTTGTTTAATTAATATATAAATACTTTATTCTCTTATATTACCTATTTATTATCCTCCTTTAGAAACTCTATTTTATATACCTCTAGATATCTTTTATAGTATTAAGCTATAACTCTTCTCTATATGTTAGTAATTTATACTTTATATTATTTTAATTAAAATTATAGACGTCTTCTATACCTTAGACTATTATTTAAAATAATTTTTTCGATCTAGCCTTACCTGACTTTTTCGACACATTAAGTATGAAGGCATATATATACTCCTCCTTTTTTAAAACCCCTTTTAGTCGCCCTGAGCCACCACAGCCACACTACTTTGTTTAAATAATATACAAATATTTAAAATATTTTTATTTATTTATTAAAGAACTATACTGTCTTTATACTTTAGTACTCTATAGTTACTAGTATTAGTATTATTATTACTAGTACTATAATTACTAGCACCTTTCTTTTATAACTTACTTTTATTAATTAACTACTTTATATAGTAGTATAGCTATAGTAATATTAGTTTTTTTTTTTTATTTAGTAGCGTCTATAAGCGGCGGATCTTTAGCTTTTTTTATCTATTTAGGTAGTTTTTTTTGCCTTTTATAGTAACTTTATACCTATAAGTATAAAACTATTTTACTTAAGTATTAACTTTTATAGGTTACCTATAAAGATAGGTAGTAGTATATTAATTATATTAATTATACTTATTACTTTATATTTCTTATTTATTTAGTTTAATTTAAAAGCTTAGAGTGTTTAACGTACTTAATAGTATATAGTAAAGTAAATTTAGTATATATATTTTACTAAAATTTTATTTTTTAACGTGCTAGGAGTGGGTATTTTAGTTATAAAATAGTAGTATATTACTATTAATAAATAGTATTTTAAACGCTAGAATATATATTATAGTTATAATATATTAATATCTCTTTTTTTATATATACCTGTTCAGTATTAGTTTATAATAGTATATACACTAGTATAAGGTACTATATTATATAATAAACTATACTAAGCTATAATACTAATAATTACTATTAAGTAATTATTACGTGCCTATTTTAGTACTATTTTTTTTAATTAGACTTAGCACAGTATTTTTAAAAGCCAGTTATAAGATTATATAGTATATATAGTACTTTTTTTTCTAATTAGGTAGTTACTAATAGCAACTTTATTATATAAAAAAAAACTAGTAAGGACTATATAAATAAAATTCTTATACCTAATATTAAACTAAAGATAAAATAGGGAAAGTAACCTAATAGATTCTTATAGTCTATGTTTAATATAATAATATATATATAATAATATATAATAAAGGTATACACATACTCCTCCTTTTTTAAAACCCTTTTTGGTCGCCCCGAGCCACTACAGCCACACTTTTTATTCGATTAATATATAAATATATATATAATAATTACTAATAACTACTATTATAACCTATTAGTTACCGAGTATAAAGGTATACACATACTCCTCCTTTTTTGAAACCCTTTTTGGTCGCCTACACAGCCACCACAGCCACACTTTTTATTCGATTAATATACAAATATATATAAAATAAAGATTAAATTTATTTTTATTACTTTTTACTTCACCTATATATATATATAGATAGTGTAGCATTTAAGAATAGTTAATATTTTATTTATAATTGCAAATTCTGCCTTACTTATAAGGATAGTTAGCTATAACACTAAGTATACCTATCTATCTACCTAGCCTACGGATCGAAAAAAAATATATATTATATATAGACCCTCCTAAAACTTTTAAATATTAACTATACTATATAGAAATACTTTAGACTTTCTATTACACTTCTAATATCTTTATTTTTACTATTAGTACGCCTAGTAGTATTTTATACAGCTACGCTATATACTTTAAACTACGTATCTCTATTACAAAATTAATATTAATATACTAATTCTTTATTTCTTATAACTAGTACAGTTTTATTATTATTACTCTTATTACTATTATCTTTATATAAGCCAGCGTAACTAATCTTAACTTTTTAAATTTTATTACTTTTACTATTATTAGTATTATAATTTTATTTATTTTATTACTATTTATTTTCTTACTATACGTTTTATTATCTAGGGTTTTCTGGTATTAATGAATACTTAATTTAAAAAACTAGATAATTATATTACGTAGAGGATACTTAGTAGTATTAAAAAAATATTTTATTAAACTTTATTACTCTATAAGTAAGATATAATAAGAATAGCTTTCGACGTAGTAAGTATATTAAAATTAATTTAAATAAGTATAGTATCTACAAAGAAGAAAGTAAAAGGAGTAAAAACTTTAAAAAATATTTTTATAAATATTTTTTTTTATAAACATTTAACTATATTAACTATAAATATAGAGGAGAGATATATAGGTAGTAGTAGTTACTACTATCTATATATTTCTTTTATTAAATATAGTATTTAAACTAGAGTTTTTATACTAAACTATTTTAATTTAATGTTTTTTAGGGGGCGCGCTAAGTCCTAAGTATACTAGTATACTAGTACGGCACTATACCTTTTTTAACTTAGTCTTACCTAACTTTTTTATATATTAAGGATAAAGGTATATATATACTCCTCCTTTTTTAAAACCTTTTTTAGTCGTCTTAAACTACTATAGCTATAGTATTTATTTAATTAATATATAAATATATAAGTATATAAATATATAAATATATAAATATATAAATATATAAATATATAAATATATAAATATATAAATATATAAATATATAAATATATAAATATATAAATATATAAATATATAAATATATATATTATTATCGAAAAGTAAAAGTACGTCTAGACCTCGATCCAGGGATACAAACGTAGTAAGGGAACTCTATTAAGTACTAAACCGTGTACGCAATAATTAAAAGCTAAATATATATTATTATATTATATTATTATTATAAACTTTATATTAATATTAATTTAGGTTTTAGTAAGATAATATCCCCATTTATAAAATAATAAATATTTTAAACTAGTTTTAAAATAAAAAAATATACATTTTCTTACTTGGCCTATAGTCTACATTTAAATTCTATTAAAAAATTTTAGAATTTATTAAAATCTAGGCTAAATTAAAAATATAAAGATAATTTAGTTATAAAATTAAGTTTAAAAAAGTATAGAGATCTTTAAATTAGCTATTATTAAAAAGTAGTATAATATATAATAAAAATTATTAATAATTATATTTTATTACTCCCTAACTATTCTAAAATAGTTATAACAGCTTAGAAATACTATAATAAATACTAGTAATATATTATTTACTAGTTTATTATTAAAAATTTATAAATTTAACTTTTATTAATAATTATATAATTAATATATTAGTATATAAAAATAATCTATACACTAATAAAATATTATATATATTATTATATATATAAAAATACGCTAATTTTAAACCTTAAATATAAAGGTATATAGGAGAATAAAATAAAAAAAGACTGATTAAAAAGGATCCCTTTTTTAAAATTTATATAAAATTAATTACTCATCTAAAAAATACGTATATAATACGATTTTAAAAGGAGAACTATAAAGATTTTGATTAGAAGTTTAGTTACTACTTATTAATTTATTTAATGTACTTTGCGAGCTTTATAAAGCCGCGGCACAATATATAATAAGAACTTAATAAATACTAAACTCTACTTATTAATTATATATAATAAATTAAAATTACGTAAATATAGTAATTGTTTTAACTTATTTTTTAGGTTGCTATAACTTTTTAGTTAGTAAATATATGTATAAAGGTATACACATACTCCTCCTTTTTTAAAATCCTTTTTGGTCGCCCCGAGCCACTACAGCCACACTTTTTATTCGATTAATATACAAATATAGTAAATATATATAACTAAAAGTTTAACTATATCCTTTTAAACTTAATATAGGTTACGTAACTAGTTTTATAAAATATATATATAAAAAAATATATATACTCCTCCTTTTTGAACTCCCTTTTAGTCGCCACTACAGCCACCACAGCCACACTATTTGTTTGATTAGTATATAAATATATAAAATATATTAATAATCTAATAATAAGATTATATTAATAATAAAAATTTATTTTAAGTTTATATAATTACTACTTTCGTAATATATTATTAATATTATAGTATATTAAAAAATAAGTTTATTTTTATAAATCTAAACTTCTGTTTTTATAAAATAGTAGTATATTGTTTAAAACCTATATATAAAGTTAAACTTCTTTTAAAAATAAAAAATATTCTTTTTATAATTACTACTATTCTAAAAAGGCTTTAGTAAAGTATTTATAACGCTATAAAAAGAATTAAAAAAAAGAAATATAATTATAATATAGAAAAGGTTTAAAGGAGTAGAGTTTTAAAGTTAACTCTAAGAGATAAAAGAGTTATAAATAAAGACTTAACTATAAGCCCTAAAAGAGAAAATAAAAGATTATTAATAGAAAATAGTCTAAATGTTATAAAACGATATTTATAGAACTTTTTAAAAGAGATAAAGTACTTTATTAATATAAGTACTAATAAATTTCTTGTATATAAAGAAAGCGCTAAAAAGAAGCTTAAAATACGCTAAAAATATATATATATAAAATAAATATATACTTAAAAAAATTATATTTTTAAATAAGTTAGTAATATAAAGCGGTAAAGATAGAAGAAAATATTATAAAGAAAGGGGTAATAATAGAGTTAAAAACAAATTAACGATTAGCTAATTACGAAGTAAGTTATTTTACCCTTTTAAAATATAAAAATATATAACTTTTTATATATTTTTAAGTTATAGTTTTACTTTTATAATATTAATTATATTAATTACTTCATAGATCGAGATCTTATCCTATAAGTTTAGAGTGTAATTTAAATAGGAGGTAGAAGTAATTTAGTATTTATTATAATATTAAATTATTATTATTTCTTATACTAATAAAAACTATATAAAAAAAGTCTTTATACCTAAAGTTAAACTAATTATAAAAAGGGGTAAGTTTATAAAGTTTTTTTACCTATTTTTTTTATTAATATAATAATATATATATATATATATATATATATATATATATATTATTATATTATATTATAATTATAATTATTATATTAATATTAATCTAGATTAGTAATTGTAATAAGATAACGCCCCTATTTATACAACTATAACCGATTTAAATTAGTTTAAAAATAATATAATTAAATTTTATTTTTACCTAGTCTATAGTCTTAATTCAGGCCTATAAAAAATATATAAAGTTATTTAAATTTTAGTTTAAATAAAAATAAAAAGACTAATTTAGGTATAGAATTAAATTTAAAAGGTATAGAGTCTTTTAAAAGAGCTATTATAAAAAAGCAAAATAATATACTATAAGATATTATTAATAACTGTATTTTTTCCCTTACTAACTATTATACGGCGGTTATAGAAGCTAATGGCTACTATACTAAATACTAGTAATACATTATTTACTAGTGTATTATAAAAAAAATTAATAATTTAACTTTTGTTAATAATTATATAATAATTGTATTATTTAAAATTAGAATAGAGTAGTAATATAGTATAATATATAAGATAAATTAGGTATATATTATCTATAAAAGTAGAAAGATAAATTACTATTTAGCTAAAACCCTATAGCGTAAACTATATATTCTTTATTATATAAATACGCTCCTATCTAAATTAAAAATACTTAAGTTATAATATTATTTCTCTTTTAGGACCGCTTTTAGCCTAAAATTAAATAGTATAAATATATATAGACTATATATACCCGTTTAGCACTTTTTAGACTACTTTAGTATAATAATATTAAATAATAATATTAAGTATTATTTTTAAGGCCTTTTTTTTATAAGTTACTATTTAGTAATATTTAGTACTATTTATTTTTTACTATTTTTACTAAATTTAGTTAATTAATAATATTATTGTACTAGTACTAGTATCTTAGCGCTTTTAGCCATAAAATTAAGGCCTAGGGACTTTTACTCCTAATTTTTATATTAGTCTTAATAATATTATTTATAAATAAGTATTTTATATAAGGCGTAAAGTGATAGAATTTAGTACTAATTATATTATATAATTATACTAAAGCGTAATTACCCCTTATATATTCAATTTTGACTTATATTATCTATTTTTAGTTTATACCGTCGCGATACCTTTTATATATAAAACTTTTAAAGACTTTTATATTTAGTTAACTTAAAAAAATAAATAATATACTAAATTACCCTATATTAGCTACATTAGAGTTATAGTAAAATATAATATTTTAAACTAAAATTACTAGTATTTTGTAAATCCTAATAGTAATAAATAAAAATTATTTATTTTTAAGAGCTACTAGTTTAAGACTTATTTTTCTTATTTTAAGAAGAATACCTCTTATTACGTAGTAAGTACTAATTTAGTACTATTAAGTGCTATATTATACTAATTATACTATTTAGCCTTTATATAACTAATTTTATTATTTTAAATAGTTAGAAACTACTATTAGTAAAACTATAGTAGATAATAAAAATAAGTATTTTATTATAGGCTAAGAGGTATATAAGCAACGCTGTATAAGGTATAAAGCCTAACTTATAAAGTATAAGTATTAGGTTGTAGACTTATACTATATTAAATATTCCGTAGTTCTTAAGGACGACTAAATATAATATATAGCTAAGCTAATAGCTTTTAAGCCCTTTAATAAAACTAAAGCGCGTAAGAAAATCTAGAATAAAGAGAAATAAGTTAATAAAAAGGTTTAGTCTATTTATAGGTAAATTATAGTAGATTTAATAGTATAAATAAATAGTATATAAAAATTTAGAGTAATTTAGTATTAATTATTATATAGCGGTAATATTAGATCATTTAAAAAGTTTTATAATTATAATAGCGCCTTTTATTTTATTAATAAGTACGCTAAGTCCGGTGGTTTTTTTTAAATATATTTACTTTAATATAGTCCTAAATAAGAAGTAAAAGCGTATAAAAGTTAATAATAATTTTAATAACTTCTAAATAAGTCCTAAAAAGGTAAAAAGGGCGTAAATATTTTTTATAGTAGTATAATAGCATTATTTAAGCTAATTTAGTACTCTTTAGTACACTTAATTATTAACGTATTTTTTAGAAATTTAGTACTCTCTATATAGTAATTCTAATTAGTTTATAAATTAAATAAAACTATTAAGCTACTAATTACGCTACTTAGTTATAGACTTAAATCTAAACCTTTATAGTATTTCTTTTATTAACTTTTTTTATAATTATAACTATTACGCTTTTTAGTCTTGAAGTTCTATTAGTTTAAATCCTACTCCTATTAATAGTAATAAAAGTAAATAAATTATATATTTTAATATTTAATTTAGTACTAATTATAATACTAAAAATAGTATAATTTATTTTATAACTAATTATATTTATTAGTTAGCTGTGTTTTTCAGTAACTATATATAGAAGTTAAATAATAAAAAGTAATATTCTTATAATTTATTAGTAAATAATTTAAATAAATTTATAATTTTTTATATCCCTCTTTTGCTATATAAGGAGTTTAGAAACCTTTTAGTTATAGCTATAATAAATAGGGTCTTAATTTAGTAATTTAGTTTAAATAGTACTAATTTTTAATAATTATAACTCTTATTTTACTATAGTATATTTATATATTTTTTATAATTTTTTATTATGCTATTAAACTATTTTTATTTTTAATAGGACTATTCCCGTTACTAACATTGTTATAGAAAATATATATAGAATTCTAAAAATAAATAATAATAATTTTATTTTAAAAAGGGAATATAGTTTTAAAATAGTTTAAAATAGACTATTATTTTATATTAAGAATTCTTTTAGACTAATTTAGGGTCTATAATTACTAAAAAGAAAAAAGTAAATTTTTTTAACACTTTAGAGGGTGGGGTAGTATAGTAGGCAAGTGCCTAAAAATATATTAAATTTATAAAAATTCTTCGAATTTTCGTTGTTATTTATATATTAAAGATTTAATTCCTCTCCTTATTATAAGTATTTTTTAAATACGCCTACTTTACGAGTAAAAAGTAAAATTCTTAGAAGTATAAAATACTACTAAAAAATTAATATAAAGCTACGGGAAGCTAAAATCTTTATATAAAATATATTATATTTAAAAGTATAAATAAAATATTTAGACTAAAATTACTATCTAAAGTTATATAAAATAAAAATTTATATCTAAATAGGTCTAGCGTAGCGAACTAGTCCTAATTAGGTAATAGATTAGTAGTTTAGTATAACTATTTAGTATAATAACCTAATTAAGAGTTTAAAGAACTAGTTCTAGTTTATTTAAAAGATAAAGCACTTTTCTTAAATAGTTAGGTAGCCTTAATATAAATAGCTTAATTTTTTTTTTTTTTAAAAAAAAAAAAAAAAAAAAAATTAAAACTTTAGAGTCTATATAGAATTATTTTAAACTATTGTCTTTTAGGAGACTAGCCCTAGCTTTATTATACGAGTATACTTTTAAGTAGATTATTACTCTTTATAGAAAAGTTATTTTACTTTTATATTACTTAATTTATTAAAGTTGTTTTAAATCTCTTTAGAGTAATTTTAAATTATTTTTAAAACTTTTAGTTTCTAAGTATATTCTTTATTTAAATAGTCTTTTTATTTAAATAGTCTTCTTATTTAATAAGATATTATTATTAACCGGACTTATTACGTCTAAAGTCTACAATATATTCTATATTATATATATTTTTACTAAATTAGCGTAATATATTAACTATTAGCTCTTACTTATAAGGCAGAATGTCCTAGGGTTTATATAATTTTATTAAGAAAAAATAAAAGACTAAATAAACTTATTTTAGACTTATAAGTTTAATTCTATATATAATAGGTAAACTACCTATATACTAAACTATTATACTAGAATCTAACTCTTTTTAGGTAATTTTTTATTTAGTTTTATATATTATATATAACGATTAAAAACCTAGATTTTACTTTCTATTTTTGGGTTTAGTGGAAGATACTTTTTATTTAAAGTGCTTTTTAATATTTTTATACTATTTTTAGTTTTTATTTAGCTTTATTATAGATATTAATAAGTTTAGAGACTAGATAAAAAGCTTAAGAGCTTTTTTCTTTACTTAGTGCTTATAAGGACTAATTTAGTTCTTTTAGACTATATTTATAGTAAACTTTAAAGAGTGTATATTTAGTAATAAAGTACTAATTATTATTATAAATAAATTTTATATGATATATCTATAATACTTAATTATTTTACTTTAAGTAATAGAAAATATAAAAATACTATTTAAGAGTTTTATTTTATTATTTTATCTATCTATTTATCCATAGGTAAAAGGCGGAAGATAAAATTTATTTTAAATTTAAATAATAGTAGAAAGTATTTTAATATTTTATTTATATAAGTAGACTTTTATTAAATAACACTATTTCTAAATTTTTATAAAATCTTATAACTTTATAGATCTAAAACTAGACTAGATTAATACTATTTTTAATTTATTTTTACTAGTATATAATAGACTATTTTAGAGAAACGATCTATAATTATAAAAATTATATTATATATAATTCTAGTAAAGCGACTAGGGGGCAGGTTAATAATACAATTTATAGTTATATATTATTATAGTCTATTAGGGACAGGAAGTAGATAGAAGAGATTATATAATTTATATATTTTTAAATTAGCGCGCTAATAGCACTTATAGTTATAAATATAGTTATAAAGACATATATATACTCCTTCTTTTTCAAAACCCCTTTTAGTTGTCCCGAGCTACTATAGCTACACTATTTATTCGATTAATATATAAATATAAATATATAAATATAGTTAATAATATTTTTAAATATACCTACTTATATATATTTATACTATATATATAAGGATTCGCTTTATATTAAAATATTCTAAAAAGGGACTAATATAGTATTCTATAATTACCCTTATTTTATTTTTAGGAATATAGGGCCGTATTAACTCTATTAGCCTTAACTTAGTGCGCTCTAGACTCTTTAGTTATAAATTATTATTATTATCTTTAAATAGGTCTAACTTTTTATTTTTTATCTTTATTAAGTATTTTAAGGTAGTTATTTCTATTTTAAGTAAATTATATAGCCTAAAGTTCTTAATTTTTTATAAGCTTTAAGTTACGTTTTTAGTTTATTTATATATAAATTATTATTATAAAAACTAGAATCCTATTAACTTTTATAGTAAAAAGTTATAATACCTCTCTTATAAGTTATATAAAGACTATATTATATTTATATTTAACTATTTTAGACTTTAGTATATAATTAGAGTAGTAAGATATAGTATTAGTTAAATTTATTAATTTAATTTTATAGAATACGTTAAAATTATACTTAGAGAGAAGCAGATATAATTATATATAATATAGTAATAGGGTTTTTATTATATAAACTGTTATAAATTATTATAATCTATAAAGATTTTAAAATAAAAATTTTATAGGTATTGCCTTAGTATTTATTATAACTTATAATAGTAAAAAGTTTTTTATTATATATATTATAATAGTACTACGCGCTGCCTAACGTTTTTAAATAAATGTTAATTAGCTACTACTAAACTAATCTATTCCTCTTAAAAACTAATTAGCTTAAAATAGTACTAATACCTTTATTAACAGCGTTTATTTTAATTTAAGTTTATTTTTTATATTTAAAGTGTAAAAGTATTAGTATTTTAAGAAAATTATTTTAAAACTTTTTAAAAACTTCTTTATTAGCGTTGCCTAAGTTAATATAAATACTTTACTCTCTTATTATAGCTAGCTTATTTTTAGCGCTACCTAGTACCTTTTAGGTTAATTTAGTAAGTAGTAGGGCTAATTAAAAAAAATAGTTTATAAATCTATAATAGTAGTTTATAAAATTAATAAAAATATATATAATACGTATATAGGTAGATATAGGCTAGTTTTAAATTATTTTAACCTAAGCTAGATTTATTAAGAGGCTTTTAGGTAAAATAATAAAACTAAAGTATTTAGTAAACGTAGTATACTAAAAATACTTTTTTAAGTTTAAGTAAAATTTTATTTTATATAAATACTATAATACCTTTTATATATAATTTTTATATTTTGATTTAGTATCCGAAAAGATAAGTATATTTTTAAAGTATATAATATAGATTATATTAACTAATTTAGTTAATATTTATAGGATAAGCTATTAGAACTATATAAGTATATTTATTAAGCTAATAGATATAATTATATACTTAAAATAGCTGTACCTTATACAGAACGTAGTCTTTTATTTATTATTTTTTATATTATAAATATAATAGTAAGCTTATTATAAATAAAATTTAGTATATATCTATACTTTAATAAAATAGTCTAGTAATATTATAATTAATAAAAGAGTACTATAAGTTTTAATTATAATTTTATTAAGACTTTTATAGTTTATATAAAGCTAAATACTACTATTTTTCTTCTTTATAAAGAGGATAGGGGCCTTAGTAAAGAATTTTAATTACTAAATTTATCTATATTTAAAATATTTCTCTATATACTTTTAAAGAATCCTTAGTTTAGTAACTAGAAAATTATATATAAATTTATATAATAAAAAAGTACTAAATTTAAAATTAATTTTTAAATTATTTAATTTATAGTCTATAGAGATATTAAAGTCTTTATCTAAAACTAGATTTAATAAATTAAAATACCTAAGTTGTATAGAGTATTTTTTATATCTATTTAATTTATTTTAGATTAGAATCTCTATTAAACCTACTAGGTATATATATATTTAAGTACTTAGATTATATATAGTATACTTAAACTCTTTTACGCTTTTAAAAATAATTTTTATAATAAAAATATTATTATTCTTAAAGTTATCTCTAAAGAAAATCTTTTAAGTAGTAATATTTATTTTTAGATTCCCTTAGTTAAACTAAAATAAGTTTAAAAAAAATATTATATTAAAAAGATCTACTATTATATATAAAATTAATTTAATTTAATTTTAATTATATAAGTTAGTTACGTTTATTTTAGTAACTATATTACTATTAATAGTTATATTAAAACTATTTACTATTTATATTAATAATTTATTAAAAGTAATTACCTTTAAGCTTATTTTCTTTACTAGCTTAGCGCTTATAAAATTTATAATAAACTTTAAGTTTACTAAAGTTTTAATATAACTTTTATTTATAATTTTAGCCTTTAGGGTAACTATCTTCTTAAATTAGTTATTTAACTAGTTAAATAAACTATTAATATACTTAATCTTAAGTATTTTTAGTAAATAGTTTATAGTAGTTTTAATATAGGCAGTAAGTATTATAATTATATATATATATATATTTATATACTAATCGAATAAATAGTGTGGCTGTGGTGGCTGTGGTGGCGACTAAAAGGGAGTTTAAAAAAGGAGGAGTATATGTATGCCTTTATACTCAATACGTCGAAAAAGTATAATTATATTTTTTTTTAATTAGGTAGATAACGTAGTCTTATTAATTACATTTTTAGATTTAGAGGCTACTAGCTTATTTTTATACTAGTAGTTAAGAGTATAGTAGTTAAGAGTATAGTAGTTAAGAGTATAGTAGTTAAGAGTATAGTAGTTAAGAGTATAGTAGTTATTTTTATTATAATAGTAATATATTAGTGTACTTTTTTTTTAAAAAAAAAAATAAGCCTTTTATATTAAGGCTACCTAACTATTTAAAAAAAGTATTTTATCTTTTAAACAAACTAGAACCGGCTCTTTAATCTTTTAATTAGGTTATTATTTACTAAATAGTTATACTAAACTACTAATCTATTACCTAATTAAGACTAGTTCGCTACGCTAGGCCTATTTATATATAGATTTTTATTTTATCTAACTTTAGATACTAATTTTAGCCTAAATACTTTACTTATACCTTTAGATATAATATATTCTATATAAGAATTTTTAGCTTCCTGCAGTTTTATATTAATTTTTTAATAGTATTTTATACTTTTAAAAATTTTATATCTTACTATATAAAGTAGGCGCGTTTAAAGAACGCTGTAATAAGAAGAGGAATTAAACCCCTAATACATATAGGAGACCTTAAAAATTAAAAAATCTTAGTATTTTTAGATATATACCTACTATACTACCCCGCTATTAGCGTACTAGTAAAAAATACTATTTTAGTTAGTAGCTTATAAGACTAATTAGCGCTTAACTATACTTATTAGTTTTACTTAAAATATTTTTAGTATTTAGTAGATTGGACTTAATTATAATAGATTAGGTCTAATAGGTTATAATAATAGTACTTATTAATAGGTACATAATAAAATAGAAACTTTTATATCTTTTTTTAATTCTAACTATTTATTTCTTTTTATATCTAAACTATTATATATTATTTTACCTATACTTATAAGTATTTTATAATATTTTTTTCTTTTTTATCGTCCGCTATATATATCTATTATTATTAATTACCGTCTATTACTATTTTATATATAGCTTTTTCTCTTTTTATCCTTAAGGCTAGACTTATCTAGTTATTTAGTATAGTTAGAAGCTACTACTTTTACTTTTAAATATAGTTTAGGTTACTATTAGTAATATAGCCTACTATATAGGTTAATAATAATTACTATTACTATAGCTATAGCCGTATAAGTATAGTATATACTTACCTATTTTTTTTTTATAAAAACTGTTTTTCTATAATAGCGTAGTCTAAAATAATTACTTTTACTATTTATTTTATATTATCTAACTACTTATCTAGATGAAGACTTACCGTAGTATTCTAGAGTATTTTAAAAATATTTAGTAAAAAAGATACTATTAGTAGTATATAAATAAATTTAATTACGTAGAAAATATTACGTATATTACTTTTATAAAATTATTTAGTTATTATAATATAATATAGTGCGTGTAGTAATATCTATAAAAAAAAGGTATAAGTAGCTACCCGATATAGTAGACTACTAGTTATACTTTTTTTATTATCCTATATATATAGTAGCAGGGACGCTAGTATATATTAATACCTTATAGTATACTATAAATATATTATCTGTTTCTCTTTTTCCTTTATTAATAGATGTTTAGTACTAGATTAGAAGAGATTATATATTAACTTATTATAGGTAATTAAGTAAGTAATACTATTTTAACTTATTATAACTATTCTTAGCATAATATATTAATATATAACTACGCACTGCGTCTTTTATTATTATATTTAAATTATTATAAAACCGTTTTGTAGGTACCCCTATAGTAGCTAGTAGTTATTTTTTTTAAATAATATAAATACTACGCTAAAAGCGGAGCTTTATTTATATATATAAAAAAAAGGTCTAGTAGATTTTTTTATATTTTATATATTTTTTTTAAACTTTTATATTTTAAAATTACCAGAAATAGTTATCTTTTATATTAATTATAAAAAATTAGTTTTTTCTTCTACTTCAGTAATAGTGTTAATTTATTATTTTTTTAAAATTTATAGTCTAGCCTAAAGATTTTAATTTAGGGAGTTTATAAAGTTTTAAACCCATTAGAGTTTTTACTAGTTTTAAATATATTTAACTCTTTTTAAAGGGGGTAAATATAGTTTAATAGTTTTATAAAAAACTACTAAAACTGCTAGATAGTTTACTTAAAATTAATTTTAGTTTAATTAAACTATTATAGTAATCTTGTAAAGGTATTTAATATTTTAATTTTTAGAAAATTTTAAGTTTTTTTTAAAATAAATTAGTACTAAGTTTTAATATAACTTTAGTCTTTTAGGTAGTTTAAAGGAGGTTATTAATATAGATATTAGTAAATTTAATTTTTAAAACCTCTATTAGAATAATAATTAATAATTAATAAAATTACTATTTATAATTAATTTTTTTATAGTTAAAGTTATATGTATTCTTTTATTTATAAATATAAATGGCCTTTAGTGTTAGTAAATATATAATTAAAATAAAAACTAAAATAGTATAACTTTATAAAATAGTTAAGTTTTTCATAATTATAGTTTAGTTGCCTATATTAAAGTAATAGTAAATATTAAATAGTTATTTTATTTTATTTATATTTTTAACTTATTAGAGCTAAGCGTGTACTTTTTTAAAACTAGTAAATATAGAGGGTTTTAATTAAAATAAAAGTATCTAACTATAACAATTGATAGCTATTTATACTTTTTTATATTTAAATAGGCCTAATAGAGGCGTCTTAGCAGCTTATATAAAATATTAAAAAACCTAAATATTAAAAATACTAAAAGGAGACTTAAAAATTTTTTTAGAGTTTTTAATAAGTCTAATAGTTTATAAAACTAACGTATTACGCGTAATAAAATAATAAAATTTTTTTAAAGCTATATTATACTTAGGCTGGCGAACGGGTCTCCACATCGGGATCTTAAAAACTAAAATATCTCTTTAACTAAAAGAGTTATAAAGAAACTTTCTATTAGTAAAATATAGATCTAACTTAGCTCTATATTTTATTAATAGAAAGTTTCTTTATAACTCTTTTAGTTAAAGAGATATCTTAGATCGGAGTAAAATGTGGAGACCCATTTCTTAGTAAGACAGGTTGCTTAATAACTTTTTATTTATTAGAGTTATAAAAAAACTTTCTATTAGTAAAATATAGAGCTAAGTTAGATCTATATTTTACTAATAGAGAGTTTCTTTATAACTCTTTTAGTTAAAGAGATATTTTAGATTTTGAGATCCCGATGTGGAGACCCGTTCGCCACACTAATTATACTAGATTACTTCTAAAGGTAGAAAAGTAATTTAAGTATTAAAAATTAATATTACGGAGACTTAAAAGTAGATATTAAATATTAATATTTAATAAGAATTTATATATAGGGAGCTTACTAAGTACTTTAAAATAAGGTTAAAGTATATACTAAAACGCTAGCTTTGCTAGCATAATTATACCTATTTTAGTACTTATACCTAAGTAAGGGGCGCCTTTATATTTATAATACTATTCCCCTCTTTAAAAAGCTTTGTCTTTAAAGCTTTATATATCCCTAACTTTTATATAATAGGGCGGAGTTAAACACTTATAAAGATAAAATATTTCAATTAGAGTAATAAAACGTATAACTATTTAAATAGTAAGCTATAAAGTTATTTTTATCTATAACCTAACTATTAAAATTATAGAGTATAATAGGTAAGTCTAGCTTTTTTTATCTATTATTTATACCTCTAAGAAAGCCCTTTATACTAAACTATATTATCTTTATAGTTTTATTATACTACTTATCTACTAATTATATTTTATTATCTATTAATTATCTATTAATTAGTTATTTATTTATTTATTATAAGCTAGATAATAGCTATTTATATATCGTAAGCCTCTAGAAAAAATATATTTAATTATTAAAGTGACTATAGGTAACGTTAGTAATATTCTATAAAATATTCTTAATAACCTATAATATTAAAATATAATTACTAGTTAGGGTTATTAAAATCTCTCTATTTAATAAGGAATTTTAACAGACCTTTATAGCTAGTATTAAGGTTAATTATATATTTATTAATTTTATAATCTAGTATTACTCTAACGTTATATACTAGTAAGTCTTTTTTTATAGTAATTAGTCTTTATAGCTCTTACTATTACTTTAGTAGTAGTATTATATTTTATAAATAAAATAATTATAGGTAAAACTATAGATAGACGTTTTTAAGTATAGTATAACTAATAAATTTAAATTTAAATTTAAAGACTTAGCTTATACTATAGCAATTATCTAATTATTTATTATATATATTAATAACTCTAAACGGTCCTAAATTTTTACTCTTTAGTCTTTTAGAGTATTACGTATAGATATTATATATATTAAGTATAATTTAGTTACCTACGCAGATTTCTAGAGTAGATAATTATTAACTATTAGTATACTTTTTTATTTTTACTTACGCCTATATTAGTGCTAAATATAATTATTATCTTATATAGTCTATATATATAAAAAGTCTATCTACAGCTTATATATATATTTTTTTATATATAAAAAAAAATTGCTATTAGTAACTACCTAATTAGGAAGGAAAGTATTATATATACTATAAGACCTAATAACCGGCTTTTAAAAGTACTACGCTAAGTCTAATTAGAAAAAGTAGTACTAAAATAAGTATATAATAATTACTTAATAGTACTTTATAGTATTATAGCTTAGTATAGTTTATTACCCTATATAGTAACTTATACTAGCGTATTTACCATTATAAACTAATACTAAGCAGGTATTTAAAAAAAAATATTAATATATTATAACTATAGTATATATTACAGCGTTTAAGGTACTATTTACTAATAGCAGTATACTACTATTTTATAACTAAAATACGTGCTCCTAGTACGTTAAAAAATAAAATTTTAGTAAAATATATATACTAAACTTACTTTAGCCTATACTATAGAGTACGTTAAATACTTTAAGTTTTTAAATTGAACTAAATAAAAAAAACGCAAAGTAATAAATATATTTAATATAATTAATATACTATTACTTATCTTTATAAGTAACCTGTAAAAGTTAATATTTAAGTAAAATAGTTTTATACTTATAGGTATAGAGTTGCTAAAAAGGGCTAAGAAAAAGCTACTTAAGTAAGTAAAAAAGCTAAAGATCTACCGCTTATAGGCGCTATTATGTAAAAAAGATATACTAAAATTACTATAGCTATACTACTATATAAAATAATTAATTAATAAAGATAAGTTATAAGAAAAAGTCGCTAGTAACTATAGAGCTAGTAATAATAATACTAATACTAATAATTATAGGGTGCTAAAGTAAAAAGATAGTATAGTTCTTTAGTAAGTAACTAAATATATTAAAAACTATAGTTTATAGTATAAAGGGCGTATATAATTTTAATTAAAATAACATAAAATAAAAGTTACTAATATATAAAAAAGAACTGTAGCTTAATACTATAAAGAATATCTAGAGGTAAGCGAAGAGGAGTTTTTAAAAAGAAGATAATAGATAGCTAGTATAAAAGAATATAGATAAATAACTTAGTATATAACTAAATAAAATAATATATTTTATATTAATAATCTTATTATAACTTTAAAACCTTTAGGTCTCTATCGAGACTAGACAGCTTATATATTATATATTGCCTTTTATCTTTTTAGTAATACGCTAGGAGGTTTAGTATTTATATATAATAGGTATTTTTTTGGTAGCTTTAAATAGTATTATACCTATTAATATAATACTATTATTTACTTTAAACTCTATAATAGATAATAACTTTATTTAGTTATTTTACTTATAATTAACAAAGCAGCTTAAATAAGTTTTTAATACTTAATTAGTAATTTCTATTTATTTATCTATTTTTAGATAAAAGTCTGTAAATAACTTTAGCGTTATACGAACTCTTTTATATAATTATTTTTAAAATTAAAACGTAAATTATATATTATAAATAGTTATAAACTTTAGTAAGTAACCCTCCTTACACTAAACGTACTTAATAAAAGCCTAGACGTTAACTATAGTATTAAAAAATATTAAAAGTATAAATTTCTTTTTTTTAGATAGTTAATTAACTAAAACTAAAATATATTTATAATTATAACTATTATAGTAGCTCTTAGATAATAGCGTAATAAAATTAAAAATATACTTATCTAATATATATTTAGTATAAGTAAAAAGTATAATAAATCGTATTTACTTTTATATTATAATTTTACTTTAGTATAAGTAAAGTAGTTATATATATATCGGGTAACGCTATTTATATAGTATAACTAGTAATAGTATTATAATAATTATATATATATTTTATACTTATTATTATATCCGGCAGCGTAGTTATTGTAATATTATTATATAATATATATTTAGAGTTTATTATTATAGAGTATACAAACCTTACTATTAATATATAATAAGTTATTATCTAGACGATAATTTTATAATTTAATATAAATACTAAAGTTATAATAAAACTAGTAGAGTATATAATATACGCTACTCTCTATAGCGTTAACTATACTTTTAATAACGTTATTATAAAAACTAACTACTTTAAATAGCCCTAATAGGTTTTTGTTATTAGCGTCCTTATAACTATTATAAAATTTTAAAATAGGGTTTTTATTTTAACTATTAAAAATAAATAGCTCTTCGCTAATTTCGTAGACCTATTAAAATAAGCTTATAATATCTAACTCTATTATATTTATTAAGATTTTAGTTAAATATATAGTATATTAGAAACTACTATTATATATAGCATACGTAGGTAGTTTAAATTATTTAAAAAATAATAGTATCTACTATTAGTACTATATTTAGTTATTATATATATTTATAAAAACGTTTCTAGTTTCTTATATTAGTATATTAGGCTTTATACTCTTCTTATTAGGCCTATATTTAATTATAAAGTTAAATTCTAATAAAAACTTCGCTTATTAAGCTTATCGGTAATTTAATTATTTAGTTATTATAAAGTAATTTAAAGCTTTATAATTAGAAAATATTTTTATAGAATTAAGTATACCGGCGAGCTTAGATTACTATTTTTTAAAAGTATAAATAATCGCTATAAGCTTTTTATTATAGATAGGGTAGTTACGCTTTACTAGTTTATTTTTATTAAGAAGACAGTAATAAACTATAAAACGCTATTCTTATACTAAAATAATATACTAGTAATAACCTAATTAAACGCGTTAGTTTTTATAATTATATATATATTAAAATTATAGTAAGTAAGTATTAGGGTGTTAATAAAAGCGTATTTAAGTTACTTAAAGACCCTTTTAGTAGTAGGTATTAGTATAATCTTCTCTACTATACTATTACGTATTAACTTAATTAGTAGTTATGCGACTTAAGAAAAGTAGTATATAAATTATTTATAAAAGTTTATAAAACTAATAAACGTCTAAATATTTTTAACTATTTTAAGTTATTTTTATTTTATAACAGCTCTAACCTTAGTAAAATCTATTTTTAGACTATTAATAAAGAGTATTATACCTATAGAGCTAATATATTATACTAAAAATTTATACTTTTTAATATTAAGCTATAAACTAGTTTCGTGAAGTCTATATAGCACTTTAAAATAATATTATTTATAGTTTTTTTTATTTTTACTAAAGATAATAATATTATTAGAGTAAACTAAATAAAAATTATTTAAGTACTCGTATAGCAGCTAATAAATATATTACTAAAAAATACTTAGAGTGTTATATAGTCTAAAGAGTATAATTATATACTTAAATAAACTAAACCGTATAAAAAAGGCTATTTTATACTTATTATCCTCTTTAATTCTAATTTTATTAAATTTTATAATAATATTAAATTTAGAAAAGACGCGCACCTTATTTATATAGGTAAGTGTTTCCTTTAATTTTAAAAGAGCGTTATAGTTTTTAATTATAATTTTATTAAGGCGGCGATAGTTAATATATATATAAATACCTTCTTTAAGTTTTTTAATAACTAGTAATAAAGCGGCGAAAAAAGAATTACTTATATAAATATATCCTTTTATAATTATAGCCTATATATAGATTTTAATTACTTTAGCTTTTTTATATAATATCCTAAAATAGCATTACGTAGTTAACTAGTTGCTTTTTTTTAAATATATTTTATAGTTAATACCTAGCTAACGTAGGAATAGTTTAATAACTTTTTTAAAATTTTATAGATTAGTAATGCAGTAAAATTATTTTAGTAATTTTTATTTAATTTTATTAATTATAAGGTGTGATTAATTAAGTTTTAAATAAAACTTATTAAAGTTATTTTAAGTAATAGCGGCGGCGATATATTTAGTTTTTATAAAAATTATATAAGTATATTAGGTATTATCCCTATTATTACCTATTTTAAGACGTATCTAGTCTTTTAGTATTATCTAAATAATTAAGTCTAGGTTATAATAAGCGATTTTTATAACAGTTTTTACTAAAATAATTACTATATTAATACTATTATTATCTTTTAGTTTAATTATTTTAGTATAACTATTACTGTGCTACTTATATATTACTTTAACAAATAGAAACTAGTATAGACAGTTACTATAATAATAGTTTAACTTAAATACTATTATTCTTTAACTCTACTTATATTAGGGGTTATAAATTTTAAGCTTTTTCGATATATTAAGTATAAAGGCATGCATATACTCCTCCTTTTTCGAACCCCCTTTTAGGTTGCCCCGAGCCACCACAGCCACACTTTTTGTTCGATTAATATACAAATATATAAAATATAAAATATAAATTTTAAACTATAATTATCTAACTATTACGTCGTAGCTAATAATATTTATTATCTAGTACTAGTTTTTACTAATATATTCTTTAATTACTATACGTACTTTAGCTATATATATTATTTTATCTATAATATTACTATTAATAAGTTTTAAAATAATAGGGCTCTACGCTACGACTAACTAAAGCTTATAAGTATATATAAAATTAGTACTAATAACTTATTTAATATAGTTACTATTTAGGAAAATTCGTATAGTAACTAATATTTTATTAAATATATTAACTTATACCTTTAGTTTTGTCTAAGTGCTATAGGATAACTTATTAAGTAAATTCTTATTATAATTAAGTAAATAATTTATCGCGCTATATACTATAAAGGTAGTAAATTATTCTTATAAACTATAAGCTATATAGTAACTATTACTTAATAAAATAAATAATAATTATAGGCTTAATTAGCTCGTCGGCGTATATTACTCTACTATAAAATAATACTAAAGTATATTAAAGATTTTTTTTATACGTAAGTAAGAGTCTCTAAAAGTAATTATTTTTAAAAACTATACTTTTTTTTAATATTTAATATTATAGTTACTATTATAAGCGTTACTAGTATTAGTGTTTTAAATATTTATTATTTAAAGCTATTTAGCTAGTACTAAGGCTATAAAGCCCTTTTTATAAAAGTTAAATTAATTTTAATTTAGTATATAATCGGGTCTTAAATAATAAATATATACTCTTTTAGTTTAGACTATATAGAATTCTCTTAATAAGTAACAATTTAGGTTAAAAATAAAGTTATATTTATTATTAAAGTTAGGTCCTCTACTAATAAGAGTACTAACCTATATAAATTTTTTATTATCTTTATTATTTTTACTATTCTTTTTTTTAGGCTTTTTATAAGTAATATCTTTAAGAGTCCTATATTAGAATAGTTATTAAATAAATTATATTTAAATTTTATTAGCTAGGGCTGTACTTATCGTAATAGCTTTTAAATATAAATTAAAATTAGTTATAGTTTTAAACTTTATTAAAACGGGTTTTAAATATACTCGCGTTGCCTTATTTTTAAAATATACTAATTATTTACTAAAGAGTTTATTATCGTATTACTATAACTTACTAAAATTAAATTCTATAAGCGTAGTAAGTTATTAATTAATTAAACTAAATATCTTTTATAAATTATTATATAGTTTTTATATATTTTAGTATAAGTTATTTAATATTACGATAGCGTAGTTATAGATATAAATAAATATTTAATTTTTATACACTTAATAGAGATACTTAATTTTAAACTACTTATTAAAAAAGAGCTTATATAACTACTGGAACTTTATCTCTATATTTTTAATTTATATATTTAAGTTCTTATTAGCGGTACTACTAAACTTATTAATATTTTTTTATTTATTATTTAAACGGCGCTCTTTTTTAGAAATAGTAGTATTATTTACTAATACTAGTATACTACTATATTACTATTAATCCTTATAAAACGTAAAGTAAATTTTATTAGACAACGTTAACTCTATATTACTATAATAAAAAGCACTATTAGAGCTACTAGAGCTATTACTACTATTATTATTATATAGGTCTAAAAATATAAAATTTTATAGTAACTTATATAGTACTATTTTATACTTTTTATTCTTACTATTTTTTTTATATTTTTTATTCTTTTTAGAGAATTTATCGTTAGCTATAATACTATAGAAAGCTTTTATTAATATTTTTAAGTATTCTAGTTTATTTTATAGTTTATACGCTTTTTAAATTACTATAGTAAAGTATTACTTATATTTATTACTATATTAGATTACTTTACTAAAAGTCTTATTAGCGGTTAGTTAATACTACTATTTAGCGTCTAGATTTTTTTATAGAGTATATACGTTATCCCTTAAACTATTATACTCTTAATAAATATAAGTAACTAACTAAAGAGTACTATTAAAATTCTATTTTTATTACTAAATTTATAGCTTTAGTCGCGCTATATATATTTTAATAATATATTATAGTTTTTGCGCTCCTGCTTTTAACTATTTTAAAAATTTAATTATTTAATTAGCCGTATTTAGATTAGTATATAATATACTCTAGTAGTAAAAGTATTTTAAAATATTAATAAACTAATTTTTTAAATATTTTACTATACTTACCTAGAGGTTATTAGTAAAAAAAAAAGTAGTTAAAATATACTTATTTATAAGTTATTTATTATATAAGATACGCGCTAAAATAAGGTATTTATACTTAAATTTTTTTTAAGATACTTTTTATTAGTCGTAATAGCTATCTTAATAACTAACAAAATATTAGCCTTTATAGTTTTAGTTTATCTAATAAATACTCTACAGTTAATTATAAAGTTATATTATAATTACTAGTCTATTATACGTTAACCGGTAATAGTTATTATATCAAAATTTTTTTTATTATTATTACTAATATTTAGTAAAATAGAATAGGAAACGTTAAAACTACTTTTATAATAACTATTCTTTAAAGATCTTTTACCTATATTTACTATTAAATTCTTTTTAACCTTTCTAGTAAGAGGACTGTTTATAAACTATTTACTAAGCTTATAAAAAGTATTTAGTAATTTAGTAATTATACTCTTACAGAGTTTACTAATCTTAAATTTAAAAATAATCTTTTTTACTATATTAGGTAATCGCAGCAGCGATAGTAAAAGTAATTTATTTAATTAATTATATAATATATTATTAGTTAGTATATACTAAATTAACTTTTAAGTATTATACTTTTTAGTAGCACTATTACTAGCTAGTCTCTAAATAGTACTATTACTAGCTAATCTCTAACCAGCGCTATTACTAGCTAATTTTTAAATAATACTATTACTAGTCTATTTAGGTAAAATTTTTACGTAAGGTTTTACTATTTTATTTATACTAATAGGCGTTTTATATAGTATAAAAAATTAGTCTACTATAACTATATAATTAGTAAAGTATAACTTTTTAAAATTTAGCGCTTACGTAGTCTATTACGTAAAGTATTATTTTATAAATATTTTATTTATAGGCGTAGAGGGATACGTAGATTATATTATAAAAATTTAAAAATAAATATTAAATATTAATATTTAATAAGAATTTATATATAAAAAACTTACTAGATACCTTAAGGCGAGGTAAAAGTATATATTAAAACGCTAGCTTCGCTAGCGTAGGCGTATCCGTCTTAGTACTTATATCTAAGTAAGGGGCGCCTTTATACCTATAATAATTAAGGTAAAGTAGTAATATAGTATAATATATAAATTAAATTAAATATATATTATATATAAGAGTAAAAAAATAAATTATAATTTAGCTAAAGCCTCGTAGTATAGACTATATATCCCTTATTATATAAGTACGCTTATATCTAGAGCAGAAATAGCTAAGTTATAATATATATAATTATATCAAAATAATTTATATATTAATAAAATATAGTCTCTATTATTATATATATAAAAATAGGCCAATTTTACATATTAAATAAAAAGTTATAATAGCCTAACATAGGACTCTAATAATTTTTTTTATTTACTATTTTTTTATTACTCTTAAACCCCTGAGTAAGCAGTCCCTAATAAAGTAAATAGAATCTACCCATTTTCTTTTTTAAAATAATATTTTTTTCTTTAGCTTACTAATTATAAAGTTATATTATAATAAATAAGGTATTTTTTAAGTACTCCTTTTTACTTTCCCCCCCTATATATATAATAAAGTAATAAAACTTCGTTAGAGCTATATTATACTAAATTACTCTTAAAAAATAGGAGAATAATTTAAATATTAGAAATTAGAGTAAAGTCGTAATATAGTAAAATATATAAAATAAATTAAGTATATATTATTTATAAAAGTAAAGAGATAAATTACTACTTAGCTAAAACTTTATAGTATAAACTATATATTTCTTATTATGTAAGTACGCTTCTATTTAAAATAAAAATACCTAAATTATAATATGGTATATACTTAATATTACTATTAATAATATTAATAATTTATATATATTTATAGTAGCTAGATAGGTCGTTTATAGTATTTTTAATAATAAAAATTATTATAATCTTTATTTTAGATTTAGTATTAGAGATATCTATTAGCTTTTATAAAATTATAATTAAATTATTAATAAAAACTATAAAAATATTAAACGTTAAATAAAATATTTTTATAAATTATAATTTTTAACTATAGTATTATAGTTAATATTATATAAAGGTATACACATACTCTTCCTTTTTTAAAACCCCTTTTAGTTACCCCGAGCCACTACAGCCACACTATTTATTTAATTAATATATAAATATATAAATATATAGTTAATATTTATTTTTATTACCGCCTAATATTACTATTTTTTATTTTTATTAAATATTTATCTTTACTCTAGTAGTAGGCGGCTTTTTATATTTTTATTTAATACACTTTTTTATTATAATTAATATATTATTATTTATATTAGTTATTATATAATCTTTTTAGATTAGTAAAGATAATAAAAGTGAATTCTAGCGGGGTAGTATAGTAGGCATATGTCTAAAAATACTAAAATTTTTTAAATTTTTAAGGTCTTCTAAGTATTAGGGGTTTAATTTCTTTTTTTATTATAGTATTCTTTAAACGCGCCTACTTTATATAGTATAATATAAAATTTTTAAAAATATAAAGTATTACTAAGGAATTAATATAAAACTATAAAAAGCTAAAATTAAGCTAAAAAACTATTATAACTTAGGTATTTCTACTTTAGATAGAAGCGTACTTATATAATAAGAAATATATAGTTTATACTATAAAGCTTTAGTTAGGCAGTAATTTATCTCTCTACCCTATAGATAATATATTTTTAATTTATTTTATATATTATACTATATTACTACTTTACTCTAACTCCTAATAGAAACGTTACTATTTATAAATATAATTATATATTTTTAAATAAAAAATTTACTATCTAAAATTAGATAAAATAAAAATTTATTTTTAAATAGACTTAGCGTAGTGACCTAAGCCTAATTAGGTTAATAAATTAGTAATTTAATATAACTTAATTTAGTAAATAATAGTCTAAAATAAAATAAAAAAAAAGAGATATTTATTAGGTTTAATTAAAGGAATATATATAGCTATTTTCTAATTAGGTAGGTACGCTAAGCATTAGCGTCTATTTTTTTTTTTTTAAAAAAAAAAAAAAAAAAAAAAAAAAGGAGAACCCTCCTTCCTTCATGCCCCTTTTGGTCGCCTCCAGCCACCACAGCCACACCCTTTACTCAATAATTATACCTATATGTAGCGTACTTCCCTACTTGAAGGCGCAAAGTCAGCCCTATCGAGATCGAGAGGTATAGGAAGTCCTTCCAAGATATTGAAAATGCTATTATATGCTAGGAGTGTTGTTGGCATCGAGACGACAATCGCTCTGGCCCCTGGATACCAGGATACGATTGAGCAGCGACGTGGCGGATGACAACTAAGCCACTATGGCGTATATTACTCAGCCGCACCCCCACAATTATGCCTAAAACGGGGATCTGAGTTGAAGTGCTTCATCCTGTGTCATGGCACGCAACTCGAGCTCTTAGGATTGCGATATAGGATTGTATATGGTTCGCCCTTGGGTGAGCTATCCTGTCGCACTTGCTAACTTCGAAAGTGTATGCCAAGAATGGAATGCAGCGCGTCAACACTCGCTTGTTCACTTTACACGCTAAATCCACACACCTCGATTTTGACATGTTGTGCCTCTGTAAGAGTCTACGCACGACACCGGCTGACTATCATAGGGCTCCCGTGATCGATTCCACTTTCCTGTCCATTGTGAGACAAATATAGCAACGCAACGCATTGAGGTCCCCGTCGAGGCCTTTGTATGATGGCTTCGCCGCACGCGCGTTATATCGCTCCGACGCTCGCACTTCGCAAGAAACGCCCCCGATGATCATATCGTGGCTTCGAGCCATCCGAAAACTGGAATTCACACTGTGCCTCGGAGGCTGCCATGACGCGTTTCATCTGCGTGTACAACCCTGTAGAGCGGGCGTACGGGTGCTTGTGCGCAATCCTACCTTGGCGGAGGCAAGCCGAAGTTCGAGGCAAATCGTGTACAGTCGCGATACGGTGCATGCATCATCGACATGGGCGTCATGGATAGCCCCGTCGGGGCTCTAAGCGATGCGCTCAGCTGTCAGCGTGTGTATGCGTCCACACCGCTTCTCTCCGCATCCTTCCGTGACTGTTCGGATCTATGGTAAGGACTGCTGCATGTGGTCTGCTCGGTTCCACCCCGGCAATACGGTTCTCAGTGGCTAGGCACCGTTAACGACACCGCTGCCGGCGACTGCACAAAAAGCGATAGCGTTCCGCGTACAGGAGGAAACGTACCAAAGTCCCCCTCCGGACGAGTGTTTGGACTTTTGGGGCTCTATCCCTGTTATAGAATGCTAATCCCATGACGGTGATTGACCACAATAAGGCTGTCCATTATCTTGACATGTGCAAGGCGTACTCTCCGCTATATCTAAGCGGCTTTGCAAACTGGAAAACGAATGCGTTCTTGTAGGTGCTCTGGAGTTCACCAGCCACTATAATGGCTACCTGTGCTCTCTTTTCCCTCTTCCTACACGGTCAACATAATTGCTCCGTATTTCTTGGTCTCAGTGTACTTTGGCTCTCTCATATTCGAGCTGTATTCGCAATCATACCGAGCGTATCCACCCCCACATGCGCCAACGCTAACAAAGTGGTCTGTGCCGTGCCACAAAACATCAACGCCGATGGATAAGCTGGGAACTCCCGTCGCTACGTCTAGCCTTGATTCTGAATCGGAGCTGCAGCGCTCCGGATCACTCTCTCGCTGACTTCTCATAATGCAGCTCAAGTTCAAACGAGGAATGACGACTGAAATTGGTCCTTGGAAGCACTCACTCATTGGCTCGTTTCATAGTCAAGGTACCTAGGTATAGAGTCCACGGGACTCGGCCTGAAAAGCTTCACGGCGACCGCCCATCTCTCGGCCCTTTTCAGCGCTGGATCTCCGCGGCGCCACCAGCCTAGCGGTTTACTAGACTATAGCTATCCAACGATGCCCGCTTGCGACTCGGAATCCCCTCCACATCCCATCTGTATGGCGCCCTCTTCCCCACCACATGTTTTGGCACTGCACGAACGTGATAGAAGCATGGAGCAACTGGTATTGGACCGAACAATCCAGACCGTTACATGTAGTACACATCCAGCACGGTCTCCGTGCCTCTTAGTACCTTGCTTCTTGGGACAAAAACAGTTTCGCGGCACTTGTTGTCTTGGGTACTGTCCGGAGTTACTCAATTGCTTTCGCTTGTCTTCAGTACCGGTACGGTGGGCATTGCCAACCCCCTCTCTCCATGCACAGTACCGGTTGCGTCATTGGGTTAGTCCGCGTCTGCGTCTACTCAGCGTCTGTGCTATACTGGAGGGCATCGCCATCTCCGCAGCTGGGATGACGAGCACTTTCGTTGCTGCGTTCGTGTTGATATGGATTGTACCATAAACCCAAGCACTCACCCGCTCTTGATTCACAGTGCTGCCAATAAGCTCGCATTCCCTGACCTGCAGCTTCCAACAAACCCAATTCTAGTCATTATTATCCCCAAGAGACGGCCAATGCATCCGGGATCGCCAACGTCGGCAACAATGACTTCACAAGGAAATCACCATCAGCACGCTCGTGCAAGGCGCATGGCTAGTGAATCGAGCCCCAGGCACTGATCCCTCCACGTGCATATGCGGCTAGAGGATAGATGCATAAAAGAACACCCCTAGAGCGCGACTAGGATTAGGGAAGCCTAACCTCTTACTCCGTCAAGCGGCGACGCCGGTTCCGTGCACGAGCAACCAGTGATGAGGAGCCGGGTGGGCGCAAATTTCTCACCCTGAGGCTATCATCTCGCGCTCGTCAGCGTCGGTTGTTTGCCCTGCCCCTCTAAACCATTGACTCGGCGAATACTATGCTACAACTGTCAAGGCCTGTTGTCATTGGAGTGGCGAGTGTTTGATTACATTGTTCAGGGCCACAAAGCCGAGAGCGTCCCCGTCTCCTTCGAGCCGGTTCTTCACCCCTCGCAACGCCTCTCGGCACCGTCCGTCCCTCATCATCGTCCACCAACCACTCCCTTCCTTTCCTTAGGCCCATGCAACATCACGCATCCAGGCCACTCAATCCCCACCGGCCCAGCCCTCTTACATACTTTGAGCCAATCACCACCTCGGGCCCAGCCGACCGCATATAGGACCCACCGACGCACATTGTTCTCTCGTCTCGGGATCAAAATTGCGTGCGACCTGTCAGCTCCCTCTCCACAGATCCCTTGTGCGGTTTGTCGCTACCGCCTTACCCAGCATTGCCGTCAACTCACATGATTGACATCTCGTGCGAGCCGCAAATAGTAAAATTCAACGTCTTCTCATCATACCGACGCGTGCTGGGGCTACTAGGCGGCCATTTTCGTGGCCATTGTTGTTGTTTACTTAGCACACAATCGCTATTTCATGGTAGGGGCGAAAGGAAACAATAGTTAGGTAAAATTATATTGGTCAAGCTATGATTACCAGGTGCGAGGCTGCTTTTGGGAGGTTGCAGAGGAGGTCGGAACTTAGTGTTCATTTGCCTACGAACGATTGGCGTGGCAGTTGCGTTCGAAGCGAGGCTCATTCTGGCAATGGGACTCATCAACAACTTACTTGTCTGCAAAACGCGGTAACAACGCCTTCACCGACATTCTCGATTGATAGTCAACCAGGTCGTATGTCAGCCGCAGCCATTAATATGTGAGACATAATTTATCGAGGAGACAATATTGGCCCGGGAATGGTGCCCTTGCCTCGTTTGAGAATAACGCCGAGTTGGACTGAAGGACTGACGGAAGCAACATGCAGGCCATTGCCACCGCATTGACTGTGAATCCAAGCCCGAACGCATGCTGTACGCTATACGAGCATTTCCACGGTGGGGCGACCGGTGAGGGCGTTCTGACGAAGTTCTGAATTTGCCATCTTGTGACGCCCTTCCTGCGAGTTATGGCAGGCATTCCCAGCTCGGACCACAGTGAAGGCGGACAAATCCACTTGGATTGTTATGCAAAAGCTGTTATTGATTGCCAGATGGATGCCCGGGTGAATGCCATCAAAAGATTTGACCAAACGGTGCCCGCCACGTCAGAGATCTCCGATGGGGTATGGCTTTGGCCTGTTCTAGCGTCCTCGCGGATGCCAGATGATTGCTTCGATATGCAATGGCGGACTAGGTGGCGCATAAACTTCACGCCATCCTGTTCTCTAACGGACACATGCCTGTCAGCGTGCATATCCTAACAATGCAACAGTGGCAGCATGTGGGAAAAGCAAGCCGACGAGCGGGAAGTTGATCAGCTGAGTGATCGTGTAATGCACCCTGCAAGTGCATATGGTTGTGGCCCACACTAGGAAAGTATGGTATGGCCGGACGAAGCGAGTGTGCGGTAGGTGCAGATAAGGGACTGGCCGACAATGCCTCGGACCGTGAGTGAAGCGGTTGGGAACCCTCGTGTCAGCCAAGGGTGGCAGCATGCCCGTCAAGGAAAGGCAACGAGCGGTCGATATGGTGTGGTAGTGTTACCGAGCCTATGCGTTGATTAGCCCTTTTCCACAAGGCAACCGGAAACGATACAAGAAAGATTACACGCGGCGATTGACGCGGAACCCGAAAGACACGAGGGTGATGAAGACTAGGGGAACTGCTAGTATCCAACCAAAATAATGGCTCCGCGTATGCTCAAGCACTGTCACGAGTTGCACGCGCTTTGCCCGAAGCATCCAGGGCAAAACTGATGAGATGTCCAACGGCGAATAACGCTCCGGAAAATTCCACTGATCCGGGAAAAAGCGTAGGAGAGGAACATGTAACCCATTGGCCAATCGCTTCCGTTAGTGACAAACGACTCGTGGAGCGGAATGTTGTTCGGCATAGACTATGAGACACGTGACCTTCCTCGCTTCACAAATCTTCAACCTCGAGGTGGATGAAAGGCTCAAAATTGCCCAAACGATCCGTCTAGCCCCATCTATGACAGCTGGCTGAAACATGGCGACAAGGAACGGATGCCGTTTCCCGCCAGACAAGGAAGATTGTGCAGCCAACGCATCCACCGGAGCATCAAACCCCTAGCAGATGTGATATCTCTGTGCAGCTGGGACGCCGGCACGCCCTAGGGTATCATTGCAGCGCATCTCCGCACTTGCCTAGCGGCAGAACGAGAGGTTGGCGTTGATCGTGGCAACCTTGTTGGACGGAACGGAGTGGGGTACGACCTCATCGACTGATGGACGGGCCATAGCACCAATCTATGGCCTGGTGGCGGGACGAGCTCGGGAGCCATTCGATGGCGAGAACATCGACGATAGTGCTTTGATCTGAAGCATAAATAGCGGTGGGTTCTCCCAAAAGTTGGTCCATCAAGCTCGACGCGACCAACTCCTCCAGCCAAAGCCATCAAGTCTTGAGCATCTGCCACTTCTTCAAACAATCGACTCCCTTGTGCCATCTCTTTCATTCGAGACTATCAACAGGACAACTCGTCTGTTGCCTGTCATCCAACCAACGTATGCCTCGTCAAACGTTTGTCCAAGAGCACTGCCCCTGAGACTCATCGATGAAATAGTTCCTCCGGCGAGCCAATCACACCGCGACTGTGTCCCGTCGACGTTCAGAAGGTAGGTTGGGAGCTCTTGTCGTCCAAGCGATTGTCCTATGAGGCTGATGTTCCATCAAACGCCAGACATCTCGGACTCTTGACTCTTGAAACATGTGCTTCTACGATATGCACCGATTCGCTTGCGGCGATTGGAAATGGGGCAATTTCCGACAGCACTGCAACAAGGAATATCGCATGGGCGAGACGTGTGGCATGAAGCTCGTCTACCATACCACGCACCTTCCCCAGAAGTGCAAGATCTGCGACAAGGTCGATACCAAGCAGAGGAAACGGGCCGCAGAGGTGGACCGCATCCATCGCTGGCAGCGCGAGGGAAACAGGTTCCATGCATCCATCGACAAATCCATGGAAGCAATCGCCAATCTGGACGTCGAAATCCGGAACCTGAACTACGAGATGGCACGCCGACGGCAACAGATTGGCGCGCAGGCTTGTCCTTGAGTTGGTACTGTAGCATGGGCGTCTGGTGGTCGGTTTCATGTACACTAGTTCGGAAGCGATCCAGACAGAGCCCACGCTTTTTCTGGCGTTTGTGGACGGATTGACAGGGAGAAGGGCGACGGTTAGCAAGGACGACGGGGCAAGGGGACAGGCCGGGCGTTACCTCACACCATCGCTTCTTTCTGCTATAGCTTGACCTTCGCTTTAATGATGGAACGAAGTTTTTCTTTTCTCGTGATTGGCCGTGTTTTGCTTGTGGTGAAGTAGCCGCTGCGCTTTCAGATGGGGGCCGGAGCTGTCCAATCCGTGAGGTTCGCGTGCTGCAAATAGAAGCGGGGAGGTGATCGCGCACGGCCCGCTGGCAGCGGCGCGGCGGCTGCTCTGCGATGATGAGCGTGGATAATAAAGCAGCGTCGGAGGCACGTCTGATATAGAGGAATGCGAGAGGGCAGCAGCTCGAGGACGAGAGTGTAGGAGGAATGTCTGCGAGAAGAGCGACGTCGAGGTGGGATTCGCTTGGGCAGGCACGCTAAACCGCTTTAGGATCACCGGACCGCTCACGCCCGCTTTCCCCGCGAGAACCTCGTCTTCGTCGTCTCAACACCACTTGTGCATACTCGCCTGCATCTCTCGCAGCTTCGGCAGTGCACCTTCGATGCCCCTCGAGCCGCCCGATGCAGCGGCACGTCCCGCCGAAATGCTCCCGACGGCCTCCTGGCTAGCGGCTGTTCTGTTGCGTTGGGCAGCTTCCATCCCCGGGATGTGGGTGAATTCGAGCGTTCCGAACCGAAATATGTTGACGAAACAAGAGCCGTCGGTGGACGATCGTCGAAGCAGCTGAAAGACTGCGGTTCCCCCATCCGTACCTTTTGTCGTCCCAGCTGGCGACGCCCACGTTCGTTGTAGAACCGTCGTGCTGCTTTGTGTCGCGTGGGTTTTTCGTGCGTGGTACTTTCCCTTTCTCCCTACACTATCACAGAGTCAGTATGGAATCAAAGCCGCCATTCGAAATCCGCTCTGGACAGGACATCCTCACCATATCATATCAATCGTCAGCCGGCAAAAATGACCGTCGAAACCGTATCCTACGTGGCGGTCTCTGAGTGGCCTGCCTGTTCAGTGGTCCGCCTGCTGTCACCACCTAAACAACAGCACCGCATCTTACCCGAATCCGCCCGTGGTCGTGTGGTCCGCCGCTCGTCTCTCCTTTGCATCGAAGGTGTCGCCAACGTATGGGATTTGAAGGATCTGCAAGACCGTGCGAAATGCGGGTGCGGGCACTTCTCGCATTTTGAAGTCATACTGGCGGCTTCGATTCCACTACATGGCGAGCAGGTCAGGCGCTTAACCTGACCAGCAACCTTGAGCTCGTGTACGACGCTTAATCCTGGAACTCAAAAGCCCAGTGTTGTACTCCGGAGCCAATGAAACAGTGAGACGTGTAGGAGTGGGGAAGAAGTTGTCGTCAAGACATAGATGGCGCAGGGCGATTATCCTGGTCAGATGCTGAAGGCCCATGTATTGGGCAAGAGGGATTCTTTATGTGCATGTCTGGGACATAGGTAAGGCGACCTGTCAGCCAATGAGATCGCTAAAACTGCCTCCAGCTTCCGCGCTCACATTGCCCATTACCCTTCCCACCCACCCTTGCCTTAAGCCCGGCGACAGCGTAATATCTGCGACTCTCGGCGACGTGAATGCTCATCATCCGGCGAATCATAAGCACGTCTACCACTGCTCAAACTTTCCCCCGCTCCGACTATTCCTTCTTCAGCTCGTTTCGCTTCGCCTCGACCCGCTCCCGTCTATTGTATGCAGCCGAGCCGATGCAAGATGTCGGTGAAGTCCGCGAATCAATAGGTCTCTATTCGGCTCCCTACCCGACGGCATTATCATCCGGATTGATTCACATTGGTTCTATACTCTCCCTGGCGTTCATCGTAGGAAAAGCCAAGGGAAAAGCGCTGAACTCGTCTCTCCCAGTCTCCTTCAACCGAAAGTGGCTTCTCTCCTTCATCTTGCTTCGGCGTCGAGTGACACTGTCGTATGTGTGGTGTGGTGTTCCAAACCCAATGTAGGACGATTCAACCAGCCGCGCGTCTTCCAAACGCAGAGTACGGATTGCGGAGATGGTATTTGTGGACAAATGAACCGGTATTCGACGCAGCGGCTCGCAATACTCCGTCTGCATGAGTTTCTCGATTCGAACGTTGAGTCGCACGTATCTGTAGGTTAGGCGCTATAGTTGCGCCAAATAAGAGCACGTGCCCACAACTTCGCGCTTGTCACCCCTCACCACCTACCAATTACACATTCAGAACACTATATACCGACGAATTCAATGGCGACGTCCTGTCCTACCAGCATCAAGCCCTCGACACTTTGCGCAATGTGGGTGTTTCGTGGGGCGTAAGAACTATCATGTCCGGAATTACGCCAGCCAATGAGAATGTCGGACACGTACACCATACGCTCGGAAGCCGCCCGGGTACCCAACAAAACAACAAGGCGCTAACGCCGCTGGAAGGCTG
Organism: Pleoardoris graminearum; assembly: GCA_030770415.1. NCBI lineage: Eukaryota > Fungi > Ascomycota > Dothideomycetes > Pleosporales > Didymosphaeriaceae > Pleoardoris > Pleoardoris graminearum. The sequence continues at coordinate 42,300 of JASEKS010000094.1, forward strand.
CGCAGATTTGGGCATTCCATATATTGGGGTCGCCTGATTCCTTTCTGATCGCGGCGTAGGCCCCTCGCCATTTTGTGCGCAACACCTTACAAACTGCTACACTCATCATATCTGACCCTACTCGCTCTCCGTCAGTCTTTTCCGATCAGGCGATGGTTTTATAATTCTATATTGTTTTACTTTGTCACTAGTAGTACCCCTTGATTTTTTTGACCCGACTCGGATGCCATGCTTGGGTTGTTACCTTCCTATAAGCGATAAAGTTGACGCTTGTTGTTTGATTAATTTGCTGCTAACCCGCCTTCTTGCCATCGCCGTTATCCTCGCGCTACTTACCTATATCTAGGAGATCTTAGATCTATATAGTGTTAGTATACTTATTAATTCTCTTTTTTATAGCCTACTCTTTTAGAGAGAGCTTACTTTTTTTTAAATTTTAATAGCTATACTTTTTAATAATTATTTAAAGAGGAAAGAGTTAACTTTAAATATATTAGTAATTATTTTTATAAAAAGAATTTCTTTTTACCTATATAAGTAGAAGACTTTTTTAATAAAAATAAATAAACGTATAAGTTTACTTTTTTAAAATTTTAAAATATAGTTTTAGGAGTTTAAGTTTTTATAATTTTTAATAACTTTTAGTTTAGTCTTTATACTTTTACTAATAATTTTTTTTATATATTTAATATTACTATTAATAATATTAGTAATCTGTATATATTTATATACTAATTAAATAAATAGTGTGGCTGTAGTGGCTATATAGGCAACTAAAAGGGGTTTTAAAAAAGGAGGAGTATGTATATACTTTTATACTTAGTATTAAAAAATTTAGGTAAGGCTAGGTTAAAAAAGGTATAGCGCCTTACGCTAGCGCGCTTAGCATGCCCCCTCTAAAAAAATGTTAAATCGAAAAACTAGTATAAAAACTTTAGTATAAAAACTCTAGTACGGATACTATATTCTTTAAAAGAGATATATATAGGTAGTAACTACTACTGTTACCTATATATCTCTTCTCTATCTTCTTTTACAGTTAACACAGCTAAACGTTTATTAATTAAAGAAAAATACTTACTAAAATATTATTCTTTAAAATATAGTTCTTTAAAAATCCTGCTTCTATTTTTATTTATACTCTTTTCTCGGCCGATACTGTACTAGTACGGGTTAATTTTAATATTACGACTTTAAATATATAAACTATCCCTACCGTGTCCTACTTAGACGGTAATATATAATAATAATAATAAGTCCTTTTAGATACTACTAAGTATACTACCGTATATAACGTAATTGCTAGATTCCCTAAAAGCACTATTTGTTGATTTTGCATAATATTGGACGATTAATACGACAAGATAATAGACGACGTAGTGACTTTGTTAATAGCAGAGGCTATAGAGTTTAAAGATCTAGGGTTAGTTGCATTAATCTGTATATACTTATAGTAGTTAGGGGAATTATTTATAGTATTATTAATAATAGAAATTATTATAATTTTTATTTTAGATTTAGTATTAGATATAGCTATTAGCTTTTATAGAATTATAGTTAAGATATTAATAAAAAAAAATTAAAGACGTAAAATATTAAATAAAATATTTTTATAAATTACTATTCTTAGCTATAGTATTATAGTTAATATTTATTTTTATTACTACCTAATATTATTATCTTCCGCTCTTATTAAATATTTATTTTTATTTTAGTAGTAGGCTGCCCTTTATATTTTTATTTAATACGCCTTTTTATTATAATTAATATATTATTATTTATACTAGTTGTCGCATGATCTGTTTAGGTTAGTAACAACGATAAAGAAGAACCCGTCAAAGACGACAGCCATGCAAATCGAGCAATCGTGCAATCTCAAGGCCAGCTCGCCATTGCTGTGTGAGTTCAGCCTGCTCCTTGAACAGCAGACCGTTCGGTTTGTCTCAATAGCCATGCACTGGAACATATTATCGTAGCCCGTTCCAGCATGCGTCCTGTCAGTGTACCCATCTGCTCACATTACTTACAAATTCACCGAATTTAGTCTTCTACCTAATCTGTTCATTGTTACTCTCGCTCGTTTCCTTCAGTCTGTTCTATATCTAGTCTACATCTACAGCAAATGCGTCATCCCTATCTTCCGTGAATCGCTTACCCACTCCAATACCTCGTAAATCTAATGTAATCTACGTGACCGAAGAATAAGGAAGCATTAGTCATGACATTTAGATCACTGCCTTACCACATCTTCACCGTCTCCGCTCCGCCGCACCATGTCCCTCACTTCGCCCCGATGCACTCGCACCATTCTCCTTCGGCGCTGTAACATCTATCAAGACCTCCTCATTCGTGCTCCCCACCGCTGACGCGTTCCCTGCCGTCTGCTTACTCCATAGCTCCCAGTACTTCCCACCGCTCGCAATAAGCTCAGCGTGTGTGCCCCTTTCAATAATCTCTCCCTTCTCTACCACCAGGATACAGTCCGCATCCACGATCGTACTCAATCTATGCGCAATGACGAACGTCGTGCGGCCTCTACTCAACCTCCTAAACGCCTCCTGGATCTGTGCCTCGATAGCCGAGTCGATAGCCGAGGTAGCCTCGTCCAGCATTACGATCTTGGGATTCTTAACCAACACCCGCGCGATGGCGATGCGCTGGAGTTGACCACCCGATAGGCGGACGCCGCGTTCGCCAACTTTGGAGTTGTACCCGTCGGGGAAGGAGACAATGTCGTCGTGGATGGCGGCTGCGCGGCAGGCGTCTTCGATCTCGGCGTCGGTGGCATCGAGTCTGGCGTACCGGACGTTCTGGCGGATGGTCTGGTTGAAGAGCGCGGGGTCCTGCGGGACGAGGCCGATGGAGTCGCGGATACTGGATAGCGTTACTGAGCGAAGGTCCTGACCGTCAATCATAACAGAGCCGTTAGAGACGTCGTAGAAGCGGAAGAGCAGCTTGAGCATCGTGGACTTTCCTCCGCCGGTTTCACCAACAAAGGCTACCGTTTTACCGCCCTCGACCGTGAAGTTCACATTTTTAATAATCGGCTTACGTGCGTCGTAGGCAAAGTCCACGTTTTTGAACTCGACTTTTCCAGATTTGACCACGAGGTCTTGGGCGCCTTCGTGATCGGAGACCGTAGGTTTGGTGTTGAGAAGCTGCAGCAGGCGCTCTGCGTCGATGAGGCTGCTGGAGATGTGGCGATAACTGTAGGACATCATGTACAACGGGCTCATCATTGTTCCCCAGTACATAATGAAGGTGATAAGATTCCCGACAGGCTTGCCTCCGTATATGATTTGGTAAATGGCAAAGATGCAGCATGCAGTGAACCCGAAGGTCAACAATAGATCCTGAGCTGCATGGCCACCTACGGAGCGAAAGTAATACGCGTAATGAGCCATAATGGTGCTTCGAATATTGTCTCGGTACCGCTCGGATTCGTAGGCTGCTCTATTGAAGTAGGCAACGGTCTGCCAGTTGTGTACCGTTTCGTTGACTGTGGTGCTTTCCGTGCGCTGCTTCGCGACGTAGACCCTTCGGCGAGCCTGAGACCAAGTAGTGAAATAGAGTCCTAACCAGATGTATGCGAGACTCATAAATAGCACGAGGAAAGCCATGTAGGTATCGAAGAGGTGTGTGACGTAGTACATGGCGACGACGAGGTCGACGAATATCGGAAAGACCTCGAAGAGAACCAGTTCGATGAGCGAATTCAGAGATGATGCCTGCTCCACGGCTTTCAGTACTTCTCCAGAGTCTTTGGATGTGTGAAAGTCCATAGATAGTTTCATGAGATGTTTATACGCGAGAATAGTGATTCGTTCAAAAGCCTGGTTGCCAATATAAGTCTCGGCGAAATTGTCGATGAAGCCGAAGCCACCGTAACTGTTGATCCAGCGATATAATGTCCACAACCCGATGTCCGTCCATGGCATCTGGTGGGCACCTTGCGTAATCTTGTTCGTGATGATGCCGAGCTGGCGAGGCTCGAGGACATTGAGTGCTCGCCTTTGGATCAGGTGGATAAGTCGTAAGAAGAGCGCAAGCATAATTTTCCAGTCATCTTTTGGCCATAGGTACGGTAGGAAGATAATGAAGCTCTTCAAGTATCCGAACCAGCCGCCTTGTTCTTCGAGACGCTTCATTTGTTGCTCTTTGATTTCTTTATCATGGGCTGCGGGTGCTTCATCATCGTCACTACCGTCTGATGATGCCTGCTCGATTGACCCATATCCCGCGTCACTGTCCGCGGTCGCGGAACCGTTTGCCGTCGCAGACCCATTCGCTTGTGTTCCGAGCAATGACTGCTCCTCCTCATCTGTGCCCTTCTCGCCCTTTTTCGATACCAGAATAAGAAATGCGTCGATAAGGAGGACGAAGGAAACCAATGCTCTTGCCGCGCTGATGCTCAGTGGGATATTGCTATACCGATCCTCAAGTGGAAGAGAGAAGCCTTGCAGCAGGCAGATTATCATCTCCAAGACGAATTGAACAACGAAGGTTCCAAAATATGGATGCCAGATGAAGGTGGCACCTGTGACGATCGAGGAGCTGAGGGGTATCCATACGAGTATCGATCCTAGGCATCGGATAGCTGCATGTTGTGGGGCCGTATATTGTAGGTCTGCGAGCGACCGACTGAAGTAGTATAGAGCCTCTGAAATGTATCCCACCAATAGAGCGATCGCTAATGCGATCGCAAGGCGTCTCCGCTTGAATGATACAGGTTTTGACTTTTGCAGCACGCACATGCCGAACCCGGTCGCCACAAGCCAGTAGACACCCACCGAGGGTGCTTGTATGTAGTCCAACAGCACCATGGCAGACGAAAGAACGGTATTACCGCGTGTGTTCGCCATGCAGAATGTTAGTTACAGATCCTTCTCTCCAGTTGTGGTTGCTCAGAAATTCCTTCCTGCGCAGGGTCCAACTGCGTGTAACACCAACCGATAATTCAAAGCAAGGGAATGAAGGACGATGACCCGCTTCGACCCCGCGGTAGGAGCTTTTATCGTCGAGGAGAACCGGCGTTTGCCTGCAACCCATTCACTCCGTGTGGTCTAACTAGCGGCCGCCGAAGTTGCCTAGAAGATTTCTATGGGAGCAAGGCGCAGTTCCGCCACACTTTGTGGCCGTGCCACACTCTCGGAAGGTGAGGGACAACAACGTCGTAACCTTGGTAGCCGGTGAATTTAGGACGCAGGTGGAAACGGCACAGAGGAGAACGGCGGTCAACCGCCTGAAACGAGCAACGCGCAACGACGGCCCACAAACATTGCGCAACATTGAGGCATGGATGCCTCCACCCTGCCATTCCATCAGCAATCATGGGCGCCAATGCGGTCTTCTGAAGTTCGCCGTTGCCTGTTAAAGACTATAGCTGATCATAGCATGGTCAGCGCTATTAGCACCCTTGACTCACCAGGTTCTCAGGTTCTCCTTTATCGTCGTTACCGACCTGAACAGATCATGCGACAACCAGCACAAATAATAATATATTAATTACAGTAAAAAGGTACACTAAATAAGAATATAAAGGGCAACTTTCTGCTAGGGCGGAGATAATAAAGGCGGAGGGGGCATATTGGGCGGTAGCGAAGGTGGATGCCAACCACAACACCACGGCTGAAGATGGCAATCCCCTTGACTCACCGCTCCACCAGCCCTCCCCACGCTTCCAGCCGCCGACGCCACGTTCTTGGGTCCGGGGTTTGGCCCCTCGTCAGCCTGAACGACGAATAAAGGTGTTCAAGAAGCGTTGGCAGCTGTTGGAGCGCTGCCGTTTTAGGTTGCTGTACAAATGCAGGTAGTGGGGCTTGAGTCTGATGACCAAGCATTGAGTCAGTGATTGGTGAGTCGGGATGACTCGAACGGCCGGTCAGCGGCTTAGTCGCTCAAGGCGACGGGTCTGTACGCGGGTAAAAGGCAGAAATATAACAACAAGAGCTGGGGGCCAGAGTCCAGGTGCAAGATGATGTGGTCGTGCTGCCTTATAGAAGAACTAAGACCTGGAAACGGCTTAGTCTATCATACACGTGACTCCATCTGCTCCAGGGCTCCCGGGCTAGCTCCCTGTAGGCTTCAATACGCGCGTGCGCAAGATAGCAGCGTTATAGAGGTAATCTTATTTAATAAAATTAGTATTAAGACTATAGCTTTTATAAAGAGAATCTATAGTATATATTAAAAATAATATATAAAAGTATATAAATTTTTATTATTATTATATTTATTAATCTTTTATTTTTTATATTTTTTATATTTTTTTATATAATTTAACTATTTTATTAACTATAATAATTTTAATTATTATACTAATACTTATAAAGCTATTTAAAAATATTTTTTTACTACTAGTACTAAACCTAATCTAAAGCTTATTTAGAATATAGTAGTAAAACTATAAATATATATAATAAATACTATTATAGTTTAAGTAAATTAATTTATACTTAACTATTATAGGTTAACGCGCCCTCGCTTAAATACGAGCGCTAAGACGGGTACGCCTATACTAGTCTACGCTAGCGTTTTAGTATATATTCTTATTTTATTCTAAAATATCTAGTTAGTTTCTTATACGTAAATTCTTATTAAATATTAATATTTAATATCTACTTTTAAGTCTTTATAACATTAACCTATTTTTATAAAAAAGAAATTAGCGTTTATAAGTACTAGAACTATTTAGACAGATATACTTTTAGTATAATAAATAGTATTAACCTAACTTAAATAAATAATATACTTAATTAAGAATTTTTATATTTAATTAATTTTATAATAGAAATAAAATAGTATTTTTAAATAAATAATTTATATATAAAAAACTTTATAAAAAGACTATATAAGATTTTATTATATTAATAGATATAGAGAAAGCATATTAAAATTAGTAAATACAAAATAAATAAATTATTTTACTAAAATATATAATAGCGCTTTTTAGCGTATAGTATACTATATAATTATTAGAAGAAAATTAATCCCCGGGCTAGCTTGCACTCAAGCACGACCTTAATATCACTCAAGATCTGTGAAAGCAATGCTACGGGAAACACTTTTCGGGGCAACTCAAGGGAGGTTGCATTGAGAAACCCCAGTGGCCCGCAGCCACTTATACGTCGACTTTCACGATTCCGAATCAGTTCTTTGATATGCGCATTGTGATCCACAGTGAATCTCATAACAAATCGAAATCCCTTTGATAAGTTTTACCGCGAAGGGTTCCATTTGATTACGATACCCAATGTGGTTGTAGCTTTCTATCCATTCCACTCAACATCAGTAGTGCACCGCTGCGGCCTTTCCTGATGTCCACCTGGTGCATGCGCACCAGCTTCAGTGGAATGGGCCAGTTAAGACGGACTAGGACAAAGTTTGCATGCCGGTCCTGCAGCAAGAAAAAGCTCAAGGTACTGGACCCACCATTTACCGCTCTCTGCGGCACTTTGCACAAAACTAACGGATGCCAGTGCGATAGCGATAGATCGAGCTGTTCGAAATGTCGTGAGAGGACAGTTAGTTCCACTATAGAATTGCAGAGGGCCAGACCCGAATACGCTCATGGGAGAGGAAGAACTCTTAAAGGGAGGTGTTCACTGGCAAGTGGAACGAACACCATAGCAACCCATAGAGGCTGATCTGCCGCCCCAACAATCCGTCTTTTTTACAATTAACAACGAGTGACTTCGAAGTAACCTTGGTGGAACGCTTGACTCTTCATGTTACATACAACACGGGTCGGGGCAGGATTCTGGCACCATCGCCAGTCAACTACGCCAGGGTAAGGATCGATCTATCACCCTGGTCGTGGGCAGCTTTCCGAAGTAGCTTGGATCGACGGCAAGAAGGTTTTACAGTCGCTACCTCCATTGAGATGGTAAGGGTCTCCTACCCCTTTACGTTTCGAAATTGGTTGATCTATCGTAAATAGCTTCAGGTGACGCTGTCGTATGTGTCAGACGTTGATGATAAGACTATGCCACGGAGTTACCGACCGTCTCTAGAACAGACAGCGATAAACTAACAGGAAGTATTTCTTTATGTCCATGTATGCCTGGGCGGAGAAGGGAGTGGCACAGACGTCGGGACCGGCGCGCCTGCAGAAGACGACGCGACAGTGCGGAAGTTTTGATGGAAGGACCAGGGGCCTGGCTGAAACCCACGTAGGAACTCCATGGATGTATCGCATCTGGACATGACGAGAAAAGAATTTTAGATTGCGAGTGATCTTGGGATGGTTTTGGTACGATAAGACAACCCAGGATCAACAAGAGCCCTTTGGTACGAGGACTACTAGTCGGCGAATTCCAAAAACACATTTCGAATCTAATTTGAAAACAAACCTGACGCGTGTTTCCGGTTTACCTATATATCGACGTTCATCACCACCGCCGATCAGTCACAACCGTACAGCTAAGTATAGCCCGCCCATCTCGCTACGCTGCCGAGGTCACGCTCCATCAATAACCAGCTGAAGGTCCCTTATGAGGACGAGCTTAGTACATGTCGAAACAGGGCAATACCCAATAAGCTCAAGCCGCACAGTCCGCACAGTCCCTCCTCGACCCCTCCCTCGAGCTCGGTTTCGTTTACCCCTCTCCCCGTCATCCCAATGATCTCAGGGCACCCCTCCATCCCGCTCCCACAATGCCCCCTTCAATTCCATTTAACCCCATCCCCACATCACAAGCACATCCTCTCATCTCGCAATCACCCGCTGCCTAGGGACCTTCACGGTTCCCTCCATGTCCCCCAAAGACGTAATTCTCCAGCCACGACGCCCGTTTGCCCGGTGAGGAACAGTCACAGCCAGGGACGTGATGTGACTCGCCTGTGGCGGCGCACGCGTGGAACCGTTCCTGCGACGCGCGAACCCGTTTGCGCTGTGCGAGCGAGGGGCATTTCCCCGGCGGGACCACCAGGCGTCCACGCCCCGGCGCGAGCGTGCGAGCCCGCTGGTTCCTGACCCAGAAACGGGGCGCCGGGCCCATCTTGCTGTGCTCCCGATCTCTGCTTCAGGTCGCGGACCTGGCGCATCCGCTAGCGAGGAGCGTCGGCTGTAACGGAGGGAGCGCATGGACGACGAGGTGGCTGCCAGAGCTATAAGACTCATATCCCGTGCGCGGGTGCGCTTGTGAATTCGTCTTCTCTTCTCACCTGCTTGTGTTCTGTGCATTCGTTTACACTTCGCAGCTGGGGCAGGTAGGGAGTCTGTGAATGAGGGCTTCCCTTCCATCTTCGGTGCTTTCTTTCGTTTACCCTGCGGAGCCGCGTGTGCTGTGTCTATATTTCTTCTTATCCGCTCGCTCCTTGGTTGAAGTGTCCATCTTGGCTGTATTGGTACTCCCGATTTGTATATTGGTGGATGAGAGTGTCCGTATAGGGGAGTAGAGCGGTGCGGGGATCCTGTTTCGTCGAACGCTCTGCTGCCAGTTGACTAGTCCAGTTATCTTGTTGACTGGTAAGTACATCCCCGCCCGAGCTAGGGAGAAGGAACACTATCCAGATATCTAACGACCAGACAGAGTCTGCCGAAACAGGAGCACCGAGATACTGTTCCCGCGGAGAAGCTGTGCGACCAAGGGTTTGGAAACACCCTATTGTACGGGCGTTACGGTTGCCAGAACCGAAGGTGGTCCTTACATAAAGAGGGATAATATTGACTCACGATTATCAACCAGACCGCCCGCAAACCTTGGTAACGGCGCACTGTCAGTCACGTTCACCACCGCCCCGCTCCACACACCCGAAATCACGGCTTCACCGTCGATCTCGGTCTTCGGGTTGTATAAAGCATCGACTCCCCGTCCCTTGCTCGTCTCCTGGCTAAGGCGACCCGACCTAACCGATCGATCTTGCGTCACCCAGGCAACTGTCTGCCCGCGCTACTGCAGGTACAAACGCAGCTCGCACGAGCACTTGAGCCGCACAGCCCACCCTCGCGCCCTCGCTCGACCACTCGAGGGCAATTCATCCTTTCCCACCGCGGTTGGTTCACCTCGATATCAGAACCCGCACGCAAGGTCGAGCAGCGCGTGGTACTTGAGCAGCGCCGCGCTTCCTGCCGAGGGAACCGCTCGCACATACACTTACACTCCATTCACCGAGTCCCTCAACTCAAGGTAAACACTCCCCATCATGTCCTCCCCTTTTAAGCCCACCCCCACGACGCCTGTCTGCTCTGCCCGCTTCAAGTCGGCCACACCCGGCTCTTCGACGCCCACCCGCACGCAGTGCAGCGACAACCCAGCCGATTTCGCGCTGGTCAAGATCCACACGGCAAAATGTTCTATATGCGATAAACGCAATACGACCGACGAGATGCGCCGTTGCAAAGGCTGTACCTGGCAGATCTGCCGCCCATGCCAGCTCGAGCGTGAGCAGAAGGGTCGTTCTCTAGCGCATGGAAACCTCATGACTGCGACACCTGGAGGTTCGGCAGTTCGGCGATCAAAGCTGTTCCCGATGGGCGCTTTGACTGAGGCGAAGGATCCGGAGGCCGAGGCCGAGCTGGCGAAGGTCAAAAAGGAGGCGCGGGAAGCGTCCGAGGTCAAGAAGGCAGAGAAAGAGAAGGAGGCTCAGCAGGCAGGTGACGTCATCACGCCTCCGTCCAGCGGCGAGCGCAAGAACCCTGAGCGTAAGGCGAAGGTGTACACGAGCTTCGCCGAGCTCGATGACGACCTTGCCGAAGAAGAACTGGAATCCGGAAACACGCAATCGCCGATTGGCGGGCGTGGTAGCAAACGCCGCCGCGACTTAAAGGACGGCTCACCCGCCGCAAACAAGCAGTGCCCCAGCAAACGAACGCGGATGGACCGCCCGCCCCGCATGCAAGCACCGAAGCCTCTGCCCGCCGACTGGGAGATGACGGACCAGGAGAAGGCAGATGCCTTGAACAAGCCTTACACCAACCTGGACGACCTCAACGGCATCCGTCCGTCGCAGAATCCTGAGACCTTGAATAAGGGGATCGCCATGGACCCAGCTCAGCTTCAGTCCGAGTCGCGCAGCCACATGCCTACCCCCGAGAGCCGCAATGTGAAGGTGCCAGCCCGCCCGATCCTCCTTGGCCGCAATGGTGTGCCTCGCAAGTCCGGTGAAGAGTTCATGGAGTCGGTTCGCCAGAAGGTAAGAAAAAACCTTGCTGAACGATATGCGTGGCCGTTTGAAACGCCTGCAATCGTAAGTAACAGCGCGCACGCATTGGACGTATACTAACAGATTACAGACACCCCATTCTCCTGCCGAGCCGCGTGCTGGGGGGGCGACCGAGGGCAACCTCCGAGATCTCGTCAACAAGGAAGCGAGGACTCTGCACCACAACTTGGCCTTGGACGAAGACCAACAGAACGAGCTGCTCTCGGCTATGAAGGGGGCTGCCCGCAAGTTCGGCAACAACATGTACAACAAGATGGCGCCTGGGTTCCGAGCCATGGCCAAACCGGGCCTGGAGATGATGCTCGGCCACCTAACGGAGACGGATAAGTTGGCAGTCATTGCCCTCGTCCAGACTCAGGCCGCAACGAAGCTGAAGGAGTTTGAGGACGAAATCGGTAGCCTCGTAGTCGATTCTCGGGAGAGCGTGCGTCCGGAGCATGTGGAGGCGTCTAGGGAGAGCTTTGAGCGGTCGGCATACTAGGCATGCCGTTCAGGTAAGATGATCGCATCCCTTCTTCACAGCGCATGCTGATGACTTTTCCGCGGTCGAAAGGGAGACCCTGATCTTGTTACATTGCACAACAGAGCGTTGAGATTCGAGGCACACGGATGATGCTTATGGGCCTGTGCCACTGCGTGTTTTCCAGTGCGTTTAATGGGGATGTTTTCGGGGATGGGGTACGCATGTCTTGTATTCTTGACTTGTCATGGCACGGCGTTCCGTTGTGCGGGTCGCGATTAATACCGGGGTCGGTCATATTTGGCGCGTGTCACGTTCTGTGCGGTGGTTGTAGGATATGAAACGAGCTTTGGGTAGACGATATCAATCCGATACCTGTATACATTGCAATTAGACAGCGAACTGTTCACAACCTTGGACCCATTATACAAAAGTTGCGAAACCACCAGTAAGAGATTATTGTAGCCGACTACAAGGCCGATAAAATCGGCGTCCACGGGTAACACGTGGTACAAAAACAGTTATCTTCGGTGACGTGAAGATACACGCAGCGCAATGACAAAAGTGTATGTAATGTGATGGCAGGATTGTATTAGTGTAGTAAAACCGACTCCACCGATGCAGATGCGACAGGGGAAATGAACGGCCGAGACATGAATAGTGAAGCTAAGAGAGGGAGAGTGGGTATCAGAACAGCCCGAGGGCCAGGCACGGTAGAACAAGCAATAGCGGCGTGCGACAAGCCTTGCCCAAGCACGAGTGGTATGTTACCGTTTCCTGTCGCTCAGGCCCTCGCCGAACTGGATCGTCAGGGCGCCAGATTCGACGGGCTCGACTCGCTCCCAGGGGCCTTCGGCGTCGTTGGAGCCTCCCACGATGTGGCCCAGCCAGGCGGACTCGTCCTCGTCGTGCTCGGCCTCTGCGGAGGAGGGGCGGCTCACGGCCGTGGCGGGGGGGAAGCGCTCGTTGAAGAGGCGCAGGTACTCGGAGTGGTGGTTGTCGTCAGTGTAGGCCGCTTGCGAGACATGGATCAACTTGCTAACCAAGGGATGAGCGACGGCCGGCCGGAGGAAGGGTCGACATGTGGACTCACTCGGATGTCTGGGCACAGATGCGCTCGAGCGCGTCCCGCTGCCTCCGAATCTCTTCGGGGTCCGGCTGGGGCACGCAGTGGGCGCCCGGCTGGTTGATGCTGCCGTAGTGCGGCTGGTAAGGGTCCCCCAGAAGATGCGAGCTGTCGGAGCGCTGCAAGGGCGCGAGATGTGCGTTAGCACACGGGCTGAGCTATGCGCCTGCGAGTGCACTCACCTCGGCATCAGAGGGCCGCCGGGCAAGGCCCAGACACGACGAGCATATGCCCATGGAATGGGGGCGTGCGGGCTGGCGGCGATGCGCTATCTGGTCCGCGGGAGGGAACGGGCTCACGGCGAGAATGCACCGTTGGGCATGTTGCGGCGAGCAATGGGTGAGGCTGGCCGTGGTGGAGGGCTTTCCATGGCGCCTGCCGTCCGCGCCCCGGCGCCGACCTCCGACACCTGCTCATTCGCCCGCTTTCACCCGCTGCAATCCTCACCACCACCTACATACGCGCTGTTGAATCCTCTTCACGCCTATATCCATTCCAGCGTCCGTCTTGAGCACGATGGCGTCGACAGCATGTACGCACGCTTCAGAAAGAACGCGCTACTCAATGCCCCTTCTCTCAAACGCTCTACCCTAATCTTCGTCTGTACTATTTTGCATAGTCATCGCGTCCAAATCGGGCCATTCAATATTCAGTCTCTGTCCATCGGGCTGCAGCCCTGACTCCTCTTCCCGCTTCTGTCGGTGTACTTGACGCGTTCTCCCTTCGCCTGTCCTCAACACTCCCGAATAGGGAGCGCTGGGAGTGATATGCTGCGACACGCGTGGGCAAGGGGTCTTGGCGAGCCTCCCTCGACATTCCAGCCCATTTAGGTATCCAAGCATCCTAGACCCCCTCTCTGAACCGGAGGCTATCAGGATTGTCTCCACGACTCCAACGCTATGAGCATTCTTAGTCCTCGTTCCACCCAAGGTCGCTTCGCAAGTCACGCTTCACGCGAAACAGTCCCAGCCTGTTGGTCCAGGCCAAATTTGTAGCTCTGGCCCCGTCTGCAAGGCGCGTTCTAATGTGGAATAATCTCGATGGCTGTCAGGACGGCGAATCCATCTCGTGTCTCGATCCATGTTGCCACTTATAAAGGTAGTGTACGTAGGTCGTAGCCTGTCATTCCCTCCCAGGGACCCCAAAGGGACCATTCTAGTCACCTGACCGGAGCATCTCTCACTCGCTTGAGTGCTCCATCATGTACATCTCTCCTTTATTGCTGGCTTCGGCCCTCGTCCTTTCATTTTCTACACGTATCGGAGCTCGCTCTATCCCGCAAAGCTCCAATGCGGAGCGCGGCTCTGCAGTGGCCCACGAGGAATCGAAGCTTCAAGGCATCCTGCAGCGATGGCCACTCAACAAGGTGTTCGGAAAACGGCAAGAGCAAGTCGAAGAGTTCGTAAATTCGCAATGCCCCACAGATGACCCGTACATCGAGATGCTGGATGCTGCACCTACCACTGTCGTGCAAACACTATGCAATAACCTGCTGGACATACCACCAGCAACTGTTACAGTGTTAACCACTGCCACCATGTAAGCCTCTTGTGTTTATGCTGACACTCGATTAACCGATTCATAGCACCAACTTCACAAGCCGAACAGCTACATCCACAGAAACCATTCAGGTATCGACTACACAAACAGTCACCGAGACTGCAGCCATCACACCCCCCGCTGTCCTACGACGAGACGCTGCCGTCGCTGCTCAAGCGGCCGCTGCGGAAATCATGGCGGATGTCATTGCAAACGGAACTGACGCTGCGGCGTTGGCGGCGACCACACTCAACAGGAATCAGGAAAGAGCCTTGTCAGGATTGGGAAACGCCTGCTCATGCGAGACGGTTGCTCCGCTTTCGACCACTACAGTTACCAACGTTATCTCGAACCAGGTACGTCCAGGAGTCCTTTTTTTTTTTTTTAATTTAACACTGGCTCATGCCACTCGGTACAAAACTGTGGGGAAATATGTGCTTCACATAAACATACAAAAAGAGACTAATACCTTTGTCAAGGCTGTGACTGTGCCACCCGGCTTCAACCAGACCACGAATTCGATCGGGTCCGCCGTCTTGCCTCCTTTGGGCACCGCTGCTGTGAACGGTACCGTTACCGAGTCAGTCCCTGCCTTCATCACGAGCCCTCCGTCCGTTGTCGTGGTTGCCAGTGGTTCCGTCCTACCGGCATCTCCATCCTTGGCTCCCTCTGGCCCTTCAGTGCCGATTGTGATTGGCATCCCCTTTCAATGCCCGAAGGACGGTACGCGGGATTCGAAGGCAAATGGATTAAGCCCCCAGTTCATCGTCGGCGATTATCGATACGAATACTCCGTTCTGTGTGACACCGCTATAGCTGATGCCAACATCTTGGCCGGTATCCAGAACGTCGCGAATGAGACTGCTTGCGCCGTAGAATGCTCGCTTGTGAATAACGTCGCTCAGAGGCAGCTCTGCCAATCCGCTTCATTCGTTCCTAACCCCGCTGCATCCGACGGACAATGCTTCTTGCATGGGCCTGCATCAAACTTCGAACGACGACCAGGGAGTGTGACGATCCGCCTAACGGGGGTATCGTCCAAGTCCGATAAGTGCAAGCCTGCGGATTTGGTCAATGGACCAGGCAACGCCACGATAGATACACCACGGCTCATAGGTCAGGTCCTCACAGAAGGATTCTCGTTGTCGACCCCGGGCCTGATTACTCGATCTGAGACGGGTGGCATCTTCAGAACCTTTTGGTCTAGCGGCTTTACAGACTCGGCCGGATTGTACCACTGGAGTCGGTTCGAGGTGTTCGCTTCTTCTAGCGCCTGGTGGGCCGTCTACGCCACTTCCTGGTCATGCACTGTCAAGAATACACCCCAGACCGCTGTCGTACGACAGCCTGTGGAGAACAACACATCGTTCTTTGTTGATGTCACCACTGTCGTTGACAACGGAACAACCACTATCTATTCTGGAACATCGATATTCACCCGCAATGAGGGTGGTGGAGTGCTACTCCCGACATCAATACCAGCGCTAGGCACGAGTGGAACTGGGGCTTTTACAATAGATTACTCGACAACGACATCGAATGCGACGGCTGGTGCCGGTGTAGAGATTCCGTCGCCAACTTTGTCAGCATCTGAAGCGCTCGCTTCCCCTAGCCGCGCCAATCGAACGTCAATTGTCCCCAGCGAAACCATTTCGCAGGGCTCCACTTCGGTCGTCATCTCCGGTAATGCCGCTACTTGGAATTCTACGCAAGGGGGTGGCATCATCTCTGCGAGTCCCACTCCTCAATCGAACTCAAGCATTTCTCTTTCCGTGGGGGGCGCTACTCTCACCATCTCAGAGTCAACATTGAGCTCTAACGCTACCGCCGGAAGCGGTGACCAGCCAGGCGCTGCACAATCCTCCGGTGGCAATGGCTTCAGCATTGCTGGTGGCGCTTTCACATGGTTCAGCACGGGAGGGTCAGGCGTCATTCCCCCTTCACCGACCAATGAAAGTTTTGTAGGCACCATTTCAAGTGCCGTGGCAAGCGTTAACTCTTCCTTCTCCGAAGGATTGCAGAGTGCGTCTCAAGCTTCAACCTCGGAATTCGTCCTCCCTCCTCAACCTGGGTACGACACACCCAAGATTAGCTCCGCTGGAATTGCAGAGACGTCCGAAGCTGCACAATTGACTGTCCCTGAGGCGACATCTATAGCAAACTCGACCGGCGGTGCGTCGGTCCTATTACCTCCTACTGGGACAAGGGTCAGCTCTGTTGCATCTGCCAATACCACTTCTTTCATTGGGACCGGAACATCATCTGTTGGTGGCGCACAGTTCACCTCGACCGGAAACACAGCCGTCACCTTGTCGACTGGAGGAGTGGGTCCTCTTGGGCCGGTCCCTGTTACCGTCAACAGCACGCGGCTACCCCCTTTGGCTCAAAACTTCACTCTGTCTGGTGCAACTGCTATTACTTTGGTATCTCAGGGACTCGGTGTCGTCACTCCCTCTGGTACTGCTCCCGCAAGCCAGACACCGCCTTTTGGTGCCAATGTGTCAGTCTCCGAGGGCATCGGTATCGCTTCCGCATCAGGATCGGCATCAAGTCTTTCTACCAGCGCCTCAATTTTCATCCCGCCAGCATCCGCAAATGTCACCATTCCTGCGTCAACTGGATTTGTTTCGGAGACAGTTCCCGCTCCCACGCCGACTTCTAGCAGCACGGAGGAGGAGGAAAGTGGAGGATCATTTGGTGCCTTCCAGTTCTCTGAAGAGGCAACTGAGGAAGCTACTGGCTCGTCGGAAGCTGGGTCTACTGGTGCTATACCATTACCTTCGGCCAACACCTCATTGCCTGCATCCGTGAGCGCGATCCCTAGCCCGAGCTTGAACAGCTCACTTCCAAGCGGGACGGCGGAATTCGTCCCCTCCGGTGCGACTGGCTTTTTTTCCGTTGCTTCTGGCAACGGCGCTTTGCCGACTTCGTCAAATCTCTCTGTTATTGTGTCTCCTACCTTGACGCCTTCACTGAGCGCGAACACATCTGCTACACCAATAGGCACAGCACCTGTTTCTTCTACGGCTCAAAACATCTCGACTTCTAGAGCAATAGCTATTATTCTTTCTACGGGTACAGGTGGTGTCATATCAACCCCAGCAAATCTGACCAGCGCATCCGCCAGCTTGACTCCCAGTCCCAGTGTCAACGTGTCAAGTACGGAGGGAGATGATTTCAACAACTCGTTGAGGGATCGCACTCGCAGGCCTCCTTCGCGTACTGGCACACCGATGAGCACACCTCTCGTAACCGGGCCTGTTGGGACTGGAACTCCTGCGCCTGCCGCGAATTTGACTATCCCTCCACCACCACCGTTTATTCCAAACAATGCTTATGGAGTCAAGTCCTCTTCTGCAGTGGTCAGCGCTGAACAGCCCTCCCTGACGGCCCCACCTCTTGCGGCCAACTCAAGCGCAGCCTTTCCTACGGCGAGCGGCAGCACCGGACCGGATTTTGAGAATGAGTTTGGTGATCGCAGTGGACGTTTGAGGAGCCGCACATCAAGCACATCCGGATCGTTGCCGCTCCCTATTAGCAACATAACACTGTCTGGCACAGCAGCGACGCCCACAGCGAATGCCTCGTTGCCAGCAACCGCATCGCTTATGAATGCTTCCATTCCTCTGAGTACAGGTGTAATATTGAATTCGACCCAGCCTTACGGAGCTACTGGCTCGTCTGTTCCCGTCCAACTAACAAATACTACTCTGCCATTCTCGGCTAACATTACGTCTGTGCCGCTCGTGACCGCCCCAATGAGCACTGCTCCAACTTCTATTCCAAGCACGGGGAACTTTTCAGCATCGGAAGGCCCGCGGCGAGGCTCCATTTCTAGGCCTTCCGCAAACTCGACCGCGTTCCTTCCCACGGGCACTGCTCCAGCAAGCATGCTTCCTTTGGCCGCGAACTCAAGTGCACCTGTCGGAACAGCATCAGGCTCCCTCCCAATCCCTCTGTCAACGGGATCCGTCTCTCCAGCCGCTAACTCGAGCGCGCCTCTGGGCACGGCGTCAGTACAAGTGCCCTTTTTCATCGGAGCCTCGGCCTCAATTTCCATTGCTTCGGCTTCTGCTAATTTCACCTCCGCTTTTGGCACAGGCGTTGTTAGCGTTTCTCCAACTTCGTTAGCTAATTTATCCGTTCCGTTATCCACCGGCGTGGCTGCAAATGCGACCGCGTCTTTCGCAACGGGTGCCTCTGCAAGTTTCACAGCTACTTCACTCAACTCGACCTTCGTTCCGTCGGGCGCCACCGCACCCTCTGTCACACCTACGCTCTCATTCAACAGTAGTGCACCGGATTGCCCGACTCCTACCCCTGTAACAATTCCCCATACGACAGTCTGGTATGAGACAGTGCTTGTTGGACCTTCGACTTGTGCCCCCACTGTGTCGAGTCCGTTCGGCTTCAACAGTACTCTTCCGACGGGTACTGGAATCATGCCCACCTCGGCACCTGTGCCGACCACTACTGCCCGCACGTACCGTCGCTCGGGGGAGGTCGCTACTCAGGAGCAGATTGACCAAGCTTGCGCGGACCACTCCAACATAGTTATCAACCCCGACTTTTCCTTCGCTGCCGACAATATCGCGTTCGGTTGGACCACCAAAGCCGAGGACCCCTTCGTGACGTTCCGCACCGAGAACTCCACTGCCAACACCAGATCCAACGCCCGTGTTCTCGCCGCCGCCACTAACAAGTCGTTAACGATCAGTCAGCCACTTACGCTTTGCCCAAGGAAGCAATATAAGTTGATGAGCTCCAACCGAGTGGACAACTCGACGTCCAAGTGCCAGGCCGATTACTTCATCGGCAGTGATTATGTGGACACCGCGCGTCCACAACAGACGTATCTGAGAAGGGAACAATCCTTCACGGCGGGCAGTACGCCGGCGGAAGTGAGCCAGGATTTGAAGATTACGGTGAAGTGTAACGGTGAGGCGGGTATCCCGGCAGGCACCGATAAGGATGGGTTCATGGTTCTCGAGATTGTGGATGTGGGTGTGCAGCAGGTGTGATGGATATCGAAATTAAAGGGTAGGTCAAGGGGCAGGATCGAGGGTGGGAAAGTTGCTAATGTCGTTACGCTTGTGCAGCATTGTTAGCAATGTTATAGTCATATGTTCCTGCATCTCCTTTAACATGGGCCCAATCCAGTTTTGTTTCCAATCTTACCAAGCCTCGTGCTGGCACGTGAAGATGCTTTTGAATGTTACACACCAGAAACGTCTTCTTAGTACAATCAGCCGTTGTATCGGACACCCCAGGGCAACACAGCGTTGGACGCGGGTGAACTTGGAGGCTGCAATTTGGTCTCCAGCCGAATCGCAGACAAGGCCGACGTAATTACGGTCCTAGAACGCCAACACGGACATCTAGCGCAGAAGATAAGGACACTAGAGCGTGAGAATTCGCAGGCAGAGAGGGGAATGGTGGATATGATGGAAGCCTATCTGACGGGGAGTGTGAGGAAGGCCTGGCAGAACTGGAAGAACTCTTGTAGCGGCAGATGCAGCAGCTGACATTCGATCGCATCGTTTAGAAAGCTTTATTGTCCTCCTAGAAATTTCGGTAATGCATTTTAGTATATATTTACCTGCTCTCCTCGCTCAATCCTATCCAGCCATCTTTCCTCTCCTAATCTCTATTTGGCATACCGAGGGCATAGGCTGTCCAGATCCTCTTCGCTCACTACCTGCAGAGCTCCCTGCAGGATCCCCAGCCCTTGCTTGAGGCGCAATTGCTGCAACTCCGCCAATGTTATCTCTTGACCGACTGAAAGGTCGTCAGTTCTGAAATCTATGTTCATACTCTTAGTCTTCTGCATCCAGGACTGTGGTATACTGGTCACATCCTTAGGCTTATTCAGTGGGGTGGCGTCTTGTCCTATTGCCAGCGCACAGGCGAGGATTTCGGTAGGCGTGGAGTCGGGTTGAAGAAACGCCTGGTTCTTCATCTTCTGAAGCGAGCGTGCAGTGACATTGAGGAGTATAGACAATGCCTGCGCGGGAGTGAGAGGACCCGAGGAGCCTCTTTCAGAGGAATCGTCCTCATCAGACACCAGGTCGCTGTCAAACGCCCCGTCGGTTCCCATTCGCCCAGTCGACGAAATTTGCTAGCAACACCTCGAGATTGAACGAATAACGAGAATGCTTTGATGCAAGCTTCTTCTCCGACCCATGGCGGAGTAGTCCATCGTATAGATACCTTGCCATCCTGCTATGGTGATGGGGCCAGGGAAACCCCTCGTCTGTCGTCACTGTCTTCTTTGGAAGCGTCCAACTGGTATCTACCTTCAGAATGGCCACGCCATCTTCGTCGTCGCATGAATCGCCATAGTACGCTAGATAGAATTGCGCGTCGTCACCGCCGCAGCCTCCTTTCTAGTCCGTGTTCCTCCAGCTGACGATGGATCATCCACAGCCGGGACAGTGCCTTCTGAGCCCGTTAATTGTATATCGTCCGCGGGTGTGTTTGGACGTACAGAACCAAGCCTTCTGCCCGGTTCTTTTCCCCGGGTCGGTAAGACCGTTTTCTGGTGCAGTCTCTTCGTCCGTCCACGTTTCCTTGGTTATGGTGTAGATACCGGGCACTAACGACACGGGCTCTTCTGGTTCCGACGCAGGAGGACCATGATCTCCTGCCCCGCTCAGTATGTAAAGATCAGTTAGCTCCCCCAGCCGGACGAGAGTCCTGGACTGAGAGGACCGTCATCGCCTTTCACTACGCTCCCCCCGTGTTGGATGTCTTCTGCATTTTCGGGGACGCTGTCTGGCTTAGGAGTACAAAATCTCCATTCGCTGTTGCTGGAAGTTCCCAGCTCATGTCCGGAAGGGGGATTGCCGTCCATTGAGGATCGGGATTTGGCGCTTGCAGGGGAAATCCGGTTGACTACCAAGGTTTCGGTAGCGCTGGCGGAGACCTATTATCGCCTTCTTCTATGCGCTTGGTGGGGAGAAGTATGACCCCGTCGGGAGGCGCGGCGCGGCCTTCTACTCTCCAATCTGGCAGCCTGCCAATCATTTGTGCCTCTGGGTTACTTTAACCTAATCCGAAGTAGCGCTAGTAGAACGGGAATGGTCGTGGATACCTTTGAGTAGAACAGGCACATGGTTAGGCCTTTTAGTCGCCATGGTGGATTGTGCAGAAGGTCGGACAATATTGCATAAAGGTTAAGGGTAGTAAACGGCTTTTTAAATGGAGGTAAGACGCTGTTGGCAGCGGCCCCCGTTTGTCTATTACATACCTTCAGTGAAAATCGCGTGCAACAAAGTTTTTTTTGGTCACCCCGGCCCCCGCTTTCTTCCTCGCTCACAGACTCCTCGACCTCAACACCAAACAGAGAATTCAGGATGGATTAAGCTCGCTCCCAGGAGCTAGGCCAAGAGAATGCTAACTTGCGCGAACGCCTCGATCGTGAACACAGACGACACAGACAGAAACGCGACGAGCTAGCACTTGTGAAGAGAAGATCAAGGAGGCAAAAAAGCGCATAGCGCAGCTAAAAGAACAGGCTAGAGTGGCCGGGGGAGATGGAAGAAGAGGCAGATGGAAACGGCAAAGCTGCAGGAGGCAGGGGAGGAAGCATAGCAGCGCATAGCGCAGCTGGAAGAGCAAGTTCTAAAGGAAAAGGCAACGTCAAAGAACGCACAGGCGAAACCCATGAGCCGGTCGAAGCTCCCAAGGAGGACAATATCCCCTCCTACTCTATGCTCATGAGCGATTTCTCGTAAAGGGCCTGTGTAGCCCAAGGCTACCAGGGCTCGTACGGCCTGCTGTGCATCGCCGAGTATGCGAAGGCGCTACTCCATGCAGAAACGCAGAGGCACCTAGGTTACACCGCAGCCATACAAGCAGATGGCATAAGAAGCATCTTTGATTTGCCAATTCTTTGGCAGAAGGCCTATCTTGGGTCAATTTGGTCGCGAGTGCTGGAAGCCACCTACTACTCGCTCCAGGCGCGTGGCTTTTGCAAGGCGGCGTGCTCGAACAACGAGAAGGCCAACTCAATCTTAAGCCTTTATCCGCGATATGCACGCCTTCGTTCCGGGACCGCAATGTGACGGCACAAGCAAGAAAGCTAAGCTCCCTCACGCACAACGTCGTCGACTATGTAAAAGCCATGGTTTGCAATGACGTCGGCAGGGATATACCTACATTGGTCGACGATCAAAGGCTTCTTTAGCGGAAAACGCCCGAACTTGTGAGAAAAGCGACAAAAGGCTGCCCACGTCGACGTTAAACGACTTTCGGCAATCAAAGGCTTCGGATGGGCCATGTATGCGCGGGTTGTCGACGAGGCGAAGGAAAAAGGAAGACCATGTATGAGCGCATCACTCCGGGTAACAAGCCCGCCACTATGGGTACGGTCATGCCTATGGGCTCTCAACGCATACGGCGTGTTTGGAGGGTTTGGAGACAATTTTTGGCCAGTACTCCAGGAGGCCACTGTCGACGTGAAAAATTACAACGACTTGCTGGAGGTAACCAGCACCAAAATCGTTGAAGATCTGCAAAAGAAAGCGAACGAGAAAGCCCCTGTAGGTCTCAGCGAGAAGGCCGCTGTGCGGCTCAACGTAATGGCCGCCATCCGCAACGTCGTTACACCTAAAGGTTCGAGTTTTCACTAGCCTGAAGTAAAGAATTTGGGTTTGTTGCCGGATTGGCCACCAAAATTGCCCTTGGGGCAGGGAGGGTTCCAGCAAGGGTCTCTTTTATCGTCGTTACTGACCTAAACAGATCATGCGACCACTAGTATAAATAATAATATTTTAATTATAGTAAAAAGGCGCACTAAATAAAAATATAACACTAAAAAAATTTAAAA
Source organism: Pleoardoris graminearum (assembly GCA_030770415.1). Taxonomy (NCBI): domain Eukaryota; kingdom Fungi; phylum Ascomycota; class Dothideomycetes; order Pleosporales; family Didymosphaeriaceae; genus Pleoardoris; species Pleoardoris graminearum. The sequence goes on from JASEKS010000094.1 coordinate 65,421, forward strand.
AGGTAATAATAAAATTATATATATTTATACTATAAATAGTAACCTTAATACTATAATAAAGGGTAGTCCTTTAAAGGCTATTAAATACTTAAGTATAAATAACCGCGTTTTCTGTTATTTTTTTATTAATGCTTTAACTATAACTCTTAATATAAAAGCTAATAGTTTTATCTAATACTACACCTACTAAGCGGGTATATATTTTTATTATTAATAAAAACGTTTTTAACTTATTAAATTACTATAAAAGTAAAATAATTAGATTAAATATTATAAAAAGTTAATATAAGTAAAAAAAAAAATATTATAGAAAAAATAAAGGTATTTAATAATAAATATAAAATTAAGCTTCTAAAAGTATATTTTATTATTTTAAAAAAATAGTATAAGTCTACTATTCTTAAATAACGTATATTCGTTTATATATAGAGAAGTAAAAATACTTATTATAGTTATAAGCAGACGTATATTAATTATTAAATAATAATTTTTTAAGCTATTATTAGGCGGAGTAGCACAGTGGGCATATGCCTAAAAATACTAAGATTTCTTAAATTTTTAAGGTCTTTTTGCGTATTAGGGATTTAATTCCTCTTTTTTATTATAGTATTCTTTAAACGCGTCTATTTTGCTAGTAAAAAGTAAAGTTTTTAGAAGTATAGGGTACCGCTAAAAAATTAATATAAGGTTATAAAGAAACTAAAATCCCTACGCGGAATGTATTATATTTAAAAATATAATTAGCACTTATTTACTTAGTTATTATTATCCTTTTTATTAAACTATCCCTTTATTATTAGTAAGTTAGTTATATAACTATTAAAAGCTTAGCTCTAGTAGCTGTTTAATAGTTACTTTTAAAATTATAAAATATAACTAACTACACTGCCTACTAATTAATTCGTAATATTCTAAGTACTATTACTTATATCTATTACTTTCTATATCTTATAAGCTCTTATATTCTTAAATATACTAACTCTATATAGTTACTTCCTTAGTTGCCTTTCGCCCTTTATACTCTACACTTAGCGCTTAGAATAAAAATAATTTCTTTTATACTAGTATACCGCGTAGAACCTTCTATATTTAAAATCTAACTATTAGCTTATATAAAAACTCCTAGTCTTTCTGTAATAATAATAATAAATTATTATTAATTTAGTTTTTAATTCTCTAAAGCTTATAAAGCTATTTTAGTAAATTTTATTTATTTTTTACTACTTCTAAGTATTATTACGCTGTCTACTATAGCTTAACTAAATAAAATACTTATATAACGTTATTATAGAAAACTTTTCCCTTTTAGTATAATTAAGTACGGATAGAATCCTAATAGTTTAAGTATTATAAAGTAATTATTTTTTAAACGTTTTTAATATATATCTTAGCGGCAGCCTTATAATTATTAACTTTATTTTATCTATTTAGGTAAATAGGATAAGCTTTTAACTTAATCTTATTTTTAGTAAAATTAAATTTAATATAAAAGTTAAGTATTAATACTTCTATTTCTAGTTAGCTATTACTAACTAACAGCCTGCCCGTAATAATATATATATAAAATATTTATTTTAGATAATTTTTTCTAGCTACTATAATAATAAAGTAACTTATAATAGTAAAGATAGTTATAAAAGAGGTAACGCGTATAAAGTAGCTATAACCTATCTTATAGCGTACTACTTTCTATATAGTATTTTTACTAAACTTTATTATTTTTATTAGCTTTTTTTATTAAAAGCGTACGTGCTACTACTAGCTATATATAGCTAGTAACTTAATTAGTCTTAGCGCAGCGCTTTTATTATCTCCCCTTTTATACGCCTCCTTATACCCGTATATATAATAAAAGTATATATATTCTTATACTATTACTTTACTTTTAGGCTAGCCTACGTCCTTTTTAACTTACTTTTAATAATTATTTAGAAATATTTTAGACTAAATTACTATTTAATATTAGATAAGATAAAAATCTATTTCTAAATAGGATTAGCATAGCGAACTAGACCTAATTAGGTAATAGATTAGTAGTTTAATATAATATTATTTAGTAATATAACCTATATATTAAAAATTAGGAGTTAAAGAGCCGGTTCTAGTTTATTTAGAAGATAAAACACTTTCCTTAAATAGTTAGGTAGCCTTAATATAAAAGGCTTATTTTTTTTTTAAAAAAAAAGCTATTATTAATAAAAATAATATTAAAGAGAAGCTTAATCTAAAGTAATAACCTATAAAGAATAGAATTATTAAATATAATAGTAAGTAAATAAAGGACCTTTATTAGAAATTAGAGTAGAGTAGTATTATAGTATAATATATAAGATAAATTAAATATATATTATTTATAAGAATAAAAAGATAAATAACTATTTAACTAAAGCCCTATAGCGTAGACTATATATCTTTTATTATATAAGTACGCTTTTATCTAGAGCAAAAATACTTAAATTATAATATTATTTTTCTTTTAAAACTACTCTCGGCCTAAAAGTAAGTAATATAAGTATATATAGTTTATATATACCTATTTAGTACTTTTTAGACTATATTAGTATAATAGTATTAAATAATAAAATTAAATATTTTTTAAGGCCTTTTTGTATAGGTTATTATTTAGTAGTATTTAGTATTATTTATTTTTTACTATTTTTACTAAATTTAGTTAATTATATAATAAGCTAATTAATAATATTATTTTATCGACGCTAGTATTTTAGCATTTTTAGCTATAAAATTAGGCCCTAAAGACCTTTAGTCCTATTTTCTACTTTAAATTTAATAATATTCCCTAAAGATAAGTATTTTATATAAAATATAATATAGTAAAATTTAGTACTAACTATACTATATAGCTATATTAAAGTATAATTAGTCCTTATATATTAAATTTTACTCTATATTATTAAGTTTTAGCTTATACTATCGCGATATCTCTTAAATATAAAATATTAAAAAATCTTTATATTTAGTTAATCTAAAAAAATAAATAGTAAACTAACTTACCTTATATTAGTTATATTAGAATAATAGTAAAGTATAGTATTTTAAACTAAAAGTATTAGTATATAATAAACCCTAACGTAAATAAATAAAAATTATATATTTATAAAAGCTACTAAACTAAGACTTACCTCTTTTATTTTAAAAAGAATGCCGCTTACTATATAGTAAGTACTAATTTAGTACTATTAAGTATTATATAATACTAATTATACTATTTAGCCTTTATATAGTTAATTTTACTATCTTAAATAGTTAAAAATAGTTATTAGTAAGACTTTAGGAGGTAATAAAAATAAGTATTTTACTTTAGGCTAAAAAATATATAAGCAACGCTGTATAATATATAAAACCTAACTTATAAAATATAAATATTAGGTTATAGACCTACGCTAAATTAAGTACCCTATAGTTTTTAAAAAAGGCTAATTATAGTATATAGCTAAGCCTACTACTTTTTTACTTTTTAATATAACTAAGGCGCGTAAGAAAATCTAAAAAAAAAAAGCTAATAAAGAAGTTAAGACTATTTATAAGTAAATTATAGTAGATTTAATAAAGTAAGTAAATAGTTTATAAACATTTAGAGTAATTTAGTGCTAATTATTATATAGTAATAATATAAAATTTTTTAAAAAATTTTATACTTATAGCGGCGTTTTTTATTTTACTAATAGGTATACTAAGTCTAGTGTTCTCTTTTATAGGCGTAGTTAGTTTAATTTAGTTTTTAAAAAAAAGTAAAAGCGCGTAAAGATTAGTAATAACTTTAATAACTTTTAAATAAGTTTTAAAAAAAGAAAAAAAATATAAGTATTCTTTATAGTAGTATAATAGTATTATTTAAACTAATTTAGTCCTTTTTAATATACTTAATTACTAATATATCTTTTAGAAGTCTAGTACTTTTTATATAATAGCTTTAATTAGTTTAGAGATTAAATAGAACTATTAAACTACTAATTATACTACTTAATTTTAAATTTAAATTTAGACTTCTATTATATCTTTTTATTAATTTCTTCTTACTATATATATTTGTATACTAATCGAATAAATAGTGTGGCTGTAGTGGCTCGACGCGACCAAAAGGGGTTTTAACAAAGGAGGAGTATGTATATACCTTTATACTTAATGTCTTTTTACTATAATAACTATTATACTCTCTAGACTTCTGGCTTTATTAATTTAGATTTTATTTCTATTAATAGTAATAAACAAAAAAAATTATATATTTTAATATTTACTTTAGTACTAATTATTATACTAAGAGTAGCGTAACCTACTCTTTTACTAGTTATACTTATTAGTTAACTATATTTCCTAATAACTATACTTAAAGACAAATAGTAAAAAGTATTACTATTATAATATTATTAGTAAATAGTTAAATAAGTTTATAATTTTTTAAATTTCTATAGTTATTACCGTAATAAATAGGCTTTTAATATAATAATTTAGACTATAAAATACTAAATTTTAATAATTATAGTTCTTATTTCACCGTAGTATACTTATATATTTTTTATAATTTTTTTATTATACTATTAAACTACTCTAATTCTTAATAGGGCTATTTACGTTACTAAACTCTCTATAAAAAATATATATAAAATTATAAAAATAGAAAATAATAATTTTATTTTAAATAAAAAAGATAGTCCTAAAGTAGTTTAAAATAGACTATTAATCTACGCTAAAAGTCTTTTTAGACTAATTTAGTACCTATAATTACTAAAAAGAAAAAAAGTAAACCTTTTAACTCTTTTAGAGTTCATATAGAGTTATTTTAAACTATTCTCCTTTTTTTAAACGGGTAGCCCTAGTCTTATTATACTAGTATACTTTTAGATAGATTATAACTTTTTATAAAATATTTATTTTATTTTTATATTATTTAGTTTACTAAAGTTATTCAAAATCTTTTTAGAGTAATTTTAAATTATTTTAAAACTTTTTTAACACTTTTATATTAATTAACACTTTTAGTTTTTAAATATTCTTTTTATCTAAATATTTTTTTTATTTAATAAGATATTTTTATTAATTAGACTTGTTATATTTATAGTTTATAATATATTTTATATTATATATATTATTACTAAATTAGTGTACATATTAACTAATAGCTCCTATTTATACGGCAGTATTCTTTAAGATTTATATAATTTTAATAAAAAAAATAAAAGATTAAATATACTTATTCTAGACTTATAAATTTAATTCTATATATAATAGGTAAACTACCTATATACTTAACTACTATACTAGAACCTAATTATTTTTAGTTAATTTTTTTACTTAATCTTATAAATTATATATAATAATTTAAAACCTAGATTTTACTCCCTACTTTTAAATTTAGTAAAAAACGCTTTTTATTTTAAAATACTTTCTAATACTTTTATACTACTTCTAGTTTTCGTTTAGTTTTATTATAAATATTAATAAATTTAGAGGCTAAGTAAAAAGCTTAAAAACTCTTTTTTTTAGCGCCTATAAAGGCTAATTTAGCTCTTTTAGGCTATATCTATAATAGACTTACAAGGGTATATACCTAATAATAAAATATTAACTATTATTATAAATAAATTCTGTATAGAAAATCTATAATACCTAATTATTTTATTTTAAATAATAAAAGATATAAAAGTACTATTTAAAAGTTTTATTTTATTATTTTATTTACCTATCTGTCTATAAGTAAAAAATAAAAAATAAGATTTACTTTAAATTTAAATAATAGTAAAAAGTATTCTAATACTTTACTTATATAAAAAGACCTCTATTAAATAGAACTATTTTTAAATTTTTATAAAGTTTTATAACTTTATAGATCTAGGACTAAACTAAATTAATACTATTTTAATTTATTTTTACTAGTATATAATAGACTATTTTAGAAAAATAGTTTATAATTATAAAAATTATATTATATATAATTTTAGTAAAGTAACTAGAAATTAAGTTTATAATAAAATTTATAGTTACGTATTACTATAATATATTAAATATAAAAAATATATAAAAGAGACTATATTATTTATATATTTTTAAATTAGTACGTTAATAGCGTTTATAATTATAAACGTAATTAGTAACGTCTTTAAATATATTTATTTATATATATTTATACTATACTTACTTAAGAATTCGCTTTACGTTAAAATACTTTAAAAGAGGACTATTATAGTATTTTATAATTACCCTTACTTTATTTTTAGAAGTATAGGACTATATTTATTTTATTAGTTTTAATTTAATACTCTTTAGACTATTTAGTTATAAATTATTATTATTATTTTTAAATAAGTTTAACTTTTTATTTTTTAAGTCTATTAGGTATTTTAACGTAGTTATTTTCTCTTTAAGTAAATTACGTAGCCTAAAATTCTAAATTTCTTTTATTAGTTTTAAGTTATATTTATAGTTTATCTATATATAAATTATTATTATAAAAACTATAACCCTATTAATCTTTATAATAAAAAGTTATAATAACTCTCTTATAGATTTTATAAAGACTTTTTTTTTAAAAAAAAATAAAGCTACGCTTTTAGCGTAGTACCTGTATTTTTAAAAGAAATAACTACTAGCTACTATAGGGGTTCCTACAAAACGGCTCTGTGATAACTTAGGCACGATAATAGGAGATACAGCGCGTGGTTATATGTCGACGCGCGTACTAAGGACGTGTTTATTATACTCGATTATAATAAATCAAAATGGCGTCGCCCGCGATAAGTTAACACACGACCTCTTCCAACCTAGTACCGGACGTCCATTTTTATAAAGACTATATTATATTTATACCTAACTATTTTAGACTCTAGTATATAATTAGGATAGTAAAATAGAATATTAGCTAGATTTATTAACCTTATTTTATAAAATACGTTAAAATTATAATTAAAAAAAATATAACTATACCTAATACGGTAATAAAATATTTATTTATATAAATTATTATAGATTATTATAATCTATAAAAATTTTAAAATAAGTACTCTATACCTATTATCTCTATTACTTAATACTTTTTATAATAATAAAAAAATTTTTATTATATATATTATAATAGCACTACGCGCCGTTTAACTTTTTTAAATAAAAGTTAACTAGCTACTCCTAGAATAATCTATTACTCTTAATAACTAATTAGTTTAAAATAGTACTAATAGTTTTATTAAAAATATTTATTTTAATTTAACTTTATCTTTTATACTTAAAGTGTAAAAGTATTAGTATTTTAAAAACTTTTTCGATATATTGAGTATAAAGATATATATATACTTCTCCTTTTTTAAACCCCTTTTAGTCGCCCCGAGCCACTATAGCCACACTTTTTGTTTGATTAATATACAAATATATAGTATTTTAAAAAAAATATTTTAAAAGTTTTTCTACTAGCGTCGCCTATATTTATATAGACACTTTTTTTTTATAATTAGTCTACTTTTAGTGCTATCTAGCACCTTTTAAGTTAATTTAGTAAGTAGTAGGGCTAATTAATAAAATTAGTTTATAAATGTATAATAGTAGTTATAAAACTAATAAAAATATAAAAATAAAGGCATACATATACTCCTCCTTTTTGAAACCCCTTTTAGTCGCCCCGAGCTACCACAGCCACACTATTTGTTTAATTAGTATACAAATATAAAAATATAAATATTATATATATAAATAAATTTAAACTAGTTATTAATTACCTTAACTCTAATTAGGTTTATTAAAAAGCCTCTAAGTAAAATAATAAAGCTAAAATATTTTATCGATATAGTATACTAAAAATATTTTTTTAAGTTTAAGTAAAGTTTTACTTTATATAAATACTATAATACCTTCTTATATAACTTCTATATTTTCTTTTTAGTATCTAAGAAGATAAGTATATTATTAAGATATATAATATAGGTTATATTAAGTAATCTAGCTAGTATTTATAATATAAGCTATTAAAACTACGTAGATATATTTATTAAGTTAAAAAGTATAACTATATACTTAAAATAACTATATCTTATATAAAATATAGTCTTTTATTTATTACTTTCTATAATATAGACGCGATAGTAAGCTTTTTATAAATTAAGTTTAGTATAAATCTATACTTTTATAAACTAGTCTAGTAACTTTATTATTAGTAAAAAAGTACTATAATTTTTAATTATAATTTTATTAAGGCCTTTATAGTTTATATAGAGTCTAAAACCGCTTTTCTCTTTTTATATAAAGAATAAAAGTTTTAGTTAAAAATTTTAATTACTAAATCTACCTACACTTAAAGTATTTTTTTATATACTTTTTAAAAACCTCTAGTTTAGTAACTAAAAGATTATATATAAAATAATATAATAAAAAAGTACTAAACTTAATATTAATTTTTAGATTATTTAGTTTATAGTCTATAGGAATCTTAAAGTCCTACTCTAAAACTAAATCTAAAAAATTAAATCCTTAAGTAATATAAAGTATTCTTTATACCTATTTAGTTTATTTTAGACTAAAATTTTTATTAAGCCTACTAGATATATATATACCTAAATACTTAAATTATATATAGTATACTTAAACTCTTCTATACGCTTAAAAGCAATTTTTATAATAAAAGTATTATTTTTCTTAAAGTTATTTTTAAAGAAAATTTTTTAAGTAATAATACTTATCTTTAGATTCTCTTAATTAAACTAAGTAAATTTAAAAAAAAAATTATATTAAGAGAGATCCGTCACTATAAATAAAATTAGTTAAGTTTAATTTTTATTATATACGTTACTTAAGTCTATTTTAGCTACTATAATATTATAAATAGTTATATTAAAACTATTTACTACTTATACTAATAATTTATTAAGAATAGTTATCTCTAAGTCTATTTTTTTACTAGTTTAGTACTTATAAAATTTAAAATAAACTCTAAATTTACTAGGGCTTTAATATAGTTTTTATTTATAACTTTAGTTTTTAAAGTAACTATCTCTTTAAGTTAGTTATATAACTAGTTAAATAAACTACTAATATACTTAATCTTAAATATTTTTAATAAGTAACTTATATATATATTTATATATTAATTAAATAAAAGGTGTGGCTGTAGTGGCTCGGAGCGACCTAAAAGGGGGTTTAAAAAAGGAGGAGTATATATATACCTTTATACTTAATATATTAAAAAAATTAGATAAAGCTAAATTAAAAAACGTATAGCGCCACGTTAGTATATTATTAGTATACTTAGCACGCCCCCCTAAAAAACGTTAAGTTATAAAAGTTAAAAAGTTTAGTATTAATACTATATTTTTTAAATAAGAAATACGTAGAGTACTATCTATATATCTCTTCTCTATTTTTTCTTACAGTTAATACAGCTAAACTATTTATTATTAGCTATATTATATTTTTTAAGCGTAAAGGTATATTATAATATATATACTAAACCTACTATTAATAATATCCAGCTCTTATATAGTATAGTCCTCCTCTTATTAAGACTAATAATAATAAAATACGCTTAGTAATTAATTTTAAAGTATTTAAAATAGTATTTAATATAATTAGCTAAGCTCTTTCTATTATATTATTTTATTTTATAGAAAATAAAGACACAACTTTAGTAAATACTTACTAGTATAAGTACTTTATTTAACTAAAAGTAGCTAATAGAGAAGTAGATTTTAAAATTATAATTATATTTAACTATAAGTATAGTCCTATAAATAAGATAGTAGTTCTATTAATTAAAAAAGTAGTTAAAGTATTAAACGTCGAGTTAGTAGTATTAGTAGTTATAAAAAAGTTATTAATAGAGGCGTATAAAGATATAGTAAAAATAAAAAAAATTAAAAAATATAATATATAATTTATTATAGAGTTAATAGGTAAAATAAGTATATTATAAATATAGTAGGTATTTTTTAGTGTAAGAAATACGGCGGAGGCAAAAGTAGAGGTAAAAGTAAAAGTAAAAATATTTTAAGCTTAGAGCTTAAAGCCTATAGGACGATAAGCAATAGGTAAAAAATATAAAAATACTAGGGGTAATTAATATTTAAAAGTAATAGGGGGGGCTTATATATAGTTTCTTTAGTGCGTAGACTAGGCAAGTAGACTAGTAGATATATAAGTACTTAGTTAATTAATAATTAACGTACTTCGCAAGCTTTATAAAGCCGCGGCACAACGTAATAATAAGAACTTAATAAATACTAAATAGCTTATATAATACTAACGAGGCTATATATAAATAATATAAATTTTAAACTTTTAAAAGTTATACTCCTTTCTTTTAGTAAGAGTAAAATATTTTACTAAATACAGTAACGCTCTGCTTATACTCTAATTATATATTTATAAATTAATAACTACTTATAATTATCCTTAAGGTTATTAGTAATTACTACTTATAATTATATATAACGCGGTTAGCCTAAAAGGTTACTAAGTATATAAATTTTAGGACTAAAAGGAGTTATTAGGCTGTTACCTAGAGTCTATATAACTAAATATTTAGTTTTTAAGCTAGTAAGTCTAGCTGTCTATCCTATACTCTATACTATATTATTAACTCCTACCTAAAAGTATTTTACTATATTATATCTCTGTAGATCTTTTTTATTTTTAAAATATTTTATTACTATACTAATCTTAGCCAGATTACTACTTATTATATTACCTATTATACTAACCGCTTTTAGTAGCAGTAATACTCTAAATAAAAATAAAATCTAAAATTAACTAAAACGCAATCCTTCTACCTATATATAGCTTATTAATAAGTTTTATACTAACTTATATATACGCGACCTTCTAGTAGAGAATAGCCTTTTTAAATATATTATTTTTAGTTACTTTAAAGCTCTTCTTAGTACGCTGCTATTCCTTATAACTATATATATAATTATATAAAGATCCCGGACTAATAAAATAAAAGCTATATAAAAATAAGTAATTAAAGAAGAAAGACTAGAAGATCTAGTATTATTAAAAGAGCTAAGGGTAATAAAGTAATCTAAGAAGTAGATTAATAAAATAAGGCAAATCTATTAGTACGCTTATAAAATTTAAAATAAAAAAAAAAAATTTAAGTATTATAAACTCCGGGGCAGCCTACTAAGGCGTATAAGTTAAGTAAGTATATACTTTTATTCTTATTTAGTAGGTATTACTAATTAGACAGTAAGTACTATAGGCGGCGTAAATACTAATAATAGTAGATATAGTTTCTTTTATCCTATAAGGCTACTAGATAAGCCGGGTATATATATAACTTACTTTAGTAAGCCTTTATAGTATTATTATTTTAGTAAAAAGTTTAACGGGCACTGTAAAGGCTTACGTAGAATTAAATAAAAAAATATTATTTTAAATTATATAATAAGTCTACGATAATATTATTAGTTTATAATATTAGTAAGTAGGGTAAAACGCGATAAAAATAAAATATAAAAAAATAAATAAGTCTTTTATACTCTTACTCGGGAGTAATAAGTACTTAGTATTATATTATATTATTATAGATAAGGAAGGAGATATAATTATAATTAAAAATATTAACTATTATTAAACATTATACTATTTATATATATATATAGGTAAAGTAAAAAGTAATAGGAATAAATATAACCTCTATTTTATATAAAAATAAATTTAAAAAAGTAACTAATAGGTTATAATAGTAGTTATTAGCTAGTAACTTATAATACTTTTAATATAAGTAGTAAATATTATAATTATTATTTTTTTCCGTCTAAGTTAATAACGCGGCCTTATTAATTACTTTTTTAGACTTAAAAGCTACTGGCTTATTTATATATTAATAGTTAAAAGTATAGTAGCCTTTTTTACTATAGTAGTAATATATTAGTATACTAGTAAAAGATTTTATTTTAGTTAGTACTCTATTAGACTAGTTAGTATTTAATTATACCTATTAGTTTGACTAATAATATTTTTAGAGTTTAGTAAATTTTTTTATATTATATATATTTTTCTTAGGCTATTATATTTTAGAATTACTAAAATTAGTTATCTTTTATATTAACTAATAGAAATTAGTCTTCTCTTTTACTTTAGTAATAATATTAATTTATTATTTTTTTAAAATATATAGTCTAGCCTAAAGATTTTTATTTAAATAGCTTATAAAGTTTTAGACCTATTAGGGTTTCTTACTAGCCTTAAATATATTTAGCTCTTTTTAAAGAGAATAAATATAGTCTAAAAGTTTTATAAAAAACTATTTAGGTAGCTAAATAGTCTATTTAAAATTAATTTTAGTTTTATTAGACTATTATATTAATCCTCTAAGGGCGTTTAATATTTTAACTTTTAAAAAATTTTAAATTTTTTTTATAATAGACTAGTACTAAGTTTTAAAATAATTTTAGCCTTTTAAGTAGTTTAAATAGGATTGTTAATATAAGTAATAGTAAATTTAACCTTTAAGATTTTTATTAAAAATAGATTAATAATTAATAAAAATAGTATTTATAATTATTTTTTTAAAAGTTAAAGTTACGTCTACCCTTTTTCTTATAAATATATAAGGCCTTTAGTATTAGTAGGCGTATAGCTAAAATAAAAGCTAAAATAGTATATCTTTATAAAATAATTACGTTTTTTATAATTGTAGTTTATTTACTTATATTAAAATAATAATAAATATTAAGTAATTACTTTATTTTTTATTTTTCTTAACTTATTAGAACTAAGCGCGTACTTTTTTAAAATTAGTAAATATAGAGGGTTCTAATTAAAATAAAAATAGTTAATTATAATAGTTAGCGGCTGTTTATACCCTTTTATACCCTAATAAGTTTAGTAAAAGTATTTTTACAGCTTATATAAAACTTTAAAAAATTTAAGTATTAAAAATACTAAAAAGGAATTTAAGATTATTCTTAAGTTTCTTAATAATTTTAATATTTTATAGAACTAATATATTATGCGTAATAAAATAATAAAACTTTTTTAAAACTATATTATACTAAATTACTTTTAAAAGATAAGAGAGTAATTTAAATATTACAGGGGGGTGAAACAAAAAAGGGTTAATCTAAAAAGTTATCTTTTTTAAAAATTTATATAAAATTAAATAATAACCCTAAAAATACGTGAATAATACCGTTTTAAAGAGAAAATTAAGAAGATTTTAATTACAATTTTAATTACTGCTTAGTAAGTATAACTATATAACTAAAATTACCTAAATATAGCAATTTTTTTAACCCCTTTTTTAGATTCCTATAACTTTTTAGTTAGTAAATATATTTAACTAAAATTTTAACTATACCCTTTTGGGCCTAGTATAGGTCACGTAACTAGATTTTTAAAGTATATTAGTAATCTAATACTAAAATTATATTAATTATAAAAATATTGCTAAGGCTTATAGAATTAATAATTACGTGATATATTAGTAATATTGTAGTATATTATAATATCTTTTAACTTTTATAAACTTGAACTCCTATTTCCTTAAAATAGAGCTAAAATTCTTAAAACTTAAATTTTAAGTTTAACTTCTTTTAAAAGTAAATTATTTACCCAGTTTAATTGCTACTATATTAAATAAATCTCCTACTAATATATATTATACTATATAACGTATTAAAAAGAAGGAGAAAGATAATTATAATATAATAAAGATTAAAAAAGGCAGAGTTTTAAAGTTAACTCTAAGAGATAAAGGAGTTATTAATAGAAACCTAACTAGAAGTCCTAAAAAAGAAAATAAAAGACTATTAATAGATAATAGTCTAAATATTATAAAAAGAACTTTATAATTCTTTTTAAAAGAAGAGGACTACTCTATTAATATAAGTTAAAAAAAACTAATAATTAATAAAGAAAATGCTTAAAAAAGATTAAACTACGCTAAAAAATAATTAAAAAACATTAAAAATATAAATTTAAAAAAAATAATATTTTCTGATAAGTTATTAATATAAAAGGGATAATAAAATAGATAATATTATAGAAAAAAAAGTAATAATAGAGTTAAAAGAGAACTGGCTGTTAGTTAATTACAAAGTAAGTTATTTTAATTTTTTAAAATATTAAAATATATAACTTTTTATATATTTTTAAGTTATAGTTTTAGTTTTTTAATATTAATTATATTAATTATTTTATAAGATAAGACCTTAAATTATAAGTTTGGGGTATAATTTAGGTAAAAGGTAGAAGTAATTTAGTATTCATTAAAATACCTAATTCTTTTACTTCTTATACTAGTAAAAACTACATAAATAAAGTCCTTATACCTGAGCTTAAACCCTATATAAAAAGTAGTAAGTTTTATAATCTTTTTTTATCCCTTTTTTTAATAATATAATAATATATATATATATATATATATATATTATATTATAATTATAATCTTTATATTAATATTAATTTAGGTTAGTAATTTTAACAAAATAACGTCCCTATTTATAAAATTAGGGACGTTTTAACTTAGTTTAAAAATAATAAAATTAAACTATTTTCTTACCTAGTCTATAGTCCTGATTTAGCCCCTATAGAAAATATATAAAGTTTATTAAAATTAGGGCTAAATAAAAATAAAAAGGCTAATTTAGGTATAGGAAATAGTTTAAATAGTATAGAGGCCTTTAAAAGAGTTATTAATAAAAAGTAGTATAAAATACTATAAGAAGTTATTAATAACTATTTTTTATTTTTTTCTTAACTATTATAAGGCGGTTATAGAAGCTAAAGGCTACTATACTAAGTACTAGTAATTTATTATTTACTAGTTTATTATTAAAAATTTAAAAGAGTGACTTTTATATATAATTATATAAAAAATATATAAAAATATAAAAATATTTTATACACTTATATATTATAAGTATAATTATAATATATATAAAAATAAACAAATTTTGCACCTTAAATAAAAAGTTGTACTAACTTAAAGTAGGGTTTTAAAAATTTTTTATATTTACTAATTTTTTACTACCCCTAAACCCCTTAGTAAGCAGCCCCTAATAGGGTAAATAGAATTTTCTAAACTTTCTCTTTAAATCCCTATTTTTCTCGTATTTTTTAGCTTACTAATTATAAAGTTATATTATTTTAAAAAAGGTATCTTTTTTGATTAACCCTTTTGAATTTCACCCCCCTGTAAAAATTAAGATAGAATAGTAATATAGCATAATATATAAAATAAATTAAATATATATTATCTATACTTTTTCGACACATTAAGTATAAAGGTATATATATACTCCTCCTTTTTTTAAAATCTCTTTTAGTTACCCTGAGCTACTATAGCTACACTTTTTATTTAATTAATATATAAATATATATATTATTTATAAAGATAAATATATATATTATATATAAAAATAAATATATATATTTATATACTAATTAAATAAATAATATAGCTATAGTAGCTAAAGGCGACTAAAATAGATTTTAAAAAAAGAGAAATATATATATACCTTTATACTTAATATATTAAAATAGTTAAGTAAGACTAGATTAAAAAAGATATAGTGCCTCGCGCTAACGCGCTTAGCGCGCCCCCCTAAAAAAATATTAAATTAAAAAAAGTTTAGTACAGACTACTATATTTATATACTAATTAAATAAATAGTATAGCTATAGTGGCTCGGGGCGACTAAAAGGGGTTTTAAAAAATAAGGAGTATATATATGCCTTTATTAACAGACTACTATATTCTTTAAAAATATATAGGTAGTAGTATAAAGGTATATATATACTCCTCCTTTTTTAAAACCCCTTTTAGTCGTCCCAAGTTACTATAACTACACTATTTATTTAATTAGTATATAAATATATAGGTAGTAGTAGTAGTTATTATTTATATATCTCTTCTCTATCTTTTTTATAGTTAACACAGTTAAACGTTTATTAAATAAATAAAAAATGCTTATTAAAATATTTTTTAAAATATTAGATTTTAAATATCTAGCTTCTGTATAGTATAGTTCTCTTCTTATTAATACTATATTTATATTTATATATTAATCGAACAAATAGTGTGGCTGTAGTAGCTCGGGGCGACTAAAAGGGGTTTTAAAAAAGGAGGAGTATGTGTATACCTTTATTTTTTATTAATACTAATAATAATAAAATACGTATCTTAATTAATCTTAAAGTATTTAGTATTAAACTTTTTCTACTATATTGTTCTATTTTACCGGTAACAAAGACACGACCCTAGGCTAGTAAATTTAAAATACTAAGCTTTTTCTTAAAACTTAAATAACTTTAGTAATACTAGTCCTAATTAGGTAATTTTTAGCTTATTTAGGCTAGTTACTCTAAAATTTTAATCTAGTTAAAAAATTACCTAATTAGGACTAGTATTACTAAAGTTATTAAAGGTTAAAAAAAAGTGGGGCAACCCATTCAACCAGCCTACACGACCCTAGTAAATACTTACTAGTATAGGCACCTTATTCGTCTAAAAGTAGCCAACGCTAATAAAAAAGTTAATTATAATTTAAATAAAGTTATAGCTATATTTAATAATAGGTACTAGCCTAATAAGCTATTTAAATTATTAATAAAAAAAGTAGTTAAAGTTGTAAACGTTGGGTTAGTAGTATTAATAGTAGTAACTTTAATAGGCGCGTATAAAGATATAGTAAAAGTAAAATAAAATAAAAAAATATAATATATAGTTTATAGCAGAGTTAATAGATAAGATAAATATTTTATAAATATAGTAGGTACTTTTTAGTATAAAAAATATAGCGGAGATAAAGGCAAAGATAGTAGTAATAGTAAAAGTAATAGTAATAGTAAAAACGTTCTAAAAATAATTAATATTTAAAAGTTTAGAGGGGCCTATATATAATTTCTTTAGTATATAGACTAGGTAAATAGATAGGTATACTTAGTATTATAGTTATCTTTATAGGTAAAAAAGAAAATATAATTATAAATAAAAAGTTAACTATTATTAAATACTATACTATCTATAAATATAGACAGGGCGAAAAGTAATAAGAATAAATATAACCTCTATTTTATTTTATAAAAATAAAGTTAAAAAAGTAACTAACAGGTTATAACAGTAGTTATTAGCTAAAAATAATAATAAAAAGATAAATTACTATTTAACTAAAGCTCCGTAGCGTAGACTATATATCCCTTATTATATAAGCACGCTCCTATTTAAAGCGGAGACACCTAAGTTATAATAACCTTATAGAGAAAACCTAAAAGTAATAAAAAAAAAGAGGCTAATAGTAAATTAATTAAATAATAAGTGTTAACTTTATAAATAATTATACGTAATATTAATAAAGCGATATAATAACTTTGTATTAAAGAGTATAGGTTCTAGTAAAGCTAATAAATTAGTAGAAGGCTATAATAGCGTATAAAGAAATCTTACGTAAAAGTAAGAAATAAGGCTATTTACTTAATAACTAAGCTGTTAATCGTATTCTAAAGGTAATAGTAGTAAACAAGCTAACGGAGGAATTTAATATAGAGTAGTTTAGTCGCTATTCTTTCTAGGTAATAATAATATACATACGCGAGGTAACCGTGCTAGTAGAAGTTAATAAATTTAATAAAATAGTATTAAGGTTATTATCTAGAGGTATAAACTATAGTTAATAAGACTATTTTAATAAATTCTTTACTTATCTATTATATATCTATTTATATTCTCTATTTCTATTTCCGTAATTATTATATTTAATAATAATAACTACTTTAGGTATAGCTATACTACTATTTTACCTAAAAAGGTAATATATTAAATAGTTTTATAAGCTCTATACTAATATCCTATTTAACCTAAAGCTCCTTAAAAAGGGTAAAAAATAATAAATTAAGAAAAATCTCTATAAGTATATACGTAAAGCTAAGTAAAACTTTAAAAACTATTTTAAACTAAAAATTAAATTTTTTATACTAGCTTAACTACTATATTACTATTTAAGATTAGAATTTAATATAAATAAGTAAATAACTACCTCTTTTTTATAATAAATAACTAACCTTAATAAGACTTCTAGTATAATATATTAAGAATAAGTTATTTAAAATTAAAAAGCTCCTTAAAAAAAACTATAAAAAACGCTTTATAAAGAATCTATAAAACTTATTCTATTATAAGATACTAATAGAAAAGGAAAAAATATATTTTAACTTTTAATATATTTATATTTATATATTAATCGAACAAATAGTGTGGCTGTAGTGGCTTAGGGCGACTAAAAGGGGTTTTAAAAAAGGAGGAGTATATACATACCTTTATACTTTAACTTTTAAAGAGGGTAAAATATTCTAAAGAATAACCTACTACGATTTATAATTAATATATTAAGTATAAATAATTAAATTACTATATAGATTATTGTAGGAAAATTATTATTAGTTTAGTCGCTATCTTTAGTGGCGAGGGAAGAAAGAAGGTAACTATAGCTGAAGGTCTTATTACTTGCTTGGGAATCGGGGAGAAGGCTATACGAACAAAACGTGATTAAAATGGTGGAGTCTTTTTCTGAAGTGTGTAGCCGCTGGGCAGAGAAGGCTAATGACATTTACGGTTTTGTTTAGTGTTATCACATTGCTTATAGTCCCTCATGTAGAGTAAGTGATCCTTTGGGTCCTGATGAACTCATGACATGGAAAGTTAAGACATGTGAGGCGTATGCCTTCGCTGTTCTGCACTTGTTTGTATTGCAGAACCTTGTACAGCGATAATTCCGGCTGCGAAACGCTGCTAGACACATGTCAGCTGCGTTGAACACATGTAGCGCCTTGTACTTCCAGTACTACAGTGATCTTCCGGCTGTAGCACAATTATACGTTCTATATATTCCCAACATACGTTGCCCTTTATGAGCCACCACTACCCGCGCAAAGGTGCCGACCGCTTCGCTACTTTGCGTAGCGCTCTACTCCTCTAGGAATTAATTTTCTTCTAATAATTATATAGTGTACTGTACGCTAAAAAGCGCTATTATATATTTTAGTAAAATAATTTATTTATTTTTTATTTACTAATTTTAATATGCCTTCTCCTTATCTATTAACTTAATAAAGTCTTATATAGTCTTTTTATAAAATTCCTTATACACAGACTATTTTTTTTAAAAATATTATTTAATTACTATTATAAAATTAGTTAGATATAAATTTTTTTAATTAAATATATTATTTATTTAAGCTAAATAAATACTATTTACTATACTAAAAGTATATTAGTCTAAATAGGTTTAGTACTTATAGATACTATTTTTTATTATAAATATAAGTTAAGCGTAACTTAATTTATTTAAATTATAATAGTATTTATTATATATATTTATAGTTTTACTATTACGTTTTAGATAAGCTCTAAATTAGATTTAATACTAATAGTAAAAAAAAAAGTTTTTAGGTAACTTTATATATATTAATATAATAATTAGAATTATTATAATTATTAAAATAGTTAAGATTATATTAAAAATATAAAAGATAAAGGATTAATAGATATAGCTATAGTAAAAATTAACGTATTTTTATATATTATGTTTTATATATACTATAGTTTCTTTTTATAAAGGCAACAGCCTTAACACTAACTTTATTAAATTAGATTACTTTTATAACGCTAGTACCTTGCGCGCGCGCGTATTGAAGCCTACAGGGAGACTCCTCTGGGAGGCGCACTGACTGCCAAGGCACATTGGACGAGATGCTCAGCCTCACCGCTCGCCACAATAATTTCCTCACTGTGCGGCAGACGAGACCACCCGACAATCATCATCACCTCCGAGCCCTTCACTTCCTCTGCCGGATAATCGTAACAGCTTTTCGTTCTGCCTGGTCGCTTCCGGCCAGCGAACACTTGGACGGGTAAACGGCAATTATTAGCATTTGAGCGATGTCTTCGACAATGGTTTAGACCTTCAGTTCGTGGGGCGATATCATCGCTAGGTTCTCCTTTATCGTCGTTACCGACCTGAACAGATCATGCGACTTCGCCGTCGCGTTCGTCATCCAGTCCCAGCAAAGGACAACATGGAATCGCGTCGGACATACGCTACGCGACGGGATCCTATCTTGGAGAAGCGAGCAGCCACCGATCTCTTCCAGGCAATCGATTCGCCTACACTGCCTACGAAGCGGGCGGCGCGCTCGTCGCGAGATCTATCGCTCCTAGCAAAACGCAGACACAGACCATTTGCAGGCAAACAAGTTGCATCTCGGAAGACTCGTGACACTAGAAAGACGCCCAAAGAGGCAGCAGTGGATACTTACACAACCAAGAACCAACAACAACGCGCCACCACAGTGAGCCCGGTAGAGTCACAGATAGGTGAGCGCTCGTCACACTGCTTGCTAACATTATGAGAAGTTGCTGATCCTCACAGTGGACCCCGCGCGGGGCATGCCGTTGGGCGCCCCCAACGCGCATGCGCTATCGCATCTACAACCTCAGCAGGCGCATATGTTCCAGAAGCAGCAAGAACAGCTACACCCAGACATGAGTAAGTAATCGCCTCTGTGGGCGGCGTAGATCGCGCACTAATTATCGTAGTGAATGGGGGTCAAGTCAATTATCAGGCTATGCTTCAACAGCAACAGCAACAGCAACGTCAGGCTACGCTTCAACAGCAACGCCAGCAAATACTTGATCAGCAGCAGCAAATGTCGGAAATGCTGCTCGAGCAGCAGGTTAAGAAGCGATTACTATTAGCCCGTCACGAGCAGGATAGCATGTCCGATCTCCCTCGTTCGATGTCTCCCCAAGGTAGCAGACCTGGGCCCTCGCCTAACCCCAGTGATCAGACGAAGACGGGTGCCACTCCAAGGATGGGACTGCAAGATCTTCCTGGTTCCCCTAAGGTACCACGTCCATCGCCACCTCCCCCAGCACCCGTTGCTGATAGGAAGCGAAAAGACCCACCATTAGCCCATCGCCCCATCACAAAGCAAAAACACCAACAATCAAACAGGAAAATGCCATATTCCCAACCAGATCTGCTGGGAGGCGGTGCAGCGTCCAAGCTACAATACCAGCACTATACGATCTCACAAAATGCAGTCAATTCTGCGGGTCCATTAAAAAAGAATCTTTGTGCAGTCTTAACCCCAGATCGGGCCTTCTCTGTAAGAGGTTGAGCTACTGCATTGGGCTTGCATCCCTGTAACTCCCTCGGCGTCTCATCCTTATCGAATCCGCTCAGCCTTCGCGAACTCTTCGTCGGTGTGACCTCGCATTGCCGTCACATAGTTCTCAAATTCTCTGGCCACTTCGAGTGCTTGGTCGATGTGCACGTACCCAAGAATATCTTTTCTAAATCGAGCAAGCTGTCTGGCTGTGTTTATGACATTGCGGATCTGTCGGCCGTTCATTTCATGCCGTGCGAGCAGCTCAAGCTTGTCCTTGAGCTCCCTCTGCTTGATCTTCTCGTCGCCTTCTAGCATATCTTGAAAGAACAGGCGCCAGATTTCGAAACGGCCCTCTACGTCCAGCGGGGGATAATGGATCGCTAATTGAACCCGGGATTTGAAAGCCTCGTCAAAAGTTCCCACCCGGTTAGAGGTCAAAACCAAAACTCCTTCAAAGTACTCCAGGGTACGGAGGAAGACCGAAACAAGGGCATTTCTTTGCAAATCGGTGGGCGTACGCTCCTCCAAGAACACGTCAGCTTCGTCCAGCAGGACAACGCAACGCCAGATAGTTCCGATATAGAGAACAGTCTCCAGGTACTTCTCTACACTTTCAGGATCCGTTCCAATATCTCCGCAAGTTACCCTGTAGAGTGGACATTGCGCATGTTCAGCAATGCTTTCTGCCGTAAGGGTTTTTCCGGTCCCAGGGCCCCCATGGAGAAGAATGATAAGCCCCTTGCCTTTTCCCTCGATGATGTCGGTTTTACGGGGTTTCTCTGTGGGTGTATTATGTATAGTGATCAGAGCTTTCACCAACTCTTTTTTCTGCTCCTTCAGCACAAGCCGACGATCGAATGCATCCCCATTCCAGATTACATCTCGGAGACCCTCTACAGCCAGTCTGCCTGGAGCAATGATTAGTTCCATGTTGCATTTCACAAGAGGTAGGACGCTTACTCCACTTCTTATCATGGAAGCCATACCCCTGTATGGTCGTAGGTAGTAGAAGTAGGAAATTATTGTCGGGAGGATCGTCTTTCTCGACAGAAACGATTTCTCCTTCTTCATGCTCTGTAATGGCTTCGGGATGCATTTGCTTGTAGGTGTTGATGTCGATCATGTATCGGTTGCGTGTCTTAAGAATTATCAGCGGATCTATAACAACTCGGTGCTTGAATTGACTACACAGCTCGAAAAGCGCGTTACGTATGACACAGTGCCTCCTGAAAAACTTCGGTGCTCTGTGTTGACCCTTGATGAGGAATGCAGTGCTCAACCTTGGACCTTGCATTGTACTCATGTATGCTCGTCCGCAGACCAGAAAGATTTGAAATTCGACTTACAGTCTGGAATTCAAAGGCAGTCGTCAAGGAGTCACACTCGACCAAACGGCGCCTTCGACACCGCCAAAACTGCTGCCCACGTTCTGCCAATCGTTGTTCTATGGCGCTGTCGAAAGCCCTCAAATACCTCAAAGGGAAGATTTTCAGATCGCTTGCAGGGATCTGATTCTCTTTAGAAGGCCATGTTACCGTTATGTGGGTCTCCCGTTTGTAGAATCTTCCATCAAAATCCCAGTTCCAGCATTCCACCTCAACGTGACGATCTGTACTCTCGATTATGTCCGCTATAAAATATCCCACGGGACCTGTGTCGGTCATTTCCACTACAATATCTTCTAAAGCAAACAGTTTAGAAAGATGTCGTTTTGCGACAATGCCGCGACGGAATTGGTCGTCCGCTTCCTCATAGTCTTCTGCATGAGAAGACAAGATGTAATCGAAGAGAAGATTTGCATGTGGTAGTTGTAGCGTTTCAATGTCGTTCGAGGGCTGTAGAAGACCTTTCTCGAGAACATCCCTCCTATGATAGATGCTCACGTATGGAGCGACCAACGAGCGGATCTCATCCTCATCAGGACCGTAGTGAGAGTACGGTCCCTCAAGATAGTCCATGCAGCGTTTCAAATCTTGAGACATGACATATATCGTCTCCATGTCATGACCCGCCTCCGGCCCATCTTCTTGCAAGAAGGTTAAATGCGCTTTGAAATTGGCCAAGGTTTTCGCTATCTTTTTGGGCACATCGACCGTGTGGAAAGCATATTGTTCAACTTTCTGGTCCAAGTATTGGCTACAGCTATAATCTTTGACGACAACAAAGCTGATGAATGGATTCTCCACGGCGAAATCGTCGTCGAAGATATCGTATTCCATGCGCTGTTTCCCATGGAGCGAGGTGACCTTGTTGTCACCTTTTAGCAGTCGTGGCCGATCTCTATACATCACTTCGCCACGAGTCAAGTGATTATTGCAATCGCAGCGCACGCGATGAAGTTCGAGATATCGAAGGTCTCCGAGTTCTTTAGGTATTTCGTCGTTCACGGCCTGCTCAGACCTGCCGTTGCGTGGATGTTGACTAGGCCATGCATCTTCATCCAAGCTTCCTAGGTCAGGGTGATCTTTCCTGATACGTTTGATGTCCTTGGGCTCCACCTCCTCCACCTGCTGACGCCGCTTGGTGGCCAAGGCTGGCGCGTGTAAACTGCCCATGTTGGCTTCATGCCCGGATGAATGCATCATATTCAGATACCGATACTCTGACAATGCGATAGTGTGCTATCTGAATGTGATTTTCGAAGTGTAGAGCGAAGAAATTTTAGGCGGGGTGTCAGGCTGAGCTTGCCCTTGTCGACGTGCGCGCAGGCTAATGCGCGGTGCTACGAGGTGAAGTAAGGCAAATGCGAGCACTGCCCCGCTCCCTGTAGGCTTCAATACGCGCGCGCGCAAGGCAGCAGCGTCGTAAAGGTAATCTAATTTAATAAAATTAGTATTAAGACTATTACCTTTATAGGGAGGAACTATAGTATATATAAAAAATAATATATAAAAGCTATATATAAATTTTTACTATAACTATATTTATTAATTTTTTATCTTTTATATTTTTAATACGATTTTAACTACTTTATTAGTTATAGTAATTCTAATTATTATACTAATATTTATAGAGTTACTTAAAAACTTTTTTTTTACTACTAGTACTAAACCTAATTTAGAGTTTATTTAAAACGTAGTAGTAAAACTATAAATATATATAATAAATACTATTATAGCTTAAGTAAATAAATTTATATCTAACCTATTTTTATAAAAAAAAAATTAGTATTTATAAGTACTAGAGCTATTTAGGCTAATATACCTTTAGTATAGTAAGCAGCGTTTATCTAGCCTAAATAAGTAATATATTTAACTAAAAATTTTTATATTTAACTAACTTATAATAGTAATTAAATAGTATTTTTAAAAAAATAGTTTATATATAAGAAATTTTATAAAAAAATTATATAAAACTTTAGTAAGTTAATAAATAAAAAGAAAGCGTATTAGAATTAGTAAATAAAAAATAAATAAATTATCTTATTAAAACGTATAATAGCGCTCCTTAGCGTGTAGTATACTATATAATTATTAGAAGAAAATCAATACTGCCCCACTCACTTCACAACCTCTATATGTATCAAGACAATCCACGCTATCCCTTGCATAGTCTGAATCGACATACTCCAAAACGCCTATTGCGCTGTTCTGGCTCTTATCGCTCCCACAATACTGCTGGTAGGCCGGGCAGCTGAGCAGCGCCATCTCGGTGTCAGCCTTGTCCGTCATACAGACCTCAGAGGCTCAGTTTCAATCAATTTTCCAAAGCTAGACCGAGTGATACCAGAAAGGACATCCCAAATTGCGGCTCGCCACTTGCACGTCGGTATGACGCTTCCAGCGTGGATGAGAGCGCAAAACTCCTTGAGAACGTACTATGCACCAGACGTGAATCAAAAGTAAGTTGATCGTCCTGCACTACGCGTATCAGTAGCTAAATTGGCATAGAGATATTGCTCGAGAAGCTTATGAGGCAGCAAGGACATGCGTAGAGACCGAACTGAAGGGCAAAGAAGAATTAGCGCTAATCCTACACGGATCTACCAACTCAGTTGATGACGTACTGTTAGCGGTCGACAAGGCGAAGGCTCGTTACGATGGGAAACATGAAAGTAATGAAACCTTAAAATGGCTCACCAAGCTTTCCGCTCGCGTCACATACTACGGACAGGTGCTTGACGTCCTTGCACAGCACCATCCGGAATACGTATCGCTAGCATGGGGCACTCTCAAGTTTGTATTCATAGTAAGTGCAATTTTCACCTCACCACGCATCCCCAATTCCATACGATACAGGTGGAACCTGTACAGTACTAGGACAAAAGTTTGGGTGCAGTATCGCACATCCTGGGGTGACACGGTGTACTCAAACTTATGTCCAGGTATTGTAGGACGTCTCATATATAGCTTGAGAAGATATCGACTCAATGGACTCCGATACTATGTTGCTATGGTGAATGTAGCCATTGAACTCTTCTACTCGTAGTACACTATGTTATGATGATCAAGAAGGTAGCTGATGAGTTTTTCAAGGGAGTTCTCAACCGCGAACGAGTCATAAATGAATTCAGCAAAGCTCTCGTTTATATTGGCGACGCCTTACCACAAGTACATGTTGCTGCCGATTTATATCAGACGGACGACATGCGCGAAGCTATATCTCGACTATATGCATCTGTACTTCGCTTCTTCCTACAAGCTTTCCGATGGTACACCAAATCCAGGGCAGAGCGTGTTCTGTCTTCTATATTCAATCCATATGAACTGGGATATAAAGACACAGTGGACCAATTACAATGGTGCAGTACAGTTATCCGGCATATTGCAGTCGCAAAGTCGCAAGCCGAGGTTAGAGATTTGCACATCGGGTTGGAAACCGTACGCTACGATCAAAGAAAATTAATAGAAAGGGTAGATGCGATGTTCAAGGTCGCTATGGGTAAGTTGCAAGTTGTTCACGAAGGGATCAGAAAAGTGCACCGCTAAGGAACTCAGTCAATCAAAGTATCAGCAAAAGAATCGACGTGAACGTACAAGACATGCTTCCGAGGACGAGAGACATTCAATTCTCACACATCCTATCCGCCATCAAGCCTACTGTGAACCCGCATGATACGCTCTCGAAAGTTCAATCCATCGTAAAGCGCTCGCGCGCTCAACGTCTTCCAGAGATCGAACCCAAGGATGTTTTACGCAGTCTTCAACAGTGGTACTCCAAGAAAGGGTCTTCGTTATTTGTACTCCGTGTGGGACCGCGCGCCGAGACAAAAGCACGAGAAATTATGACCGAACTGATCACCAACCTAAGTCAACAAGGGACGAATGTTATCTGGCGCCTATCAGAGCCGCGGAATGAGCGCCCCATGATCCAATGTTCCTTTCAAGAAGTTCTTAAAGTGCTTCTATACCAGATCCTTGCTCTCCATTCCTCGCTTCTACCTCCCCATGATTTGAACATTGCCAAGTTCGAAGCGACACACACGGCCTTGGAATGGTCTAGCTTATTCCAAAAGATGATCTCCCAGCTCCCGAATTGCTATGTCATTTTGGAGACACACGATCTTCTTCAAGCGCGCCTCGTGGGTACGGACGCCGATTGGATGCCGAGCATCGTCAGAATCTTCCGGGAGCTTGCTGTTCAAGCGAATGGCAAAGGCAACTTGCTGAAGTTCTTGGTGGTTTGCCACGGGAATCAATATGAGGGAACCGAGGATGTTGGCGACGTACAAGCAGTGTTGAGAAGGCCAAGTATGGTTCCAGTAAGCAGGAAGAACGTTGTTGCACATCGAAAGGGCACAAAGGGATGGATGAGGATGGTGCCTAAATTATGACTGCTACCGTATGGTATCATCAAGTGGACACAATGTTCGTAGCTCATCTTCGCCAGTACTATGCTCCTCGTTTCGCAGATGTTTCAAGAAGTGATGTCGCTGATTTTTTTCGAGCTTGGTGTATTGGACCCTTGATTTCGTCTTGAGAAATGGTGTAGCATATAAAAAAGGGATCACTTTATGGCTTGACGTATCTCGACTCAAAGTATAGTAACACTCCGTTTATACTCTAATTATATATTTATAAATTAGTAACTATTTATAATTATTTTTAAGAATATTAGTAATTATTACTTATAATTATATATAATATAATTAAATAAAGGTATACACATACTTCTCCTTTTTTAAAATCCCTTTTAGTTACCCTAAGCCACCACAGCCACACTATTTATTCGATTAATATATAAATATATAGAAATAGATAAGTATATACTATACTTATATAACTATAGTTATAGTAATTATTATTAATTTATATAGTTATAATAATAAAAAACCCTAAAATTTTAAAAAGCCTAAAAATTTTATTATAAATACTAACCTAAACTATATCTATAAATAGAAGTAATAACTTTTAGCTCTACTAAATAACTAAAATAATTTTAACTACGCTAGTTTTAGGGCTAAAGTAGTAGTAGTTACTCTAATAGTAGTATAGTTATAAAATATAAAAAAGCTAGTAAAAAAAGTATTAGTAATAATATAAAAAAAGCTATATATAAAATAGTAAATATAATAGGTAAATATAATAAATATAGTAATAATATATAGAGGAGTAGAAAGGGAAATATTATAAAATGTCTATAAGTATAAGTAAAATAAACTTACAATAATCTATAACAGTTTAAGTATAAAAGAAATAAATAGTTAGTATTAAAAAGAAATAAAAAAGTCTCTTTTTTATTATAAAACACCTTTTAATAAGTACTATTATTATAACCTATTAAACCCAGCCGTTACGGTCGAGTCCGTTTTAATATATTATTTTATATAATTATATTTTATATAACTAGATCTTTTACTAATAAAATTAAAGCTATATAAAAGTAAATAGAAAAAAATTTTTTAGGAGATTTAGTATTATTAAAAAAAAATTAATAATAAACTTAAAATAATTATAATTTTAGACTTAGGCTCATAAAATAAAATAGATTTATTAATACGCTTATAATATCTAAAATAAAAAAAATAACTAAGTAATAAATTTTAGAGTTGTTTACTAGTGCGCGTCTATAGTAAGTATACTTATTTTTATCTTTATTTAGTAGGTATTACTAACCGGATAGTAAGTATTTATAGGCGGTAGAAATACTAAAAATAGTAAATACTAGCTTTTTTTTATAAGGCTAAATAAGCTAAATATATACGTAATTTACTTTAGCGAGTCTTTATAGTATTATTATTCTAGTAAAAAGTTTAATAAATAATATAAAAACTTAGTATAAAAAATAAATTTAAATTATATATAAGTCTATAATAATATTATTAGTTTATAATATTAGTAAACGGGTGAAATACTATAAAATTAAAAAATAAAATAATAAATTAATTTTTTATATTTATACTTAGGAGTGGTGTAAAATTAAATAAAAATATTATTTTAAATTATATAATAAGTCTATAATAATATTATTAGTTTTATATAAAGAGACTTAAAGTATAGCGTCAGAGAAACTAGTCTAAAAAAGATATAGGCTAAAAAAGTTATTCCCCTAAATATAGTTAAAAAATAAGCGTGTATAAGAATTATAAAAAAATACTGTTTATTTTAGTTAGTGAACTTACAGCCACGGCGTGTGGCTTAGCGTACTTAAGTTTGGTACACTAGGGCCAAATTATTAGTTTATACAGGGGGGTGACAAAAAAAAAGTTTAATTAAAAAAGATACCTTTTTTAAACTAATATAACTTTTTAGTTATAAGGCCTAAAAATACGAAAAAAATACTATTTTAAAGAAAAAGACTAGTAGATTCTATTTACCCTATTAGGGGCTGCTTACTAAGGGGTTTAGGGGTTATAAAAAATTAGTAAATATAAAAAATTTTTAGGACCCTATTTTAAGTTAGTATAACTTTTTATTTAAGGTACAAAATTAGCTTATTTTTATATATATAATAATATATACTAAGTTTTAATAGTGTATTAAATATTTTTATATATTTATATATTAATTATATAATTATATATAAAAGTTACTTTTTTACATTTTTAATAATAAACTAGTAAATAATAAATTACTAATACTTAGTATAGTAGCCCTTAGCTTTTATAACTACCTTATAATAGTTAAGAAGAGATAAAATATAGTTATTAATAACTTTTTATAGTATATTTTACTACTTTTTATTAATAACTTTTTTAAAGGCCTCTATACTTTATATACTAAATTTTATACCTAAACTAGCCTCTTTATTATTATTTAACCCTTATTTTAAATAACTTTATATATTTTTTATAGGGGCTAAATCAGGGATATAGGCTAAGTAAAAAAATAGTTTAATTTTATTATTTTTAAATTAGTTTAAAACGTCCTTTATTTTATAAATAGGGACGTTATCTTGTTAAAATTACTAACCTAAAGTAATATTAGTATAAAATTTATAATTATAATATAATATAATATATATATATATATATATATATATTATTATATTAAAAAAAGAACTAAAAAACCTATTAAGTTACTTACCCCTTTTTATAGAGGGTTTAACCTTAGGTATAAGAATTTTATTTATATAGTCCTTACTAGTAAAAGAAGTAAAAAAATTAGGTATTTTAGTAAATACTAAATTACTTCTATCTCTTATCTAAATTATATCCTAAACTTATAGTTTAAAGTCTTATTCTATAAAATAATTAATATAATTAATATAATTAATATTAA
Source organism: Pleoardoris graminearum (assembly GCA_030770415.1). NCBI lineage: Eukaryota > Fungi > Ascomycota > Dothideomycetes > Pleosporales > Didymosphaeriaceae > Pleoardoris > Pleoardoris graminearum. The sequence goes on from JASEKS010000094.1 coordinate 95,192, forward strand.
AAAACTAAAACTATAACTTAAAAATATATAAAAAGTTATATATTTTAATATTTTAAAAAATTAAAATAACTTACTTTGTAATTAGCTAATAGCTAGTTCTTTTTTAACTTTATTATTACCTCTTTTTTTATAATATTATTTATTTTACTGTCCCCTTTATATTGCTTACTTAATAAAAAATATAATCTGTTTTAAATTTATATTTTTTATATTTTTTATAGTCTCTTTAGCGTATTTTAATTTTTTTTTAGCGTTTTCTTTATTAATTATTAGTTTTTTTTTTACTTATATTAATACTATAATCCTTCTCTTTTAAAATCTTTTATAAGGATCTTTTTAAAATATTTAGACTATTATCTATTAATAGTCTTTTATTTTCTTTTTTAAGGCTTCTAGTTAAGTCCCTATTAATTACTCTTTTTTCTTTTTTAGTTACTTTAGTAACTCTACCCCTTTTAATCTTTTTTATATTATAATTATCTTTTTCTTTTTTTTAATTCTATTTATAGTACTATAAATAGTTTATAGAGACTTTTCTAAAGTAGTAGTAATTAAAAATAAAGAATTATTTACTTTTAAAAACAGTTTAACTTTAGATTTAAGTTTTAAAAAATTTAGCGCTATTTTAAGGAAATAGGAGTTTAAGTTTATAAAAGTAAAAAGATATTATAATATACTATAATATTACTAATATATTACGTAATTATTAATTATATAAAGCTTAGTACTATTTTTATAATTAATATAATTTTATTATTAGATTACTAATATACTTTAAATAACTAGTTACGTAACTTATATTAGGCCTAAAATAGTATAGTTAAAATTTTAGTTAAATATATTTACTAACTAAAAAGTTATAGGAACCTAAAAAAGTAGTTAAAAAAAATTGCTATATTTAGGTAATATTAGTTTATTACAGGTAATATATATTACGTAACTAAAATTCTAGTAATAATCTCTATAATTTTCTCTTTAAAACGGTATTATTTATGTATTTTTAGGCTTACTAATTAATGTTATATAAATTTTTAAAAAAGGTATCTTTTTTAATTAAACTTTTTTTTGTTACCCCCCTGTAATATTAATAGGCGGAGAGGAACGCGATAGAAATAAAATATAAAAGAATAAATAAGTCTTTTATACTTCTACTTAGGAGTGGTTTTACTAACGTATAGAATATATAGTATAGTTATCTACCTACTAGCTATAATATATATTGCGTCGTAAACACATAAAGTCACACATTACTAGGTGCCGAAATATAAGACTTCGAGGAAACCTCACAGTAAGGTTCTTAACTTTAAGCGGATATGGAACGCTCTAGTGAGAAGGCAATTAGGCTCGACAACAAGGTGGGGAAATGGGTATTTTAGCTAAGCCTTGAGGGGAAGGTATTCGAGCTTTATATATAGTCAATCATCCGTATTGTCATGTGGTCATATCTTGGGACTTTTGTACGGCTATAGCCCTGCCGCATTCTCTTTGGCGAGCATATCAGATGCAAGATTCTCTTAGTACAAATGAGAAAATTGGAAGATCACACCTTTATACTCCTCTTCTGCTGCCCAGACTTCCTAATGTTCTTCGTTCTTACTAAGCCACCTACATTTTCCTGTCACGTGACAAAAGTGTCACCTGCGCAAACATAGCCAGAGAGATCAGGTACATGTATCAAGCTTTCCGGTTCACAGCAGATTGTTATAATGTTCACGCGTTTCGTTTGCTTTCCCTTTCTGCCGGCCCGTCGTCTCCCAGCATATGCCCCTCTCGACCCCTCCCTTGTGCGACCTCACTGATCAATCATAAGCGGGTCAGCATCTGATTCCCATGCATGATGTGCCGGATTGGGACGCGAACGACTACTATCTTCGACGGTCTCCAACAGAAGACAGTGTAAGCGAGTTAGTTACATCCTGCCTGAACGCTTACTGTTCAGGTTCTCCTTTATCGTCGTTACCGACCTAAACAGATCATGCGATAACCAGTATAAATAATAATATATTAATTATAATAAAAAGGCGCACTAAATAAAAATATAAAGGGTAGCCTACTACTAGGGCGAAGATAAATATTTAATAAGGGTAGAGGATAATAATATTAGGTAGTAATAAAAGTAAATGCTAACTATAATACTATGGAAGATAGTAATTTATAAAGACGCTTCGTCTAATGTCGTCCTCGTCCTCTTCGCCGACATCGCTTACTGTTCAAAAACAAGTTAGGTGTCAATCAGCTCAAAGGTATTTTCACTAATCAAAAAGCGGCACGTAGGAATCTTTTGCAGATGCCGCTCGCTTATGTGCTTGACTATCGTCGGCATCGACCTGTATGATTGGTCATATAATATGCACCCTACAGGCGTGGCCAACCGCATTGACGTCCATCCGCGACACAGCCCACGCCTCGACAAGTTTCGCAGCGGCAAAGCTGCTCCTTAAATAACTCGTGTACAATAAAAAACGGGCATATCAGCCCTAAGTTCGTTCAGAACGCTTTTTCCTATACAAAGATGCCCACGAAAGCGCTTCGCGTCGCAGTCACGCAAGCCGAGCCAGAATGGCTCGATCTCCAGGGTAGCATCACCAAAACCATCCAGCTCATCGAAGCGGCAGCCCAATTCGGTGCGCGCCTGGTTTCCTTCCCTGAAATCTGGATCCCTGGGTACCCGGGCTGGATATGGGCGCGGCCTGTCGACCCAGCGCTCACTACGCGCTACATCCAGAACTCTTTGGTCGTTGGCTCTCCCGAGATGCAGGCCATCCAGAGCGCCGCAAAGGAGCACTCCATCTGCGTCGCACTCGGCTTCTCCGAGCGCACGCCTACAAACTCGCTCTACATTTCCCAAGCCATCATCTCGCCCCGGGGAGAAATCCTCATGAAGCGCCGCAAGATCAAGCCCACGCACATGGAGCGCACCATCTACGGCGACGGCTCCGGCCCCGATCTTAACAACGTCGTGGAAGTCGACTTCGGATCCGACCTGGGAAAAGTCAAAGTCGGGACCTTAGCGTGCTGGGAGCACACCCAGCCGTTGCTGAAGTACAACACTTATGCTCACGGTGAGGTCGTGCACATCGCCATGTGGCCGCCCATGGACCCCTTCCCGTCAGAGCCCTCACCCGACGCTCCGGGCCTGTTCAGCATGAGCCATGCCGGCGGTTACGCCCTCTCTACTACGCACGCCATCGAAGGCGGGACGTTTGTGCTGTACACTACCGCTGTGATTACCGAAAAAGCCATCGCGACCCTCAATACGGAAGACGCATTAGTTTTCCACAGTCCGGGAGGGGGTCATGCGGCTGTGATCGGACCTGATGGGAGAAGGCTGACGGCAGAGCTGGAGGGTGGGCCCACGAGGGAAGGGATCCTGCTTGCGGATTTGGAGTTGGACAAGGGGTTGGGTGTGAAGGGGTTTTTGGATGTGGTGGGGCATTACAGTAGGTCTGATCTCCTGTGGTTAGGGGTAAATAGGGAAGAGAAGAGGTGTGTGGTTGAGAGGGAGGGAGTGGAGAAAGTCTAGTTTGTCGGATCAACAAATAGTTCGATTGGGTAAAGGTTTTACTTTCCAATCAAAGTATTGAGTACCATATGGTCTAGTGTTTCTCAGTAAAGGGAAGCACAAGAGCAGTACTAACAAGCTACTATTCCAACCTTCTATGCCAATGCACCTCAGATGCATCCAGAGAGATGTTATAGGTCAAGGCCACAAGAGTCCAGTAGCTCGATGAAATGACATTTCATAGGACCTCGGGATGCTAGCCACGAATAGCAAGCAAGCGTGTAAGGAGACAGGCTTCGAGATGCCACGTTCAGCCCTTCTTGGAATCTTTCGTCCCCTTTACCGCTGCTTTCACCATCTCCTCTCCACGCACCAGACGTTCTGCTTCTTGTGCGAGGTCCATAAATCCGAGCTGGGCCAATTGTTCACCCGCCTGCTTCAAGTCATCCAAGTTCATGTTATCCACCATGGAATCCAGGAGCTGAGACCCGTTACCAGTCTCGGCGAAGGCCCTGTGGCAGTGCAGTATGGGGTATGTCTCGAGACCGGACCCGTCGTCGCGAGGTTCTCGGTCTTGATGCGCAGTGACCAATTTAGCCCAGAAGTCTGGCTGCAGATTCTCCACCATTGTGCGTATCTCGTGGAGCTGCTGCTCGAGGCTATCGAGAATAGTATCGATATCCGGGCGCTCGAGAAGCTCCTTCACGACAGTGCCCGAACCACGAACCCTCATGAAGTCGATGAACTCTTGGTCGAAATCCGTGCCCCTCGCCTTCTTCCATGTTGCCGCAGATTTCAATCCAAACAGAAGCCTCACCTTCAGCAAATACACGGTAGCCATGAAAGCGGCAGACGGGACCTTCCCTGCGAAGACGCGGGGTGACTCGAGCATGTCATGGTCCGTGTATCTCGACATCCAGTGCTTCAGGTAGTTGTAGGCCTCCTGGTCCCTGCCGAGACGGATCAAGCATGACGATGCCATCTCAAGAACGTCCTGGTTAGAGGAGATAGGCATGTTGCGGAGGTCGACCAGGATATCAAGCGCGGTCTTGACTGCGACGCGGGTGTTGATCTCGAGCTGCAGCTCGGCGAGTCTAGAATCACCGTAAGTCGATATCCCAAGGCATGTGTTCGTAATAGAGACTTGAGCGTGAGAGCGACCGGGTACGCTCGGTTTTAACAGCTATATGCGAAACATCTCACCTCAGCTGCTCGCGGGGGTGAACACCGCCGGCTTTGCTACCCATGATGCTCTCCGCAGCAATACCGCCCATCAGAGAGGTCACCACATCTCGGCCCTATACACAGTCAGTTGCGATTCTTGGAGTTGACGGATGAGAACAAGCTTACCTCCTTCTGCTTCTTCTCCAGCGCCTTGCGCGCGTTGCCAATCTTCTTGCAGATAACCTTGTGCGAAGGCCAGTACTTGCGCTGATGATCTTGACCGCAAAAGTGTACCACTTTACACTGGGAACACTGCTGGACATCGTTTTGCTTGCCGCAAACGATACAGCCCGTGATGAGCTTGGAAGGACCCGTGGAGCCCGGCGCCATTGTGCTTTGAACGCTACTGTCTGCGCTAGGGGTTCGCGGGTGTTGCGAATGGGATGAAGTGACAGTATATTCGAGCTGGAGAGATTTGCTTCGTGGGGAGAGCACCGAAGTTCGTAAAAGCTGCAGGTGCGGTCGCATTTATATGCACTAAGCTAGGGCCGGCGAGCGCCTCCTAATCACGTGCCAAAATGTGGCGCCCGGGCGGGGCCCCATGTCCGCGCTGGCTCTATCATTCAACTACCTAGAGTCTGACTTCCCTTAGCCCAGATATCCAACAATTAATCAAAAGTCAACCATAGTCTATGCGTTTGATCTTAAGCTTAAGAGCAATACACGTACACCACTTACTGAAGATATACTTCACTACAAAGCTCACGTAAGGAATCTAGGTTATGTTCGTCCAGCGAAGGAATTAGCGAAGCTATTTATTCTCAGGCTTATTTAATATCAGCTTTCTATTCTCCACAGCCAAAAAGTTCTTGAGTAAGGTAGTCCAGTCCACCTTCTCCTATCATGGTCATATGCACGCTACTCGTCTCTACAGTTTATTCCTCTCAGACTGCTAAGAGACCTGTCGCTTGTCTTATCTTTGGTACAGCCAGCGTAGCGATGAAGTCGCGGGTCGGCATTTCGCCCTCTTCGGACAAAGCGGCAAAGAGCTCAAGAAGATCATGATTGCCAATTGGCGGGTTTCGAAGTGCACTGCGGTGTGGGGATAGAGGTGATGTAGAAAGAGTAGCCCGAAGGTTTGCGTTAGAGATAACCGGTTGAGAAAATATCATGTGGCAGTCAGTCCTCGCTAAATCGTGAATTGGTTCATTAATCTATCATATCCGCCACTGTCGTACTGTACTATGGTGTGTGATGCTAGAACACAAGATGCCAGAACCGAGCGTACGCAGACCGAACAATAAGATGCAAAGCCCTAGAAACGCGAATACCAATAGGTCGCGAGCTGAGCGTACAAAACTGCATCGCTAGCAAGGTGCCAGTACCCTGTTAACGCGCAAGAGGTAATACAAAGGCAGATAGTGCTGAGAGTCTCATTTCCTTTGCAGCGCCAAAGCCCCCTCCTTCGCCGCGAGGATGTCATACTGCTTGTCCCAATGTGCGAGGATATCGAACGCATCGCTAGTTTCCGACCAAGCTCGGTAACAGTCCAAGGCGCCTACGGTCTGCATCATGGTCTGGTCCTTGTTAAGGAGCTGAGTGAAGAAGTCCGGCGAGTGCGGCTTGACCTGCCCAAGAAACGTGTTCATATCATCATTGAGGCTGGCGATATCAGCATCCCAGGTTCCGCGGTCGATGATCTTCTTCGTGATGTAGCCTTTGCCCGTGTGTATGAAGCGGTTTATATCGGCCGGGGTGAAGTTTGCGCCTTTCGCCTTGTTGTGCTGCCTCACGTTGACCAGTCCGAGCCACAGTCTCAGTTTCAGCAAAGCTAGAATGGCGTAGTCGAAGTGAGCGAGGGGTTCAGCGGACTTCTTTCGGAAAGCGGCGGCGGATTCGAGTAGATCTTGATCTGGGAACCTATGTAATGGCCTAGTGTCCTTTGATAGCCAGTGAATGATGAGGTTGTAGGCCTCCTGGTCCCTGTGGAGGCGGATGAGGCAACACGCTGCTATTTGGAGCATGACAGCCCTGCTCTTGGGCCCGGGGACGTAAGGAAGCTTTATGCACTTGAGTAGAAGTTCGAGGGCGACCTCGATGGCAGCGCGAGTGTTGATCTCGAGTTGCTTCTCAGCTAGGCTTTCTCGCTGTTAACTTAGTCCTTCTGCAATCGTTCATGATGAGGCTTACTTCGACCATTGGACGGGATGAATCTCTTCGCGCCGGTGTTCCATCGCGGACAGCGCGGGGTTGGCTCTCATCAAGGACGTCTACAAATTTTGGCCCTAAAGAGAATGAGCCATGCGATCCTCTGATACTGTTTAAAATCCCTTGGAGCAGAACCTGTGCTGTGTAGAAAATTGTGTCGGTAGATAATACGTACCCTCTTTATGTGGTCATCCAGCTCCTTTTGTGCGTTCCCGATGTTGGTGCAAGCCGTCTTGTGCGAGCGCCAGTGCGAGCGCTGGTGAGCCTGGCTGCAGTAATGTACGACCTTGCACTGGGCGCACTTCATAATGCCATCTTGTTTGCCGCAGACCATACAGCCCGTGATGGGCTGGGAGGCATCCATCGGAGCCATGGCTGGCAGTGAGTATGAAAGGTACCAACCTCGTCACTTCGCAACTGTCAATGTTTGTCCTCAGTTTTGCGGATTTGTGTATACTGCGTGCGGTAGCTTACCTCAATACTGTTTCTCAGCCTAGCGATAGCCGCAATGTGAATGGGTTTGACCACGTCGTACGAGGGTTAAAGATTCTTGAAGTCTTCGGGTGGAGTGAGCTTTATATCTATAGTCAAAGCAGACGCTCGAAATAGATTAGCGAGTCGCGTAATCACGTGCGGACCGCGCACTCGTGGCTCGTGAACCCAGGCAGCCCCGGAATGCTCTAGTCTCGAGCTGGAGAGAACACGTTCCCTTATAGGCCTTGCTATGCAGCATCATGCTCCAGCGTCCAATCATTTATCTGTGTCTCCCAGCTTCCATAACTGCGCACAACCGCGGTTCTGCCAAAACATTGAGGATAAATATCAAAGTCGCAAAACCCGTCCGAGAACATTACAGCTAACGTTTTGAGCGGTCACCGGCGTACGAGTCCCTTGGACCAGCTTGTACAAGCAACACCAAACGTTTCGAACAAACATTTTCAGCGCCGGTAAGCCTTCTCTTGTTCAGGGGTATCTTCACATTACGCTACCATCTCAATCTTCCACCACGAGTCCATAAACATCCACTTGCATACTCACTCCCCTTTCGCATCCCTATACCTCGCCAGAAAATTCAATCGCTCCGTAATCCCTCCCCACCCATCCAGCGTATGCAGTCTTTCTAGCCTTGCCAACGCTATTCCATCTCCACTCTCAACATCCTCATCGTCTTGATCACTCCATATGCCCCTCTTCTTTGGGAGGGGATTCTTATGCTCCCAAGCCTCCAGCACCTCAGCTGCGAGTTCTGGACGCCAGCGCGTGTGTCTGAGAGCCTCCGCAATATAGTAATCGGTGAAGCCCAGCGCGCGTTGCTCCTCGAAGTATTCGTCGACTTCGTCGGGTGCGAGGGGCGGGTCGGGGTCGCCAGAGCCGGTGGAGGAGGGAGAGGGTGGTGGTGAGGATGCTTGGGGATGTGTGAGAGGTGCGAGAGCGGATGGATGGGAGTCGTTGTTGATGATCTGGCTGAACTCTTCCAGAGATTCCGTTGTATGCTGTGATGCGTCAGATGCTAATTTTCCGCCATCGTTCTGCTCTCGTGCCTCTGCTTCTGCAAGCTGCGTGAAGTCAGTCGGTAGCGGAAGCGCGCCTAGAGAAGCAGCTTGAGACGGTGATGAGAGTATAGCTTGTGTATCGAATGCATGTGCCGTGTAGCGGAGAGCACGAGGTGTCGATGTGGCTGAATCACGGTTGCTAGTATCTCGTTCAATGGCGGCTTGGGGAGGCGTAATCGCTTCCAAGCCTTCCATATCCGAATCCTCGCCCTGTACCGACCGCTCGGCAGGCCTATCATCCGGCAATTCGTCTTGCATGAGGTCCTGCGAGTCCGTCCCGGTAGACGATATTTCCACAGGATCCTGCTTCGTACCGAGCTCAGGCGACCCGCTCCTTCGCCTCTTTACTGGGCGAGGCGATCCGCCTCGTTCGCCTAGAGACGGCTCCACTATGCCGCGCAGTTGTTTCAAAGCCTTATCGTAAGCCTCAGTAATGTACGTGGGGGTCTCATTGACCACAGTGGATGAAGATAAGAATACCTGGGACGATAGTGTGACCGTTTCGTTTGCCGAATGTGCATTTTCGGCTGCTTCTTGGGCCAAATAGGGCGCTTTCTCCTCGGACGATAGGGATTCCCACCGGGACATCAGCAATTTGTGTAGACTAGCTATACCATCGAGTCAGTAGTCCGAAAACGCGAAAGCACAGGAGTTATAGCACGTACTGTAATCGAGCCCAGGTTGCTCCTCGTTCCACACTTGCCACTTCTTCTCCCTAGCGAACAATATGTATGCAGAAGGAGCTTTGCCCTTGTAACGATGATTGAGGTACGACTCGAAAGCGTTGTCCTGGGACTCGGTACGTTTCCGTTTGTTTGGCGATTTCGACGGGTGACTGGAGGGTGCGCCGTCCAACTCATCTCGCTTGGGGCTATCCTCTGCTTCCCACTCTTCGGCCTGGCTTGCCTTTTCTCTGGCCTCTCCCTTCACTCGCTGTTCCACACGCCGTTTGATCCTTTCGCGCTTCTCATCTGAATCTTGTAGCCATTGTGGCATCACTACTTTCTCAAAGTATTGCCTCCACTGCCCTGCCGTCTGACTCCCGCCCTTCGCCCAGTCCTGCCAACCCTGGCGATACTTTTCGCCAGAGCTAGACCCGATATCCTCTGCGTAAGCGTAGAGGCACTCCCAATCCCTCTTGTCAAACAATCCTTCAGTTGTCAACTCATCCACAGTATACTCAACGCTGGTAGCCTGATTTGACCCGCTAGGTGTTGTTGAGCTAGGATCTGGCTTACGCGCGGTAGGCTTCTTCTTTTGCGTTTGCGCTGATGCTGGTGTGGGCTTGGCGGGTGTATCTGAGGGCGGTGATGGAGGCGCATTCTCCGGGATGTGGTAGGTAGAGGGCGGCATGTATTTTAGCTTTTTGACATAGCGATCGCGCCAGGACTGCCATGTGTGCCGGGGGTGCTTCTTCTCCAACGCCTTGTATATCTCATTGCCGCTCGCAAGTTTACCCGCCTTTTCCTGATCCCGCACCCATTTGTAGAGTATCTTGTCCTCTGCCGTCGTATATGCAGCCTTGGTTGCCTTTGCCGGTCTGCTGGAAGAACCCGCTTGGCGCGCTGTTCCCTCGAGTGGCCCGGCAAGATGGTTGTCCGGATTCTGGATCTCGCCTCGCTCGATCGATTTGTCAATAAAGGTATACGAGATGCTTCCGGCTGGGCAATCTCTCATAAGGTGGTCGGCGATCAAGTAGTCTGCGTTCTTCTCCAGAAAGACGACCTCGCCGCCATTGCTCCTCACCAGATTCACATAGTGCGACCGGGAGGGGACGCGTTGGCGGATGAAGAACTTCTTGCCGGCGAATAGCCGACCTCGAACATCTGCGTTGCCAGCGACGTCCGCGTACACGGTGGGGGCGGCCATGTGTGGTGGGCTGTGTGCAGTGGACGCGTCGGTCGGCAAACGCGTGCTCACGCGGGGCTCTTGGCAGCCGCGGCCTGTGTCGAGAATGCGGCCGCGACGGTGGACTCAGTACGCCATGTGGCGCAAGAACGGTTGACAGATAGGGAATCCGCGGTATACACAGCACACATAGCAGACGGGGAAGGAGCCGCTCTTGCTCCGCCATGCACGCACATCCCCACCGACTTTCACCATGACCGCCGTGCGCGCCATTGTCATCTTCACCATAACAGTCTCGATGTTGACCTTTATTGCCTTCTTCGGCCGTACTCCAGCTTTCCGGTACGGCCATGTCCCTACCATTTAGCCCTGTACTGGCTGACCTTCCTAGAAACACGCCCATCGGCTTCTGCCACCGCCTGCTCGTCCACCGCATACCCTCCGCGCTGCGTGCCCTCGATGTCCTGCTCACGAATGGCCGCATCACGAGCGGCGGCGCCCGATTGGGCCACCATTTGATGAACGAGAAGCACCCCGTGGTCATGATCTTCTTCCTCGGCCTCCTTACAGCCTCCGCCGGTCTGTTCCTGCCTGCAGTGTGGCACTTGCTCCCTCCGCGCCACAAGCTTCTCGTTGTAATTCTGCTGCCGCAACCGTACTACTTCACGTATTTGTGTGCGAAAAGAAATCCCGAGACACTCATCTCGGAGCTGAACCATGCAGCCCAGATGCGTCACTATCCTTACGACAGGATCCTGTTCTTTCCGGGCAATCCATGCCGGACATGCAAGTTCAACAAACCCGCGCGCAGCAAGCACTGCAGCATATGCAAGAGCTGTATCTCACGGGCAGATCACCATTGCGTATGGGTGAACAACTGCCTCGGACGTGGTAACCACAAGTGGTTCCTCGCGCTACTTCTTTCTACAGCCATCGTGCTGGCCTATGGCGCTTATCTCGCATACTTTGCTTTGAGCCCTAAAGTGGACAAGCAATACGCAAGATACGAGCACTGGTACAGGTTCAAGCCAAGTCCCGGATCCGATCCATCGAGCTGGGCTACATATGGCGAGAGGAAACTGCACTACTTCCTCACCTACGTCGCCATATACATCGACGAAGGCGGCGTCTCCGCAGCAGGGGTCGGACTCCTCGCGCTTCTGACATGGCCATTGCCACTCGGCCTTCTAGGCTACCACCTCTACCTCATCTATGCCGGCATGACCACGAACGAGAGCTCCAAATGGGCAGATTGGGTCGACGAAATCGCCGAAGGTAGTGTCTTTCTGGGCAAGCGCAAACCAGAAACAATGCGTGACTATCGTCCGAAAGAATTCGACAGCCGGGACTCTACACAGTCGTCGACCTCAGGAACACCAATCCCTACGCCGCCAGAAACTCCACCTGAAGACGAAGAACCGCCCACGACGTGGCCGATCGAGAGCAGGCATGTTCTTGTCCGCACGACGAATGGCCAACCGCCAACGAATCTGCCGCCTCGAATCAAGTCCGTCGCAGACAAGGAGAGCTTCGAGCGAGTGTGGGATCTCGCGGCTGTGGAAAACGTGTATGACTTGGGCTTCTGGGACAACCTGCACGAGTTCCTGGCGCATTGAGTTCACACTCTGACGGTTCCGATGCGAAGTTCTCGTGTTCTGTAACAGCTGCCTCTCACATGGTCCCAGATCATCGCCGGGATCTGTGGCCTTGCATCTCCAAAACCGGTTCGCTTAACCCTCGTACCAGCCCCAACGCCCATGACATCATAGTAGATACACACATCATAGAAGTACCTGTCTAGCTCACACTATAACCCACCGGATCAAGTCCTGAATTACTATTATCATCACCGTTCTGCGCTTGATCTCTACCCAACATGTCCCGTGCCCTCAGCAAGAAAGAGCAGCAGCAACAGCTCGCGCAACAACACCAGGAACAAGAGCAATGCGCGCGCGACGTGGAAACGCACGAACACCACGCCAACGCCAACGCCTCCGTACGTCCACTTCCTTACGCCCATCCTACGCATGACCACCACTTTCTCCTCGTCTCCAACATGGAAAGCTTCAAGTGCCGCATACTGCACTTCACATGCAAACCCTCCCAATCACCGCTCCCATTCCCTTTCTCCGTCGCCCTTGCTGAGACACAGCTCACTAGGCCGGTCTAAACCTCAACCTCTTCGGCGCCCTATCCGGCGCGCTGTCCTCCACCAAGCGCAAGGAAACGCACAGCAAGCCCGACGGGTCGAAGCACACGGTCGAGGACTCGCACGACAAAGGTATCTCCCCTTCGTCCTACTCTGGTTGAAACGTTTTCCATCTCTAGAGGGTGCCCCTTGGATAGTTAGCTACACGGCGCTAATGGCACCATGTATAGCCGCAGCATCCGGCTACGCCGCGGGCCAGGGCAACGCCTACGCGCAGGGCAACGCGCACGATGGGACCAAGCACGAGAAGAGGCGGGAGATTGGGCAGGCGCAGCAGCAGGGCAAGATTGCGGCGAAGCAGTCGCAGTGGGTGGATCACCTGGGGATTGAAAATTAGACTACATTCTGGATGTCCTTCAAGCTTCTATTGCAAAAGCAACATAATACCGAATAACGATTGATTAATTTACGTATTAACAAGGCGAGTCGGAGACTGCGCTGCGTACCCATGCTCGCTAGAAATGGTATACCCAATAACGCCTGTGTATGTATAGTTGCCAGTCCCTAGTTCCCTGGCCTCTTTTCCGTCGCTACTATTCAACCGAAAACGCCAGAACAATGCAACGAATAGATCATCTCTTCATCAGGGTTCCAACGTCTTCACCAAGCCCTTCACACCTCTCTGTGCAACAGCAACGTGCCAGGGAATAGCCCCGTGCCTGCACCCCTTCACGCCCCGCAACCTCGCCAACGTCCCCAGCCCCCGAAATTGTCCGAGTACCTCCTTCAACAGATTCTCCGCCGCCGCCCTTGCCTGCGGCGTCGGCGTCCATGCTAGGCTATTATGCCGCGGTTCCTGCGTTGCTCCTCCTGCACCGCCAAGTGCGCCGATACCGCCGGGCGAAACACCATCCCCAGAGCTACCAGGAGGAAATGGCGACGTAGCTGCGCGCGTGGGACTCACGGTACCCATCCAGAGAATGTTCACGCCGCTGATAATAGGCCCAGTTAGCGGATCGGGCGAGGAAGGTGGAGCGGAGGTGGTAGGCGAGATCCCGCGTTTGACAAGCAGACCTGAGATGAGGGCCGGGCGGTACTCGTTGATGGAGTGCGAGTTGTGACGGCGGTGCGCGAGGATGATGCCCCAAGTTTCGTCGGTAAAGTCGACCAGACGGGCATTGGGGTCATTCGCCGGATCGGTAGGCGTTTCGATGGCGGGCGTGGCTGCAGGCGTGAGGCCTTGTTCGGGGGAGACGACGGCTTGGGGGGTGGAGCCGGGGCTGTGTTGGCCGGTAGCGGAGTGGTTGCTGGGCGGATTTGTCGGTGGCATGGGAGGCGTAAACTTGAGATGTGGTTCGGTGTCTACGGTCAATAAGGTGGTGAAGATGTTGAGGACTGTAGGGCACGAGACGAGGAATACCCATGCTTCCAGCTCCTCTCGCTCCATGACACCCGCTTTGGCGATGCAGACGCGCCAGGTCACTCTCCGCACCTGAAGGATCTCGATCGTGGTCTGCCAGATCTCTTTGGCGATGTCGGCAAACGGGCGTGTACCAAGGTTATAGGAGACGACCGTCTGAGACTTGCCGCAGGTATCGCTCCAGGCTGCAGTTATCCACGTTCCGTCCAGACTGATCGCGTAGCCAACGTGCATGTATGAATTCTCCCGCATCAGATCTTGTGGAGGATCCGCAGTCAGCTTGAACTGGATATTGCGGGGTATTGGCTCCTCCAATTGGAACGACGGCGCTGAGTAGATGCTGAGCGGCAACTTGTCCTGGTTTGGTGCACTTGGCGGACATCGGTCATACACCTCGCGAGCAAGGTTCGTATAGACGCTGGCATCTAGGATGACCGGTGACCCGAACGAGGCAACGTACTTGATCGGCACAATTTGGAGCACAACGTCCGGCTTCTGAACCAGATCAGGCCGGGTAGATGCTTGCTGGTACGACTGGAAGAGGCTCCAGAAAGCAGAGCAAAGTTCCCAAATAGCGGAAGCTTGCTCGAACGGATTGATCATGTAGATCACAAAGGCATCGATCTTTGACTCGTCCTTATCACGCATCTGTGCATGTTTAGCGGCCAAAGCTTTGCTCAGCTGCACGCATGTGTCTCGGAGAGCTTTGAATGCGGTTCGTGTTGATGCGGTGCTGGTAATCTTGCAAGGGACGAGGCCACCGGCGTACTCTGCTACGGTGTCCACTCGTGCGTGGTTGCCCAATTTACAGCTGTCGTACACCAACTGCATATTGACCAGGAAACTCTCCACGTAGGGCGTCAAAGCCTCGCTGTAAGGGTAAACGCTGAATGCAACGACATTTTTCGACGAACTGCAAGGCCCCAGACCCAGCGTCTCCCAGAATGGGATCGCTGGAGGTAACAGATCCCATAAAGCATCCGCACGTCGGACCCGAACGTACGGCGGGTTCAACTGGAACATGTGGTGCCCAAGCACGCTCGCAGGCTCGTTTGGTCTGCGCGGCGGAGGTCTCTGCTGTCCCTTCATCTGAGCGGACATGTCGGGAAACGCGTCTTGGACAGCTGCAAGGGCCGCCACATTGCAGTCTACGGCTTTCGGAAAGATTGCCTTGACAGTGCTATGCCACTGAACCTCAGAAATGGGTCCGTCCCGACCCTCGACAGCAACGCCTTCTTCAAAGATATCCAACGTGGCAGACGTGATTTGCGTGGTGACGATCTGAGCGATCGCAATGCTGTCCTTCCCACTCAGGGGCTTCTCTTCGATAAGATTCATGGACAAGTCTGTTTGTGAAGTCGGCGTGGTCGGCACTGA
The DNA here is from genome assembly GCA_030770415.1 of Pleoardoris graminearum. Taxonomy (NCBI): domain Eukaryota; kingdom Fungi; phylum Ascomycota; class Dothideomycetes; order Pleosporales; family Didymosphaeriaceae; genus Pleoardoris; species Pleoardoris graminearum. Next base: position 110,413 of record JASEKS010000094.1, read on the forward strand.
AGGGAATGACGGCGCAAAAGCAGGTAGCGTCCAACGAGTTCGGCTCGAGGGCCGCTCGGTTGGAGGAGGGAGATCTATCAATGTCCAGTCCCATATTGTTGGTTCGAGAGCGGTCAAGACTGAATCGTCCGTCTGTAGCCCTACTAGCTCCCCAAAATCACCACCAAAAGACTCCGCAAATGAAGTTGCAGATACCGGGGTGGCAACACTTTCAGTGGGTAACTTGCGCTTAATCGGTATGATGAGATTACCGGCGAATGGTTTGGGCGCAACATCGCCAACTTCTTCCTCACTCTCTGTAGATGTTTCGCTTGATGTGTCCGAATCGTCGCTCTCAGATGCACCGGGTGGAGAAGCGATCAGATTGCTATTGTCTGAAGCTACACCGACAGCATAACGGATCTTCGTCATGAGTGGAAGATCCCGCAGACTCTTTGATCGGATCTCGTCCTTCTTGCCCACCACTTTGGGTTTCTCGCTCGCGAAGCCGAAACGTCCATCCTTGTACTTAGCATCTGACAGACTCATCTTGCGGTTGAATGTGAGAGGGTCAAAAACGCTGTCACGGTGCTGTCTTGACGTGTCCTTTCCTGGTACCTTGTCTTTTGGCGAAGGCAAGAGGGATTTTTCGATAAACCGCGGGCTGAGCGGTGGAGTGGATGTCTTCGTAGCTTGTGACTGTGGTTTCGATTGTTTGGATAATTCTTGTAGCAACTCCGAAGCCGTGAACTCTTTTGTGCGCAGCATTTGTTCCGAGTTCTTATTCTGTGTTTCCTCTTGGGTGTCGGCAGATGCAGAAGCCAGGGCAAATTCCAGCGCAGCCATAGGATCTGGCAGCTCTTCCTTCACAGTAATCTCGGGAGCAGCCGATACACCTTCTTCCTCAACCGTCTCTTTGGACGCCTTCTCCGTCTCAAGGTTAGGAGCGTCGGGCATGACGATGTCGTCGCCGCCAGGACCGTCGAAGAAGTTGAAATCAGCATCTGTTACCCCATTCCCTTCATCAAAATTGCCTTCGTCCATTTCTTCAAAAAGGTCATCATTGTTGCCGTCAGCGTTGTAATCGTCGTATTGCAGAGCCAGGTTCGGCGCCGTCGGAAGTTGCCCTTGTGTATCGCCGGTGCTGGTTTCTTCAGGGCCAAAGAGGTTGATTGCCGGATTCTTGTTGTCAGGTGCTAAGATGACATTAGTAGCTAGACCAGAAATACTCAGAGTGTCGCCACAAGATACCGCAGTCCCCGGCAGAATCACATCAGGTGGAGTCGGATACACACCGCTGACGCTCTGAAGTTCGCCGTATGTCCCAGACCGAGCGTTTATTGGTGACGAAGGGAACAGGTTGCGACTCTCTTCTTTGGCTCGAGCAGCATCCTCTTCAGCCTTCTTGGCTTTACGGCGAGCGTCAAGAATCCTATCGCGCTCCGGCTTCCCCCAAAACCACTGCTGTGCTAGGTCCAAAGGATCTACAAAGCCTTTAGAATGGGCTGTTTCGAACCATGCCAGCGCATTAGTTTCTTGCCACGTTAGTCCCTCGGGAATCGTGAGTAGCTGCGAGTCGACTGTCGCATCGCTAAAGTAGAAGCACAACGCTCGTGGCCACAAGATGTCCCGGGCTGGCCTGGAGAATGGCGGGCTCGATGCGACAGGCTGACTTGAACGGGCAAGTTGAATTTTAACCCAGGCGTCCTTCTTTTCGAGTGAAGCATTGGAGTAGCCTTTCCAAGCGAGCCAGCGTCTTACGCTAGCCTTCCACCTTTCCATACTTCGTTCCAGTGGGCTGGTTTTGGGCCGTTTCCGTTGCGATCTTTGGCCAGTATCGTGGATAGCAGAGTCTAAAGGGTCGGCAAAACTCATGATCTTGGCTAGGGTACCGTTTGGAGCAATGCGTACGCATTTGCCGAGGAGACGCTTCTGCTCATCATCGGCAACTGCTTCCGCCAAGCAGTGCATGTCGGGCCTGTTCAGTGAGAAGGTGGACACTACAAGTGTGCCTGCGGTAGCCCAATACACGTCGACATCGGTAAGTCGGAGAGGCGTCTTCCTGCTATGTTGACGAAAATCGGAGTCCTGTCGGACGGGAGACGACGAGGACGCAAAAGTACGATGGTTCAAAGCAACTACGTTATAGTCCTTCACTAGATGGAAGGATACCGAAGCTACCACAGCAGAGGTGAACAGTCCATAGATAGCCACCGCATCATGTTGCTGCTGTTCCGACGTTCCAGGCTGGCCACCACTTTGCGGCTGATGTATTCCCTTCTGCGGTCGCGGTGTCATGGGGGAGCTGGTGGAGGCGGACAAGTGCGTGTTTCGAGAGTTTCTGGCGGTTCGGTGTTCCAACTCCAGGGCCTTTACGACGCCATGCTGTTCCCCTTGCACACATTAGCAATGCGCGTAGCAGCACATGCGCTTTCACTCACTATTGAAGCGGAAGTCGTCCAGTGTCGGCAGGTCCAGCGGCGGACGACCCACCTGGTCGGCCGTGGCAGCCCGGAACAGCCACAGCCATGGCCGCGAAGGATCCTGGAGCACGATGTGATTTTCCTGACGCAGCTGGGCCTCGGCGACGCGTATATCATCCGACGTGTTCCAGTCCACTGTGTTCGACGACGAGCGGGTGGGATTGCGCGCGACTGAGAAGGCTTGGAATGTGACGGCTTCGAAATCTCCCTGCAAGAGGTCAGCATACCACAAAATACAGCGGCTCGTCTATACGCACGATAGCTTGCGCATTAGTGTTGCAGGTTTTGAGAAATTCCATTAGCGAGTCGGGCTCTCTATGGAACGCTCAAGTGGTATTGGTGTCGAATGTGCAATCCCGGCTTCGCGCTGTGTACCTTCATCAACACCGCTGTATCCCGTCGTCTCCTGGAGGGAGGTTATCGCCGTAGCGGAAGGCGCGACGGTGTGCTCGGGAACTTGAGGGAGGTGCTTATGACATGGCACGCTCTGAGCTGGACCATATTGGCCGAGCGAAGGAGCCGGCAGATGGCACAGGGCGGTTGTGTACCCAAGGCAATTCGGAGGTTAGAGCGGCAGCGGCACGCACACGGCACGCACAACGGGCGGAATATGCGCCCTACCGGCAAACCAGAATATGGCGGAACGGGACAAGTCAAGCCTCCCCACGAGCTGGCGATGGGGTCCGAACGAGAGCGGCCGAGACGGTGACGGGACGGGATCGAGAAGAGGTCCGTGCTCCTTGCCCTCGGATTTGGGAGGGCAACTCCACCAAAAAAAGCCAATGCTGTCCTCCGCCAGCAAGCTAGGCACTGCCGCGCACCTATAGGGAGGGCACATGGCTTTTCTATACTGACTCTAACTGCATCGCGAGGGCGACCGACGCCGGGGCTGGGACTACGACTATTCTACCATGAAAATCTCCAACGACTCCGCGGTGCCGGTGTACACCATCTCTGGCGCAGAGGCACGCCCGCTCCCAGACTGGCTTGTGAGACGACGCAAGAGAAGCTTGAAGCAAGATGCCGCCTTCGCGAATCGTGTAGAGTTGCTTCAGGATTTCGGGTTTGAAGGCAGGTCGCCGTCGTCACTATGATTCGTATAGTAACAATTCTGACTCGCATATAGAAGCGTCTCAACGGGTCCGAGTTTCCGAAGATGGCGAATGGGTATGTCTGCACACCTGCCATTTCCTAGGATGCTGCTGACTGTCGCAGGTGATGAGCACCGGGACATACAAACCCCAGATTCATGTGCACAACCTCTCGCAGCTCGCCCTCTCATTCGAACGCCACACGACGACGTTGAACGAGACTTTCCAGCTGCTCTCACACGACTGGACCAAGTCGATTCATTTACAGACCGACCGGGTCGTAGAATTACACAGCGCTGGCGGCCTTTTCTACTCCACCCGAATACCGCGTTTTGGAAGAGATCTCCAATATGACCGGAACTCGGCAGAGGCGCTCATCCCCTCTGTGGGCGTCAACCAAGAAGGCTTAGGAGAAGTTTACCGGTTGAACCTAGAAATCGGACGGTTCATGAAGAGCTACGAGGTCGACGTGGGAGGCGACGATACGACAATCGGAGCAAAGTCCTTGCAGGGTAGCGTCAATGTGGGTAGTGTGAATGTGGCTTCGATCGCGGAGGACACTCACAACTTGCTTGCATTCGGAACCTCATTAGGCACAGTCGAATTTTGGGATCCGCGATCGAGAAACAGAGTGGGGATCCTTTCAGCACCCAACGACGCATTCGAGGGTCGAAGCGAGATATCCGCGCTACAGTTCCACCGTTCCGGGTTGCAGTTGGCCACGGGCAATTCCAGCGGCTTGGTGCATCTGTACGATCTACGTTCACCTGCACCCCTGCTGAAGAAGGATCAGGGTTATGGCTTTCCTATCAAGAACATCATCTATCTCGACTCATCCATGTCCACTCGCGCTCAGACCGCCGAACCGAAGATATTGACAGCCGACAAACGCATCATCAAAATCTGGGAAATGCAGACCGGGGCCCATTGGACGTCGGTTGAACCTTCTGTGGATCTGAACGATGTGGCATGGTGCAAGGACAGCGGCATGCTTCTGACGGCTAACGAGGGAAAACAACAGCACGCCTTCTTCATCCCACAGCTGGGACCTGCGCCGAAATGGTGCAGCTTCCTTGACAATATCGTCGAAGAAATGGCGGAGGACCCTAATGACCCTCATTCCTTCAACAAGTCCTCCGGCGAAGTCTATGACAACTTCAAATTCCTCACCGTGGAGCAGCTCCGCCAGCTCAACCTCGACCACCTCATCGGCACAACGAGCTTGTTGCGTCCCTATATGCACGGCTATTTCGTGGCACAAAAGCTGTACGAAGAGGCACGACTGATTTCAAATCCAGACTTGTGGCAGGAGCAACGGCAGAAGAGCATCCAAGAGAAGATCTCCAAGGAGCGGGAATCCCGCATCCGCGGCAACAAGAAAGTCGCCGTCAAGGTCAACCGCAAGCTCGCGGAGAAGATCATGGAGCGCGAGGAGAAAGCCGAGCGCAGACGTGCCAAGCGCGTGCTGGAGAAGGGCGGTGACGATGATATGGTGGATGCGGATGCGGATGCGGCACCTGCGGTTGGCGAGGTCGAGGAGAATGAGCAAGAGAAGAAGGGCGGCGTGCTCCATGACCCGCGTTTTGCGCGGTTGTTCCAGGATGAAGACTTTGAGGTTGATGAGGAGAGCCATGAGTTCAATGCTATCAACCCCAGCACGAACACGAGATTGCCCAAGGGTCTTACGGCGGTCGAGCAAGAGGCACTGGAAGAGCATCGCGGGTCGTCGGACACGGATTCTGATGACAGCGAGGAGCAGGCACGTCCGACAAAGAAGCAACCTCCAACAGACAACAACCGCATATCTACATCCTCCTACAAGAAGTCGGGCAAGAAGCCACAGGGGCCGCAGATGGTGGTCTCATCGTCGACACGCCGAGCGGAGCCTAGCCGGGATCGTACATTTGGGTCACGAGTGTCGAAGCTCAAAGACAAGAAGCGGACGAGCAAGGGCACGACGACCGTGGTGGGCGAGCGGGAGATTACATTCCAGCCAGAGAAGAAGAGCAAGAAAAAGGATGAGCAGGGACAGAGACACGACCGGCGAAAGGATAAAGGAATGCGGAGTGCGAGCAATAACGTGTTTAGGGGCATGTAGGATGTGCTTTGCGTTGACGTAGTCGATGCCGAAATGATACCCTTCGTACTGAATCTTGCGTCCCGTTTCTTTTCTCATGACGATTGCTCGACTAGGTGATTCTTGGAGCATGCAAAACGTAAAGACGGGATTGGAACAATCTAAGGTGGTGTCCTATATCTACATTAAGCTGGCTTTTGCATTCGAGAATGTCTAAACCGACCCGACGGAGCAGCATCATAATAACGGCGGAGGCGAGGTTTGCCTCAGCCACTCCATTATACGGAAATCTAACAGCAATTGCCCACAATGCGCTTTGGTAGACAGTTCGGCATTTGCGCAACAACCGATGATGCCTACCGATCGGAGATGTTTCGGAGGCCTGATTGCCGAGGATGGTTTGCATAGGAACATGAGGAAGGATGCGTGGCCTGAGGGTCGTTTTGTCGGGACCAACGCAGCCGGTGTTTCCGTGTATATACTCTGCTTACTGTGTAACCCTAGCGTCAGCGGTTCGGATAGAAAGTAGCCGAGGAAAGGCGCGTAAAACCAGAAAGCCAACCGAGCAAATATCAAAACGCATCAAAACGCAAGCTATGAAGCGGAAGCGGAACGCATCTGCCGTCCTCCGAGACGGGCACTTTGTGAGAAGGGTCCCCTTTCCCCTTTAGGCACGCCCACGCAAACCAAAAACACCCCTACGAATTGCACTAGCCAATCGGGGCCCTTGCGTTTCGTTTGGCACCTCACCGCGCACTGCTTACCGCACCGGGGCGCTCTTATCCAGGCCTCTTGCTGCTCGGCCGACCACCGCAACACCACTCCACTCATCAATCCTCACCCTTCTTCTCGCGGCACCCACCGGTGTTGTATAGGCTTCGATTTACACGGTCTACGGTATCCAGGCAGATTGCGACAAGATGGCCGACCAGGAATTCACCTACTCGGACGTGAGCGCGCACTCGACCAAGAAGGACCTCTACATTGTGGTGCACGACAAGGTGTACAATGCGTCGAGCTTTGTGGACGAGCATCCGTATGTCTCCCTTTTCCTCCCCTCCTCTCCTCTCTCCTCCTCTCCCCTCCCCTCCCCTCTACTCCCATCAGGTCAACGTCCGCGGCCCTCCGCGACCCCCAGGCGCGACCCCGCACACGCCAGGTTTCGTGAACATCCGAGGGGGAGCACAATGGATGAGGACAAATGCTGACGGGTGCGCAGCGGAGGCGAGGAAGTGCTGCTCGATGTGGGCGGCCAGGACGCAACCGAGGCATTCGAGGACGTAGGGCACAGCGACGAGGCGCGCGAGATTCTGGAAGGCCTGCTCGTCGGCAAGCTAAAGCGGCAGGTACGTCTATACATTTCTCCTGCCTTTCCGTACCTCCCTCTCTACACTCACCGAGATCCCCCACCGGCGCCGACAAATCACCCCACCTCGCGACGCACAGCCTCGGAACGATTCCGCTGCAGAGCTAACAGACGCGGCCGCATCCGAGAAGCCGAACCTCTTCATGCTTGCCTGCAAATCCCCGGGGCACAGAAAGAGACACACGTTGAAAAGAGGCAGCGATGCTAACCGTCCCCCAGGAAGGCGACCCCAAGCCCAAGTCGTACGCCCAAGCCAATGCCTCTGTTGCCTCCCATGACGGCGCCAGCATGGGCGTCGGCCTCTACGCCATCGTGCTCATCGGTGCCGCCCTCGCCTTCGGCGCGTACAAGTACCTGCAGGCACAGCAGGGCGAGCAGTAGATGCGAGCGGATATGAGACGGGGTGTGAGCGTGGAGGACATCCTATAGGAGGCTGCAGCATGTTGATGCGGAGCACATATAACGGCTATATTTTTCTACACGTGTCCCTTTTTCGCTGTCTGACGAGGGCCTTGTCCGGTTTGGAGAAAGGGAGTGTGCATATGCTGGCCTCGTGCTGGCTGGTTAGATCGAGGGGTCGCGGATCCCTGGATTGGTATGCAATAGACCACCATTTTCCACAATCTTTAGTTATGTTCCCCGACTGCGCCCATTCTGTTCCAAAACAACCTTACTGACACGACCGACCATCTGAACAAGTGTGCTGTGAACATCTTGCGTGGATTGCAGCAGGAGCCGACAACACCAAGGGTAGGATACGGAGGCGTTGCTGGAACAAACAAACTACATTGCTGGAACATACACCCTTCCCACTCGTAAAACATTCAATTTATATATACTTCAAAACCCCGCAAACGACGTCTGCCATGGTATTTTGCTTACACCCCATACGTCAAACCACTGCTCAGATCCTCTTAAATGCAATCATATAATCATACACGAAACGCACTTCCTCCACTTCACATGCTCATCTACCTGTAGAAGCCCTCATCCCCGCCCGAGGGTGCACTCGGTGCCTGCCCACCAGGCCGATACGGCAAATAGTTCTGTTGCGGTGGCGGGCTACCTGTCGCTCCTGGCGGCGCAGGTGGCGCATGGTTCGGCTGTTGCGGTGGATATCCGTAGCCCTGCTGTGGCTGCTGCGGTTGCGAGTATGGGTCTGATGGCGATTGCGTTTGTGGCGGAGGTGCCTGATTAGGCGGGTAGGGCGAGGAGACTTGGTCGTAGGGGTTCTGTGTGGCCGAGGGAGCGTGGTTGGGCGGGTAGCCGGGTGGCGCTTGGGACGTTTGCTGAGATGGCGGATACGTGTAGTCTTGGGGTGCTGAAGGAGCGCCTTGGGGTGGAGCGAAGGATTGACGTTGGTCAACTGGGGAGTCGTAGTGGCCGGTGGCTAGCTCCTGTGGCGCGAAGCTTTGTGGGCGAGCTCCGGACGGGACCCTCCCTTGCTGTGGCGTGTATGGGTCTGCGGATGGGTCTGGCTTCGGCGTCTGCTGCTGAGGGCGCGGTTGTCCTGGTGGTACCATGAAGAAGGCTGGGTTCGATGCGGCTGGAGGGTATTGCGAGGGAGGAGCTTGCGAAGCGGAAGGACCACCGCCGTAATGCTGCGGTGGAGGCGACGTGGATGGATAGCCAGCATAGGGAGCTGCCGCTGGAGCATTATACGCGCCATAAGGACGACCGCCACCATAAGGCTGTTGTGGCTGTGCCATTGAAGCTTCGAGGAGCGATTCGTAGTCCCGTCGGGCTTTGATGAATTTCTCGTTCAACTGTGTGAAGTCGTCTGGTTCATGTCAGTCTTCGAAGTCGAGCACCCGGGTCATATACGCACCCTTCTTTTGTGAGTACTTCTGAATGAGCTCAATCAGCTTGGGTCGAATGGCGAGGGTCGAATGATATAGCTCCGTAACCTCCTCGTTCTCCCTCGCATCGCCGCCACTCTGCGACGTAGTGCTCAGAAGTGCGAGCAGTTTCTCCACATTCCTAATTTGCGCAAAGACCTCCGCTTCCATCTGTGCTTCTCGTTCCAACTCCTGCGGAGTCGGGTCTTGAAGCTTCTCCACATAGTTGAGAGGGAAGATACCAGTCTGTCCTCGAAGCGAGCCCTTCCACCAGTCTTTGTACACTGACTCAAGCACTGCAATCACATCGCCCTTCCTAAATTGCAACTCTCCCGGTTCTGAAGGTTGGAAGTCGTAGAGTGCTCGTACTCGCGAGACGGTCGCTGCGGTAGTGCCTGCGGGAACAGGCTGCGCCGGGGCCGCAGTCTGGGATCCTGAAGCGTCTGTGGAACCTTGAGGGGTATTTGACTTGGCTGCGGCGGGTGCGGCACCTTTAGACTCCCGTATCGACATGGCAAGAGCCATCTGGAGTTCCTCCTCTTCCTTCTGGCGGTCTAGATCGGTAATCTGCGTCTTCTGTGGTTTCGAAGGGGGACGAAGGTTCGGATCTATCTCCGTGAGTTCATGCTTTCCAGATTTCCGCGTCTAGGACCACCTACTCTGGGACTTGAGCCTCTCGTACGCGCTTTGCATGATGCCTAGATCAGGGTCCTGTGCGAACATCTCGGACCATTCTGCCATGCGCTCCAGAATCTTGGCCTTCACCTGCTGATGTGTATTCCGGTCCGCAGCAAGCCGGAGCAGGGCATCGGTGAAGCTGCGCGACGCAAGCTCCTTGTGCATCTGTATCCCGCAGTTCTGGCTCAGCGCGTTGGCGAGCTCGAGCGTGTAGAGCTGGACGTTCGCGTTTCGGTGCGCGAGCCGCTTAATCATAGCGGCCACAGCATCTTTGGCACCTGTATCCGAGGCGCCCACTTTGTCGCATACATCCTGTCGTAGCTGGTTAGCTTTGGTCGAGCAAGTCCAGACCGCGAACAGCTTGAGCGTAAATCACGATGTTCGTAGGAGCTTCCAGGAGGTATAAAGTCGCCTTCTGGAAGTATGCGACGTGATACTACGTACAAGAATATATTCCCAGTTCTCGCTCGTCAGGTTCTCGTCGGTCGCCTTGAGCACCACATCGTCGAAGGCGTTCGTCTGCGCGCGAAACATCTCGGATGCTGTATGGCCGCTAGGTTAGCGTATCGGCCCGTGAAGTGCGAGCACGTCTTCAAAAGCGTGGCGGAAGAAGGTCGTGGAGCGCGACTGCCTTGAGCGGGCAGAGGTTGACGCAACTGCCCGCTGCCCGCTTGCCCGCTGACGACGCCAACCCTGAAGTGGCGTCGCACAGCCACACGACATTCCCCATCCCCTCCCATGTTCTCCGTGGCGTATAAAGCGCAGTGCTCCCGTCTCGATCTCTACAAAATAGTACTTAGCGAGTAGCTTGTCAGCGCGATTTACCTATCCTAGAGTAACTTTGATATCATAGTGAATCACTTTCTAGATCCTAGAGCCTACATATAAATTAGCTATTGCTACGGCCTTGTAGAAGGGAAAGCCATAATCCCGGCCTGGGTAATGAGTTTCTTCTAGCACAAAAGTGAAGTTTAAGGTATAGCCAGAAAGTTGCATTACACTTTTACGACGTTGAGTAATGAATCCAGAGTCCAGTCTTTCGTTACAGGCACGCCCTTTCATACTAGGTTAAAGATCCAGTATCACGTTCAGGCAATCTTGTGTGCAAAGATTTGCATTGTAGTAAATGTGCGAGAAGGAAGCAATCGCGCGGATACCCCCTCGACTGAACATATTCGAGGGCCGACATTTATGTATCCCAACGATGCCGGCTTGGACTCAATTAGTTCGGTAGTCCTCTCAACGCTGCCACCCAGTATAGACACCAAAGTAGAAAGAGTAGTGTAAAACGCATCGACATATGACCTGGCGAATGAGGACAAAACGCTCCATATTGCATGCCCATGCCTGGAGAAGAACGCCGGCGGATATCCAATAGCCGCGGGGCCGAGGAAGAAATGAAGGCTCCAGGTATCCTCTGAGCGTGATTCGCCGGTTGTACTGGACCGTTGGTTCAGTAAATGAAAAGTTATCCCTTTGCCGAACTGAAAATGTAATCGACCGAACAATGCCCAGAAAGCGACGCACATCGCGCGCCAAAAGAAGAATAACCGCCAAAATGCGGAAAACCCGGAAAAGGATCCTAATTGACGGTTGTAGACGTTACATCCTCAGCAGACGTGCACGGATCCATCGGTTCGTCTGGAGGTGCCGACCGCGCGGCCAGTCATGCTGCAAGCGCGGCCGGTGTACGTGCTAAAAGTTCACCATGTTGTGGACTCCTCGGGTGACAAGTCTTGAGCTCGGCAATACCATCCAGCGTACGAGTATATCGAGAGGACTTCATCCATACCCGAATCGTGACAGCTGGTTCGCGTTGCTTCTGGACCTGTACCGCCTCTTGTAAGATGCATTCTGAACTCATCCAGAAGCAATCACATACCACCTTTTTTCCGTCGTTCCTCAGCCCGCGCCTTCCGTGCAGCCAACACCAGCGGCGCAAGTGTATTCAAAGGCTCTGACGTGGCAATGAATGGATGCTAGATACAGTCAGCGCTCATGTGCTCCAGAATGAACGAAAGTAACGTGGCCCGAACTCACAGTGAGAAGATCATGAGCACTAGCGCGCTTGTCCGGATCGACCTTTAGCGAGAAGTGCAGGAAGTCTTTGAAAGTTGGCGAAAGAGCATGCTCGTCTTTAATCGTAGGTGTGCCATTGGTGGCAATGAGCCATAGCGCACGCAGTGGGCTTTCGTTGAGATATGGCGGTTCCCCTTCAATCATCTCGATAGCCATGATTCCAAGAGACCAAATATCAACTTTCCTGCCATACTCTTTGCGTGTAACTACTTCCGGTGCCATCCAATATGGTGTCCCGACCATGGTAGTCCGCTTGTTCTGGGATTCGCTGATTTGGGCGCAGAATCCGAAATCAGCTGTGTTGCACATCAGTTACTGTAATCTAGTCGGTCCGCATAGGTACACCTACTCAGCTTAATATTGCCTTCCAAAGAAAGCAGGATATTATCAGACTTGATGTCGCGATGGATGACACCCTTTGAATGCAAATGTTGAAGGCCGTTCAAAGTCTGGAAGGGTCAGTACTTGTGATGGCCAACATTGAGTTGTACATACCTCACGGCAAACGGCTGCGATTTGCCCTTCCGACATGATGTTAAAGGTTACAACATCCGTCAAGCTGCCTCCTTCCATATATTCCATGACCACCCACAAATCTCCGCGAACCAGGAAGCTGTCCATAAAGTTGACAATGTTCCTGTGTTTGCTGTTCTGCATAACCAGGATTTCGTTGATGATCAGGTCCTTTTTGGGCTGCTGTTCCAGATTCATCTGTTTGATAGCCACACACTTGTTGCTGCCAACTTCGTATGCAGAGAACACGCCACCAGATGCACCTTGACCAATCTTCGTCAAATTTCGGTATCTCAACGTCGGGTCTGCATTGGTGCAGATTGCGTTCAGTTTGGCTACAATATCCGGTCCTTGGCTCTGTCGTGGCCGCTGTCTTGGACGGGGCGCAGGGCCAACACGTGCTTGTTGTGACGGGAGAGGAACGTTCTGCGGGTCGGACTGCTGAGCGAACTGTTGCTGGGGTGAAGGTTGAGACGGCGCTGGAGGGGCGGGAGCGAGATGCGGAGGCTGTGCTTGTTGCGTTCTCTGGCTCATAGCTCGTGCTAGCTGGGGCTGCTTCACGGACATTGATTGTTGAGCAGCAGCCATGGCTTGTGCCTGCTGCTGTTGGTATTGTTGTGCTGGAGACATAGCCGTCGCGCTCGATGGTGAGTCGAAGCGAGGCGGCGTGCCACCGGTTGTGTTCGATCGACCTCGCGGTGCCGAAGAAGTTCCATGTGGGTTGTCTGTCACCGTGGGCGGGGCATACGTAACCTGGGGGTAGTCGTTTTCTTGCCGTGGGGTCTGAGCGGGCGACTGCTGAACTGCAGGATTGACAGGCGCTGAAGGAGCAGGGCGCGTTGGGATGAGGTTTGCGGACGTAGCACCCGGTGGCTTGGGAGCTGGACGGTTCGCGACAAGGGTACCGTTTGTTTGTGGAGAAATCGGTGCCCCGGCAGGAGACGTGTGGCTGCGGGGGATTGGCGGAGGTGCACGCGGGTTTTCAAAGCTATCCAAGTCGTTGCGCGGGAAGCGCGGACTCTGCGGAGGGCTGAGCAACGGCTGGATAGAGCCATATCCCGAGCCTGGCGACAGATTAGCTTGGTAGGCATACGCCTGCGCTGGCCCCATCTTGTCCCATATCGTGTCGTCTCCGTTCTTCTCCGCATTGTCCTTGTAGAAGGTGACGACGTCCATGACGGCCTGTGGATGCTGTTTCTGCTCCTGCTCGGTGATGCCATTCTGCTGCAGCATGCGTTGCCATTCTTTGGGCAGGCCCTAGGCGCGGTCAGTGAAAGAAATGCAAGCAGTGAAAAGGGCGCAGGGCAGGCGTGGAGGCTACGACGTGTCACGTACCGTGAACTCGCCTGTCTCGTTGTCGATGCTGACGTGGGTGACGTGCATTGGATTCGTGGGCGTGGAGATGGTCGGACGGCGCGGCGAGCCGAGCATGCTGTTCATGAAGCTCGAGAAGGCGCCCTTCTTCTTGCCGCCGTCCGACTTGCGGTTCTTGGTGTGCGAGGCGTCGGCCTCGTCCGAGTAGCGCTGGCGCGGCGACTTGGTGCCGCCATCTGAGCGCGGCGGGGTAATTGTGTCGTTCATCTTGCGGGCGAGCGTGAAGCTGGCGCTCTGGCGCAGCTTGGGCGGCTTGCCGGCCTTCTTGGGCTGCGGTGGCGGGGCGTGTTCGGCAGAGGGCGAGGGCTGCGACGGCGGCGGAGGTCGCTGGGGCGAGAGGGCGGCGGTGATGCTCTTGTTGATGGCGGCCGCGTCGAACGGCTGGCCGATGAGCTCCTCGGTGGTGCGCAGCGAGTGTTGCGAGCTGGCAGCAGAGGGCCCGCTGCCCGACCGGAGCGCGAAGGCGGGATTCGACGTCTGCCTGCGGATGAGCGACGGCGGCGAGGGCGAGGGTTGTGTTGGGTGGGAGGCAGGGAGGGTGCCAAGATGCTCCGCGCTGCGATGCGGGTGGGAGGACGGGTACGTAGGCGCCGAGGGCGCGCGCTGAAGAGCGTGGTTTTTGCCGTTGTTATGGAACGAAACCGGAGGCTTCGATTTCTTGAGCTTGCGTGGTGCGGTATGGGCGGTTTGGGGAGCGTCCATCTCGGCGCTTGTCGAGGAAGGCGCGCGTGGCCGTTCCCTTCTTTGGCCAGGGCTACACAGGGCAGGAGCGGGCTGGGGGGGGTGTAAAACAGAGTTGTGAGAGGTCACGGCAGCAACAAATGATGCATATGTTGTTTCCAGGAAGACGCAGACGCTGGCTGCTCTGCCAATGAAGCACAGACAGCACATTTACCCACCCTTTTTGCTCCTCTTTCCCTGCCCACACCCCCCAGTACGAGCTCCACCATCGTCATCCCGTGCGGGCGGCCAGATGCCCTCGGCTCCTTTGCCGCCCAGCTTCACATCGCTCCCATCCCCGGTGCGAGCCCGTTTCAACACGCAGACAGGAGCGGCCACCGCCGTTACATTTACGGGCTGACCGCGACTCGCCCGCCGGCGCTGCGTTTGACAGTGGTTGGAGCCGCCGCGGTTCCTGCCGCGCCCGCCGTCTGCACCTTGTTCCGCTAGCCATCATTCGTTGTTCCCTTTCTTTTGCTGGCCATCGCATCTTGTCACGGCCCCTTCCATCTCTCGTGTCCGCTTTGGGGACGCTGTGACACAATCCACCACAGTGGCAGATGAAATTGCAGCCCGTCTTACCTCTTCTCGTCGCTCTGGAGGTGACCATTCGACTGCTCCCGAGCCCCCTGCCAACCATACCAATTTCAGCGCACAGCCAAAACCCTCTCTGGGTGCTGCTTTGACCTCCGACAGGCACCGTATCACCTCGACATCAATGGTCGAAGACTGCGTGACAACCATTCATATATCTCGACGTGCAACTGCCGGACGCTGCAAAAAATAGCAGCCACGACTACTCTTGAAACGCGCTACAAACGCCACCGCATCCCAGTTGCACAAAACAAAATTCCTTATTAGATTTCGACAATTCAAGTTACACAGAAAGCAAGACAGCAAGCCATCAAGTTACAGACATAGTACCGAATCAACCTGTTGACATTAGCGAGATTCGCTATCATCGCACAGGACCGCGCGTTCGCTCGCTGTCGCACTGCACAACCAACCTGAGAATAAAGAATAATATGGCCTGTCAGCCACACGCATTCAGCTGCGTATTCGACGTCTGGAAAAGTCCTCCGAAAATCCTGCGGCCGGAGTAGATCGTTCCTTGTGTACGGGATGAACTGCGACAGGCATCATCCCTCTCCGCGGCTGCGGCTCGTTTACCGTGGGCGACTGACAAAGGACCGCACCAGTGAATTTGGTGGGTCACCGATCAACCGTTACTCCTCTCTCACAACCATGCGCGATAGAGTTTGTCTAGCTCGGCTGTTTGTGGCTTCCGAGTCCTCGTTATCATGCGACCTCTTCGGTGAATTCGCCCAGTAGAGCGCTCGTCACCTGCTAAGCCGATAAGATTCTGCTCTTGCACCAACACCGCTTCGTACGATAAATGTTTGATAATATCGTTGCACAGCGGGCGAAAGGAAAAGCCGAAATTCTTAGTCGCCGTATGAGGTGTATTAGTCCAGGATACACATCCAACGACTGAGAAGGAGGCACAACCACGGTTCTACCAAAACAAAAAATCTTGAGAACAAACATGGAAGTCGCAAAAATGGCTCCAAGAACACCATCAGCGAACGCGTTTAGCGTTGCCAACATATGACTCGACTGAACACATCGCAAGGCTGAACCTTAAAAACCAGGCGCTAGCTTAACAGCCCTGGAGAAGATCCTAAACAATCGGCCTTTGTAATGTATATCTTTGGGTGACACAGAATAGATACCGTTGCCCCCACTGACTTCTCAATGCAGAAACATAATTCTTCCAGAAATCCCCTAAGTTGTCTCTTCGCCCGAATGTGTACCCAAAAGTCCATCTTCCTACGTCCTTGAGCTCTTCCGAGTACCCTGCTTGCACTGTCCAACGTCAGAATTGCCGAGCTTCTTGAATTCTTGCTTCTGCATGTGCGCGGGGATCATCTCAAAGTGGGACTGCTTGCGACTGAACTCGTCCTCAACCTCGGCACCCCTGGATATCGTTCTAACCGAGAAGAACTTCAAACGCAGTATAATATTACATTATATATATTTGTATATTAATCGAACAAATAGTGTGGCTATAGTAGCTCGGGGCGACCAAAAGGGGTTTCAAAAAAGGAGGAGTATGTACATACCTTCATACTCCTGTCTAGGCGATGATGATACACGTGCGCGAGGCAACCGTGCCAGTGGAAGTTGATGGATTTGACGAGATGGTGTTGTTGAGGTTGTAGCCTGGGGGTGCGAACCATGGTTGAGGGACCTTCATACTCAATGTGTCGAAAAAGTCAGGTAAGGCTAGGTCGAAAAAGGTATAGCGCCGCGCTAGCTACTAACGTACTAACGCGCTTAGCACTTAGCGCGCCCCCCCCCTAAAAAAACGTTAAATCGAAAAAGTCTGGTACAGACACTGTGTTCAGTAGGAGAAAGATACAAATAGCAGTGGCCGCTGCCACCTGCACATCTCTCCTCTATCTTACAGTCAACAACAGTACAGCTAAACGTTTATTAAATAAAGGAAATATACTCGCCAAAATATTCTCTAAAATATTCTTTAAAGCTCCTTCTATTTTTACTCTCTTCTCGGCAGATACCGTACTCGTCTAGGTCAATCTTAACACGCCTCCTGCGCCGAAAGCTATCCCTGCCGTGTCATACCTACAAGGCAATAAAGTTCAATAATAAGAAGTCCTCCTCGATACCGCCAAGTACACCACCGTACGCAACGTGATCGCCAAGTTCTCCGAAAGCACTATTCATCGATTTCGCGCAATGTTGGACGATCGGTACGAGAAGGACAGCAAGAAAGACGGCGTGGTGACTTTGCGTAGGCCAGCGCTACTAACCCTAGGTCTTCGAATTCCATTGCCTCCGCCATCGACAATGGAATTCGAAGACCTAGGGTTAGTAGCGCGGGCCTACGCAAAGGCAGCGGCGAGGGGGAAAGCGGCAAACGCGGTGCTACACCAGTTGCAGACGATAGAGGGTCGGCGCGTCGATATAGCGTTCGTGACGGAGATGCGCAGCCCGGGGTGCGAGGCGTAGCTGCGCGAGGTGCTGCTGGGGGTGCTGGCGGCGAAGGTAAAGACGTCCTGAACGCGGAGCCCGTAGGGCGACGGGCGAGGGACGGCGAGCGTAGTCGGCGCAGTAGGCGTGTTAAGATTAACCTAGACAAGTATAGTATCCGCCGAGAAGAGAGTAAAAGTAGGAGGAGCTTTAAAGAATATTTTAGAGAATATTTGGCGAGTATCTTTCTTTAAACGTTTGGCTGTACTGTTGTTGACTGTAAGATAGAGAGATGTGCAGGTGGCAGTGGCCGCTGCTACCTGCACATCTCTCCTCCACGAACGAACACAGTGTCTGTATATTACATTATATTATAATCAGAATGTCTCTTAACAAAGAACCTTAACATTGTCCCCTCCGTGTTTTCAGC
Organism: Pleoardoris graminearum; assembly: GCA_030770415.1. NCBI lineage: Eukaryota > Fungi > Ascomycota > Dothideomycetes > Pleosporales > Didymosphaeriaceae > Pleoardoris > Pleoardoris graminearum. The sequence continues at coordinate 128,035 of JASEKS010000094.1, forward strand.
GTACGAATAAATGCGAAACCTAGTCCAGCAAAATCATGCTGTAGCATGCAGCAGAGATGGCTTCAATGGACGATCACCGACAAAGCTTTAAATCCCAATCTTTAGAACAGACCCGAAGAACTACAGGGATCTTACTACGATAATCCGCCAGTTTACGGGGTTCGTACACGTTGAAAAGTCAGCAAGCTTGGTTGTAAGTTTTCCAACGACAACGACAAAGTGGGACTAGGGAACCAGACGCTACGGGGCGATCGGCCCCATAAGGCTGCTCTTCCAACAAAAGACAATGCTTCCAACCAGCCACAGCCGCCATAGCGTTCCGTGTGGGGGGCGAGCCATGAAACTGCGCGCAAAGTTTGCTAAGATTGCTATTACAAGCACCATTGCAGACAAGCTGGACTTTAACCAAATGACCGTCTAAACTGGGCGAGCAGAGATTGGCACTCTAGAGACTTGGTCCAATAACTTGTTGTACTCTGCTCCCATTGCTTTTTTGGGGAAATAGTTTCTAGTAAGTGGCTGTTTAGTCGTTCGACGTGGTGATCATCCTAGGATAGCTTGGACTATGATGCAGAAAATATTTTAAGTTGTATTATACGGAATATCAACGTATGTAGGGTATTAGCTATTGTATACTGTTATACAGAAAACATGGCCTGGATAGTGGCAGCCGAAAAGTGCTCCTTTGTAGGTCACCCGTTATCGTCATGAAGGACATAAATGATTATGCAGTAAACAAGCGTAAATGACAACAGGTTGGTTGGTCATCGGGAAGTAAATAGATAATATCGCTGGTTTTGATAAATTAGTCTGCGCTACCTTGGCGAGCACTAGGTAATTGAATAAAAGGAGAAGACGAGCAGCAGCTATAACACCCTAGAGCGAAGGCTACTTCGTTGTAAGATTTGAGCCGGGTTGTGTTGTGTCACGGGGATAGATAGCTTAGGTTGGTGCAATTGTCCTGTCGTAAACAGAATTGCTATTGTACGCTTAAGCGCTGCAGAGTGTGTAAATTGATATAGAAAAAGCGAAAGAAACAGACATGGTTTGTGCATACAATTACTGGTGCGGAATCCTAGGTCAGAGTAGGTTTGTACGATGCGCACGAACGGATCAACACATACGAGGAAGCTTATACAATCTGATCCGCTGGCAAATTTCAAGTCCATGTATTCTTCACAGTCGCTGAAGGAAAACTCGGATTATACCTACCACTGTATTACATATCCTAGGGTAACAAAAGGGAGTTTACGCAAACAAAATGTCCAACGTTTCCCCTACGCCCATTGTGCTTCGGGCCTGAGACCACCGGGTCATCGCCAGGTTGATAGCTAGTCCTACTCGTTGTCACTCTTGAAACCGTCCCGGATACACTCAAGGCACTCCATAAGCCATTCCTTCCTACTATCGCTGTTGTTTCGGAGGGCCTCGATAGCCTCCTTCATGCGGGCATTCTCACTCTCCAGCACAAGCACCTTCCTCTCTAGCTCCTCGATCTTCCTGTCCTTGGCATCCTTCACCCTCTTCATGTTTGCACTCTCTTCGATCGTACCCCTCTTCCTCGATATCTGATCATTAGTTACTTGGGATGACACAGAAGCATTCGCCGGAAATACACTTGCCGCAACAAGCGGTGCGGCGGGCATGACGGCAGGAGTACGGGGCTTGGCGGGTGCTATTGTGCAATGCGATCAGCCTCCTGTTAAGTTCCATGTTGTTCAATGCTACCACTTACACTTCTCGTACGGACGGAAGGGAGCATAGGCGGATTCGACACGTTCTCTGACTGCAGTTAAATCCAATCAGCCTTCTACGTACTTCCACAAGTGATGCGTGGCACTTACCGTTTGGACGACAAGTACCGGCGTACGCTGCCCAGGCCTTGACCGACATTTCAAAGTTCTCCAAAGTGATCAGGTCTTTCGTCAGGGGGAGCTCACGAAGCTCCTCAGCGAGCATGCGAATCATGTGGAGGTACAGTGCTGTCGTGCAGATAAGACCAACAGCTTTTCCTTCCGGGGCTTTGATGTGAAGAGCGTTCCAAAGGGGAAATAACCGGAGATTCTTGTCGTTCAGTGCGTCTGTAAGTGTGGTCCTCTTGTAGTCTGTCTGATTGTTCATCTGGCGGCAGAACATCACTGAACCGCAAGTCAAGTAGACACAAAGTCGATCGAGTTTCTTTTGTCCTGGTTCCTTTTGAAAGAACCCAATGGTCAGGCATAGGTGTTTCGCCATGTCGAGTTTGTCCCTATCGCTCTTCGCCACTGGAAGCCAGTCGCGAAATTCGGGCATCGGTCCAGGCTTTCCGGGCTCGTACGCGCAAGGGACTTTGGTCGGTGTCATTAGCTCGTCAATCCTCGCCTTGAAGACCGCATATTCGGAGGGAAACATGCGCTCGGCCCAGGACTCCAGCTCTTTCCAGTCTGGGGCGGAGGCGGCCTGCTGCGATGCCATTGCGAATAATAGAGTGAATAGGCGGGGTACTGCGAGAATAACAACGGACCGGAAAACGCGTTCGAATGGCGGTGGATGGGTTAGTGTCGAGGAGAGAACGTGCGTGGAATTGCGAGGTATGGTTGAATACAGATTGTGTGCTGCGCCAGGATCGCGTTATTGCGGCAGGAGCTGCAAACGGGCATGGCTTGGCGCAAACACTGAGCTGTCTCCGGTGACCGGCGCATTGACATTGAATTTCCTAGGGTTACGTCACAGGGTACTTTCAGAGCCCTTACCATTAGATGCGAGACTAAGAGTTCGCAGAATGTTGCCCACTGCCTACTGTATCTCAGAGTCAGTCAGCTTCCATACCTATGGTATTAAGTTCGCCTTCGTATCCTATTTAGCGTTTGTAAGGGAGATATCGAAAATAAATAATATCCTAGAGATGGCCCAACGCTCATCCTATGAAGATCTTAAGTGATCTTATTGCTAGCTTCTGTAGTTATTCTATCTACTAGATCAGCGATGCTAGGACAGTCTCACCAGAACCAACCAGATATCTCTCCTTTTAACGGTGATCCAGCTGCTAAACTTTAACACGAATCGCTTTCAGTATTTTAAGCAGCTTTTTTGGATCCTCTGCCCTAATAAACATATAGTACTAAATCGCTGCATTGAAATAGTGTGTGAAAAGAGTTTCCAAACTATACGCAGCTAGCACTCAGGAAACACGCTCCTCGACCACTGGAGCGTAATGGTAACGGGCTTGGACCGGCTTCGCGACTGTCGCTGTACACGGAACCATATAGCTAGATATACAGCCCAGATGCCCAGACATAGCCCGCCTTTATAATCTACGATGCATTTTGGGCTTGCGCATGGTACTTCAGCATTATAAACATTGGGAAATATAAGTCAGTAATCGCCACTGGAAGGGAAGGTGCAACCCTGATATACTGAGGAAACCATTTGTGAAGTTAGGTATCGCACCTGCTTTGTCCTGCGCGCTGGCCACAGAAACAGAAGGTGCGACTGTTGCACACACAAACGGAAGTAACAGCAAATTTAAGGTTAGGCTTATTCACTGTGCGCGCTCGCGACCCTATGATGTCATATTATTGTTCTGTATCTGAGTCCTTTTGCAACCTAATAGTAGTATATATATTTTTTATTTGAAAAGGGTTGGCAGATTCGAATTCGCGCCATCCCGCTGTCTAGCACAGTGATGTAGGGCCGGGTTTATAGGTGGTCCATAGCGCGAGTTCGAGTCCGCAGTCCGTACAGCTGCCCATGGGAAAAATGTACTTTTTGCTTTTTGCTCGGATTTGTGACCTAATAAATAAGTCCTTCTAGCTCTCTATACGTCCAAAACCCTTTTATATATATTTTACTTGTATGTGTAAACTAATCACTTTATAAAGCCTAAGACTCTATCTACTAAAGTCTTCTTGTATACAGTTGTGCTATTAAGCTTCCCGTACAATACTAGACATTCGGCCCGTTGCGTATGTGGGAGGGGCTTACATGTGTCAATAAATAAGACGTCGCAACTAGATCATCAACACTCAGCTTACGTACCAATTGATCGTGGCTTCTACAGGCTCTTCACCTTGTCAGAGACCCATGCAATCGAACAAAACAGCTTACAGCAAGCGCGCACTCTACCATCCTGCACTCGTACCATCCCACAGTCTACTTACAACTCCACAAACTCTCCCCTTCCCACCTTCCCCTCCCCAAACTCCCCCACAAACGCCGCGATCCTCTCCGCCATGCTCTCCGTCGTATAGCCAAAGTGCTGATAAATATAGTTCCCCGGCAGCGAATGCCCATACGACCTCACACTGACGCCGGCATCTGCCCAGCGCTCCCACCCCAGACTGACATACGGCTCGATGACGACCGCCGGAATGCCCTCGGTGCGCTGCAGTACCTCGCGCTGGTACGCCAGCGGCTGCTCCCGGAACAGCTTATGGCAGGGAAAACTCACCACTCTGGCTTGAATGTGGTGCTTCTCGGAGAGTGCTTTCGCCACGTTGATCGGGAAGCTGAGTTCGGCACCCGCGGAGATGAGCGTGACGTTTGCACCTTCCTCTTCCTGCAGGACATACGCGCCCTTCGCGACGCCAGCGCGCTGCGTCAGGCCAGCGAGCTGCGGTATGGCGTGGCGCGATACGGATGTCGTGGTGGGCCCGCCATCGTGTGCAATTGCGCGGAGCCACGCCCCGGCTACCTCCCCGCTGTCCCCCGGGCGGATGTACTCCATGTTCGGCATTGCGCGGTACAAAGCTGCCAGCTCGACTGGCTGGTGTGTGGGCCCGTCTTCGCCGGCGCCGATGGAGTCGTGCGTCGCGACGTGGATGGCTTTTAGCTTTTGGAGGGCGCGGCGTACAAATAGAACATGAAGAAGGTGCTCGTGACGGGGATGATGGTGCCCGGGGAGAAGGCAGCGAGCCCGTTCGCGATGGCCGCCATGACGTGTTCGCGGACGCCGTAGTGGATGTAGCGGCCGGCGTAGGAACCGCTGCTACCGGACATGGGTTGGAGAGAGGGAGGGTTGAAAATCTCGTAGGAGGGCCAAGTCATGTTGACGGAGGGGGTGAGGTCGGCAGTGCCGACCATGAAGGTAGGGCAGTCGGCAAAGATCTTGCCTACGACCATGTTATTCGACTTGCGGGAGGGCGTGGGGACCGACGGAATGGACGATGGGATCATAGATTCCCAGCTCGGGGGTAGTTCGCCTGCCATCCGGCTTTGGAATGTCTTCGCCAGCTCCGGGTATTCTGTGCTGTACCGCGCGAGCAGATTTTCTCATTCCTTAACATGCTGCTCACCTCGCGCAGGAATATCCTGATAAAACTTCTTGACTTTATCCGGGATGTGAAATACCTTCTCCAGATCCCAGCCGTACGTCGTCTTCATCGCCGCGACATTATCTTTCCCCAGCGGCGCTCCATGCGCGACGGCCTGGCCCGCGACAGCGGAGCCAACGCCGATGATAGAACGTACGTTAATGAACAGGGGCTTCGTGCGATTGGGATCGCGGCCTTTCTCCAGCGCGGCAACGATGCCTTCTACGTCATTGACGCCGTCATGCACGTCGACAACGTCCCAGCCGCAGGCTTCCATTTTCTTGTTTACATCTTCGGTGTTGGTTAGGTCGACCCGTGACAGAGCCGTCGCACGTGATCTGATGGTTATCATATATGACCGTGAGGTTGTTGAGCTTGAGACGGCCAGCATAGCTGAGGGCCTCGCAGCCGACGCCCTCTATTCATTTCGTCAGCTGCATGTTCGCCCAAGGCCTCGGTGGTGCAAAGAACCTTATAAACACGCATCTCCAACCGAGCACCAAGTGTGGTTATTCACAACCTCGAATCCTGGCCGATTGAACGTCGCAGCCAAATGCTTTGTCGCAATAGCCAGTCCCACCGCGTTTGCGATGCGCTGTCCCAATGGGCCCGTCGTAAGCTCGATGCCCTCGTGCTCGATTTCGGGATGACCTGGACAAAGACTATCAGGGCGCTCGGAGTGGTACGATAGCAATTGCTCCCAAGTCATGGCCTTGTACTCCGATAGATAGAGATTGACGTATTGGAAGAGGCACGCATGCCCTGTGATTCGTTAAGCACAATAGCATAGGGTATCGGTTGCATTGCTTGCCATTTGAAAGTATGAACCTGTCTCTGTTGAACCAGGCGGGCGGATGCGGCGCGTATCGCATGGAGTATTTCCAGAGCGCGACGCCGAAGGCTGCCATGCCCATTGCTCCTCCGGGATGACCTGGTACCCATTAGTACATGCACTTTTAGTTAGGTGCGTGGAGCACATACCCATGCCAAACTGCTGGCACATGTCCGCTAGCAAAAGCCTGAAGCTCTGAAGCACGAGCTGCATATCCTCTTTGCTCGTCTGCATTGGCGCCGACGGCTTCGATTCCTCTTTCAGCGGTCCACTGGCAGCAGCTTTGCCATAAGCTCGCGTTTGGATGTCAGTCATGCCGATGGATGCTGCTTTTCTTTTGGATATGAGACTAACGGATGCTCGATGTCTATATAAAGCAGTGACAGAGTCTTATAGAGAGCACATCTTCCGATAATGAAACCCCGGACATATATACTTCGGTGAATGTCAATTCTCATATTGGAGTCGGGAGGTGCCAAACGCCTTCGCTGCTCCTCAGATTACCGCTTTAGGACACACACGTGAGCCCATTGCGGGGAATGTTCCAAAAACCCTGGGGTCCCGCATGAATCGAGTGCAATTCCCAATTCCATGTCGATGACTAGCCGTAGCGTCAGCGTTCGGATTGTCTGGTTGGTCAGTAGCCTGCTCGCCGTCATGGAGGCCGACACCCGAAGAAAGTTGGAATGCGCAACTTGCTATCTTCGAACTTGGAAGTTCGGGGATATTTGTACATTTGGTGAGAACACGTATATACTCATAAGTCGTAGGATAGGTCAATGTCCATTGTGCCATAGAATAATGAAAACGCTAAAAGAGAAACCCGGTCGCTAATGCAGCCGACATACCCTTACGAAACCTGGTATCACAAAAACAAATGCACAATAAGGAGATTGTGGAGGCCATGGTTCCTTCCATCAGCTGCTCCTCATAAATTCCCGATCACCACCATGAACCGCAACTTGCCCTCGCCTTTCTTGCCTGGAATACCCTCTTCAGGGGCGTTCGCCTCTACAGCTCCACCGGTGAGAGCGACTTCATCCAACATCAGAGTGCTGCTCTTCCAACCCCAGCTTTGGCTGAAGTTGAAGCGATCGGGTGCACTTTCATATATGCTGAGCATCCGACCGCCCTTCGACGGACTGTAGATCTTGAAATAGGTCTTGATAGTCGGACGGGCATCGATATAAGTCGGCAGGGTCGGAACCGTGGCATCAGATCTTCGCTGTGCCGACAACGAAAGATTGGGGTACGATACCGGCACGTCCTCATCGTCCTCATCAGACTCATCTGACGGGTTGTCCGAAGGAGCGTCGATTGTCAGAGGGAAGAACGGTGAGTCTGCAAGCCCTTCGCCATCTGTTGGCGACGAGGCGACAATGGGAACTTGGAATTGAGAATGCCCTCGAGTGGACGACAAGCGAGGAATGGTGCCACTCGTACGGCCGACCAATGAGCTAGATGAGAAGAGCGAACTTCTACAACTTGTCGATACCAGAGTTCCATCCGGATCACCTCCACTGCCACTGGTATCCTCATCATTGGCGAGGTCTGTAGGCGGCGCGCGACCACTGCGCCGACGCTCTCGTCGCTCGCTACGCAGCAACATCTCCCTCTCAAGTTGTCCAATTCTCTCGTCGACTGATCCAGCGTTGTGCTGGCTAACGCCGTGCGCATTAGAATTATCGTCTGCTTCTCGTTCCTTGGCACGGTGGAGGTACACTCCTAGCTGTACGTTCTTGGCCGATCGGACCTTTTGAATATAGATGTTCCAGAGAGAGCCGGCGTACGAAACTGTTCGCGAGTAGACTCGCTTCTTCTCCTTGAGGAAGCGAGGGTTCTGGAACTCGGCGGCAAAACGGAACGGAGGGAACTCTGTATAAGCTATAGGCTTCGGCTGACCCGCGTTGCTTCCACCTGCTGAGATTGGCCGGCCGTGGTCGGTTCGCGTGTTAGGGTTCGCCATCGTACCGGGAGAAGAGGCAAAGTCGGTAGCCCATTGTGCGTCCTCTGGTTGAATCGTGGCCGACAAGCGTGTCGCGTGACGTTGGAAAGAACTTGAAGTAGTGACAACGGGATCGGTGCCGTTCCCCAGGACAATATTACAATCTGAGCTCGGTATCCAGAATTTACGAGGCTTGCCGCTACCGTCCCAACTTCCTGGGTCGAAGTCGGTCTCCGGGTCTTCATCGGATTGCTGGGCGATGGCTTTCTGCTTGCCTTTGGATGAGCTGGAGCCTTCTGTCTTGGTGCCTACATTCACTGTAACTGGCTCCGGTAGCTGTTTGCACAAGCCCAACTCTTGCGACGACTCGTCGGCATTCAAAACTTTCCGACGTAATGCCAACTGTTGCCATAGAGCATTGGAGATGACTCTGTCTGGCAGGACGGGCAAGCCAAACACATCGCGAGCCTTGCGAATGAATTCCAATTGTTCGTACTCCATGTGGACGTAGTGAATGCCCTCGTCTAGCAGGACTACAATACGCTCGATGTCGGGGTCGGAATACAAGGCGAGCCAGTCGCTCTGCGCATCCGTTCCAGACTGGTGTAGGCTTAGTGCATCCTGCTGGTAGACACCGCCAAAACGCACGGCGGGCAAGGACGACGAGTTGGGGGCTTTGGGTATTGGCCTCTGCCCACGTTGTATCAAACCGGCATTGACAGCCGCTTGTCGGAGTCTGCGGTCTAGCAGGCGTTTAGCAAGTATCCATCGATCCCACTCGCTGTCCACATAGAAGCCATCCGAACCCACCAGCTCACGTATGATGTCGCCTGGCATGCCATCCCAGAACCTCAGCGGCATCTCCCAACCGTTGCGGCTCAGCATGGCTTTGGCGGATTCCAAGATGCGATCTCCGGAGCGACCGTAATAGTTGGACGTAACCAGGCGAATCAGAGGACCCAAGAGTTCCGGTGTCATCTGACGCAGAATGGATTCGATTGAAGCATCGATCAGATCTTGCATCTCCAGCCAGCAGCCCGTCGCGAACAGGCCGATAGCTTCGACATCGCACTCTTTGGAGATGTCGACGCCATACAGCCGCTTGATGGCCAGCTCAAACGCAGCCTGCGTGATGTTGCTATCAATGTCCTCGGGATATAGCTTCACTTCCCTCGACTGACTCTCGATCCAAGGCTCCGATAGCGCGGTGGTGAAGAACGGGGCACGGTCGAGGATCAGACGGTGGAGATTGTATCTCTGGCCGAATGCGATGACGGCAATGTCCGAGTGTCGACCTTCGAGCAGACCGCGCGTATAGAGGTGGTCGGGAAGGGATATGGACGCGCTCGACGCTGTAGTGGTGAGCTGGCGGCAAAATCAGCTCGTGTAGGGTTTACCTACCTCGCGTGTACAGCGGCCCGGTCGCCTGGTTGTACGACGGCGCACGCGAGCTGGGCATGGTATCATTGCCCGCAAACAGCCGGCTGAGGGTCGTGAGGGTCGTGTACTCACGCCCGCGCGTCTCTCTGGCCGGCTTGCTATCTGGAGGCGTGGTAGGGTCGTCGGTGGCCTTTTGAGCGCTGGGTATCTGGGCGCTGAACTGCACAATGGGCGGCTGTTCCTCGTGCGCCCTCATTCTCTGGCTGCGTTTCATGTTGGCGATATCCGCGAGCATGGCCAGCGGGCGTGAGGCGTTGCTGGACGATGTACTGCCCACATGAGCGGTGGGGGCGTCCCGCGCGTGAAGGTCCGTCGGTCTCTCTTGCAACGTCGCAGAGCTTCCGGCAGAAAAGAGGCTCGTCGGCTCTGCGTGGTGGTCCGCTACCGGGGTCCAAGCATGGTCGTGCTGGTCGGTTGCTTGACTGTCCACCTCTGGCGTGGACACATGACGGCCGCTGGCATCCCCGTGCTGGCTTTGGGTGGGTGCGCTCATGGTCAGCAAGCGCGCATGAGGTAGTCGACAAGCGTCGGCGTGGAGCTAGTGGCGGGGTAGTCGCTGTCCTCGGAAAGATGCAGCTGGCGGTGAAGACGGCGATGCGTGAGGAGTCTCATGGGCTCCAAGAGCGCGGGTACGTCATCATGTTGCCGTCTGCTGGACGCGGGCTGATGGCGCACCCGTGCGGACGGCAGGCGTGTGATACTTTGGCCCCCGCCCGTTATTGTGCGTTGCCGTGCCGTCTGAGCGAAGGTGCGCAGGCCGCCATCTCCGGAGCGCCGTGCACTGCTGCGAAGAGTAGGCTACGGCAAGTACCTCGCGCAACCAGCTCGTGCGAACAGATCGTACAGCGGCCGGCTTGCTGAGGGTATTCTTCCGAGAACGCGGCGGGAGACAGGCGTGCCGAGGCGCCCACAGCAGCCGCGCCATCGAACCATCAGCGCGACGCAGTAAACAAGTCTTCGGCCCATCGCATTCGATGGCCTCCGTCTTCCAGGCCTTCCCGCAGCTGCGGCTCGCTGCACCGCGCCTCACACGCCGCCTATTCGTGTGTCGTCCCTGCCTCCACTCCCCCGTCCGCACGTCTCCGCCCCGCCAGCCTTCGGTCCTGAGCCAAGTGCGATGGAAGGCGACCCAGCCGCTGCGGAGCACCGTCGCTCCTGCCGCGAGCTCCATTGCAGAGGCAGGCGCCAAGGCAACGGCAAGGAGCAGCAGCTGGCCGGAAACGAGCTCCAAGAGCGTCGCATACTGGCTGCTGGGCAGCGCAGCGAGCGTCTTCGGCATTGTCGTCTTCGGGGGCCTGACCAGGCTCACAGAGTCGGGGTGAGCATCCTAAGGATACGCTGCAGTCGCTTTGGCTAACCGCACCAGCCTGAGCATCACTGAATGGCGCCCCGTCACCGGCTCTCTGCCGCCCATGAACCAGGCCGACTGGGAGAGCGAGTTCGCAAAGTACAAGGCATCTCCCGAGTTCAAACAGCTCAATTCAAGCATGACCCTCCCCGAGTTCAAGCAAATCTACTTCATGGAGTGGACACACCGCCTGTGGGGCCGAGTCATCGGCGTCACCTTCCTGCTGCCGACCGCCTACTTCATCGCCCGCCGAAGGGTTACACCGTCAATGGCTTGGAAGCTCGCTGGAATATGCGGCATGATTGGCTTCCAAGGCTTCATCGGATGGTGGATGGTCAAGAGCGGTTTGAAGGACGACCTCTTCGCCGAGGGCAGCCACCCGCGCGTCAGCCAGTACCGCTTGACGGCCCATCTGGGCGCCGCTTTCGCTGTCTACTGCTCCATGGTGCTCACCGGTCTCGGCATTCTGAAAGAACATCGCCTGCTAGCTGATCCCGCCAAGGCAGCTGAATGGGTTCGTACCATCAAACACCCTGCTCTGCGCTTTTTCCGGGGCTCCGTCGTTGGTCTGTCTCTGCTTGTTTTCACTACGGCCATGTCCGGAGCCTTGGTCGCAGGTCTGGATGCTGGTCTCATCTACAACGAGTTTCCCTACATGGGCCTTGGGCTCACGCCTCCGAAGAAGGAACTCTTTGATCCATTCTACAGCCACGTGCCCGACCAGTCCGATCTGTGGTGGCGCAACATGCTCGAGAACCCCTCTCTTGTCCAGCTTGACCATCGCATCCTTGCCACCACCACTTTCACTGCCATTCTCGCTTTCCTCGCCTATACCCGCTACTCGAAATCTGTTCGATCCAAGCTTCCCAAAGACGTCAGCAAGGGTGTGCTGGGGCTCGTCCATCTCGTCTCTCTACAAGCCGCCCTCGGCATCAGCACCCTCATTTACATGGTTCCCACTTGGCTTGCTGCAGCACATCAAGCTGGTGCGCTAGCTCTCCTTACCGGTGCCGTAGTCCTCTACAACCGGATATCGATGCCTCGACGTGCTATTCTGCGCCAGATCCTCAACAAGCCGCATGTTCCGAAGAGTGCAACCGTCCAACCGCTCCGTTCCCGCATGGCGAGCATGCAGGCCGAGTCTTAGAAGTTTCCATTTCTCTGTACATGTACGAATAACCCCTGTAAGATACGAACTATTGTACTGTTACATGTATGTCTACGCTCCATGTTAGGAAGCGCTCCAACACTGTTCAATGCCAAGTACTACTACTAGTTAAAAAGATATGTCGTCCTTACGTCTCTGCGATGATAAGCTTTAGTTATTCAAGCGGTCTGCACACAGGGCGAGGGCGTGTAAAGGACGTTTGACGTTGCCAGTCAGCACACAGCGCACCTGGCGTTCATTGGACAGAGAAGCGAGATGTCAAGCGTCTCACTCGGCCGAAACTTTTTGCGGCTTGAACCATGTTCGGACCCGGCTTTCGTGCATCTTCTCGCCATGTTCCTGCTTCGAAGCTTTGACTTTTACGGGCAGTTTTCGCACGAGATGTTGGTTACAATTTCCCCTCATAGTGTTTTGTTGATGACGGGCGCGATTCCACGACATATCCGGTGCCTCTACCAGCCCGGTTGTGACACGCCTCGTTTTGGAAGGTACACGGTTAGGGACCTATCAACAAGCACGAAGCGGATTCCAGGCGTCTAGCAATTTTCCCCCAACGACACGCTGCCGGAGACCGTTGTCTGGTGATATCCAGGTACAACTCTGAGTCCAAGTTTCGCGTCATGCGCTCGCAATTGATGTGCGGCCATGTACGCTGTCGCTGTTGTGCTTGCGATTACAGCAACGGATATTTGTATGACCGATGCACGTTCCCCTTAGATGTGCCTCAGTACCAATCCAACTACCGTGCAAGTCATCGTTCGAATTACGCTGAACGGCATCACATGTGCTGCCACAGAGGCGCCTACAGTCTACGGCAAAAGTACACACGACAGCATTATGAAAATGTTGTGCGCGTCCAAGCGAACACCAAGATGGGTTCTGGGCGGTCGCCGTTTCCGCGCGACGGTGCCGATATAGCTTGCGGATTAAACTGCAGGGGCTAGCTGGCGAAATTCAAAAACGATGACTTTGCAGCTCATCAAACTCTTGAGTCAAACTTGTGGGTTTGCCTACTAAGTCGCTTTGTAGGAAGACTTCTGTTTGACGGAGAGTCACTGTACCTATACATATCCGGCCGAGAAGACCAACTCAAATCTCACATTCATCAAAGATTTGAGCTTCCACTGGCGCGCATCGGGTTTCACCCACTTGTGCGCCTTCCGTTCCAATGTGTTGTCACCCGTCAGCACTACAACTACAAACGTCCCGGTGCGGCGTGGTGCCTCAGAAGCTGACTTGCACACGGGCCTCCTTTAGGCTCCTTCGTCGTCTTAAGATGGTGAGATGGTCTGGAAGGCCCCTGCATTGAGACTCAGCTTCTGAAATGATCGCACTGGGCAGCATAGTCCCCCTTCAAATCCGCAATGGCAAACGTTATACCCAAATGGGAAGCTATCGGTCGGGTTTGGGGGGCGCAGTCCATGGAAAGCGTGATATGGGGGATATTTGCTTCGCTCCGCTACCTTCTAGGACCTTTAACCTCTGTTCTTCTTGCTCTCCTCATCGACTTGTTGCGGGAACCGCAGCTAAGCCAAGCTTGTCAAGATGGTTCAACAAGTCGATCACTCGGGTCAACACATGGAGGCTGTTAGTCCGATGGTCAACCCTCAGAGCCCACCACAGGGAACGGTATCGGCATTCTCGGAGACGATCGACAACACGCCACCAATCCCTGTTGAGCAGAACGCGTGAGTGAAGCCATATTCGTCGTCACACTTGGCATCGTTCGATGTCAAATCCATTGGAATATGGACATGATCTGACCTATGGCACTATAGTGCAGGACAATACCGAGACAAGAAGTACCAACCCGACGCCTACGCATACTTTTCTGCGCCTGAAGCGGTTGACCAACACGCTCCCCAGCACCAGTACGGAATCCCGCCACAAGCACCCGGCTCACCTCCGCCACAGTATGCTACCGCGCAGCCGTATGGTGCTGAGAAGGGCAAACATGACACAGTTGCCGACGAGGCGGCAGTGCCTCCACCAGAACAGGAAAAGAAGCTTCTTGGGATGCGAAAGCGGTCTTTCTGGATTGTCCTGTTTGTCGTCGTAGCCCTCATCCTTCTCGGAGTCGGTCTGGGTGCGGGTCTGGGAATAGGATTGAAGAAGGACAAGTCGTACGTGATTGATTCAGTCTTCGGCATTTTTAGCTTACTCAATGTATTGCAGTGACGAGATCATTGCAGACCCCTTCTGTAAGGAGAAGCCAGACCTCTGTATTGGAGGCGCGCTCGATTCGAGGTATTTCTCCACGAAAGGAGCCTTTAACGGATCAGGTATTGCTTTGGCCGGAGCGTCTTGGAACAAGGGCAGCTACAGTCTGTTTAGCATCTACTATCAACACTGGACTGGAGAGATCCGATTCCTGCGGTACACCAAGAAGCGCACGTGGGAAGGAGGAACGAGCAGCGAAACGGTCGCCAAGGATGCAAAGAACGGAACTGCTATCTCAGCGGTAGCTTTCACACTGAACGAGACAGAATATGTAAGCGTGTTGTTGCCCGATCACGACACGTTACCTAACCATGCTTACAGGTCCACATCTACTATGTCTCAAAGGAGAATCAGGTCCACCAGCGTATCTTGTCCAACGACACGGGTCTTTGGGAGAACGGACCAATCAATGACATGAAACTAGATGTTTTGGATAACCCCAGTGTTGGTCTACAGGCCTGCTACAAGGGTGACTTCTATGGTGATTCCGACTACAAGAAGTTCCCTACAGCCGATGGCGAACAAAACACAGTTCCATTCGAAAATTCCAAAGGTATCAATCTCTGGTATCCCAGTGATGAGTCCACTTTCCAGCAGTATGTTTGGTATTCGAACAATCAGGATACCTGGGCCAAGGTCAGCCCTTGGACAAACAAGAATGTGCATGCTGGCGTAGGGTGTTATTCGTGGGGCGCCGGTAGGTACTCACTCCTAGTTATGTGAGCTACACTGACTTCCACAGGATCGAACACCTATACCATGATGGTCAACGACAACAACGCGACGGAGATATGGTGGAAAGACGGAAACAGTACTGGGATCAGCACTGATAAGCACCCCCTCAATGCATGGACGAATTCTTCTCTTGCAATTCCTGATGTGGACCCAACGACGTCTCTCGGCTACACCAACTACCTCTATATGCAGATGGAGGACCGAACCATCAAGGGCTTCAATGTTCAGTTCAATGCTGAGAACACGTCTATCAACGACGACCAGTTCACAATCGCGCCACTGGGCGCGCCTGAGAAAGCACTTAGCGGCACTCATCTGACCGCTACCGCAGTGTCCGTTCCGAGTGAGAAAAACTCCTCGATTATCGAGTGGGACAGTTTATATGTATTTGTGCAAACCGTTGGAGACGACATTACCGCGTACGCAAGGCCTCTAAAGGGGGGAGAGTGGGCTAAGGGTCTAGTGACATTATCGGAGGATTGAAGAGTTTGCGCGCTCCTTTTTTTTTCTTCGCGGCTGTCTGTTTGGTAGCGATGGCAATGGGAGTAGGGAAGGAAGAACAAAGGCATCATCGGCGCAGTACGTTAATTGTAATGGACTCTGGGAAAGCAGGCAATCACTGTCCTTTATGTTCCTGCCACCCGCTGTGTAGACCTGCCTTCAAGCAAAGAGACGACCTCCACCTTGGCGAATATGCCCCTCTTTGCGCTTCGTTAGGACACCCATGCACCACTTTGACTTGCTATCCTGGCCAAAAGTTACATTATGCAGCGTATAAGGTCAATTCCTCCGTCTGTCTCGGTATCCGCGGATCAAGTGGTAGCGGTATGGGTTTCGACCGTAGCCTCACCCGTAAAGGAACAACTAGACGCATTTCTCTTAAGTGTCAACGATCCCTTATCGAAGACGGTAGTAGTAAACTCCATCTTTAAACTGTATGATTGAAGTTTACAGCTGGCTTATACTTATAAGAGCATGCGGTGCTGTTACTCTTAGGTACGAAATAGATGTATACGTTGTGGTTGGCTGCTGCATCTTGTAGTGGTTAGTATAACTAAATCTAGTAGTTATAATAATCAAAGAATCCAGATTCGTGAGCGGAAGTACGACAGCGGGCGGGTGGGATGATCAGAGTAAGCAAGAAAAGACCCCCGGAACGCGTGACTGGTATGGAAGAATATAAATATGTTGAAAATGGAAGAGGGTTCCAGAGGCTATTGTCGGAAAAAAAAAGGCTGACTCGTGATACAAGATAATGTTCGATGACTAATGGAGGGTCTCTTCTATGTTTGATTGGGTTGCACCAGGGATCTAGGGATTGGGCGCGTCATTCTCAAGATGTTGTTGGTTTGCAACACAAGCCACTTGCGGGCAGTTGCATTCACATATGCGTTAATGGTCGATCAAACTGCTTAAGGCAACGTTGGAAACCTCGACGCGCGAAGGATTTCGGCGTCGCGTACATCTAAAGTTGCAGATAGGTCTGTACCTAGGCAGTATTCCTGCTACCGCGAAAGATCAACCCGTACCCTCGAAGAGAGAGACTGGCTGTTTTACGAAGGGGACCCTGTTAAGAGGAGCGTAAGGGTTGCAAAGACTGGGTGGAGGGCGTCGGCCAGAGTAACGGCCACAATGATGTGTTACCTACCTCGGTAGTGTGCTCGAGAGCGGTCGTTTAGAGCGGTCGTTTCAAGGAGGCGGCGGACATTGTTGAGCGGAAAGGGCAGAACAGCCCTTGAATTGGGCGTGGGAGCAAATAGGGACCAAAAACAGACCGCAGGGCGAATTTTCTGAACGGCCCATAGTGACCGCCATGCACGTACAGACCGATCATCCAAACCATAATCTACCACTACGTTATGGCTCAAGTTACCCAAAGGCAACAAGTTGGGCCGAATGCGATGGTCAGACCGCGCGCTTCAAGTAGATACGCTCCACCTATTACACTAATTACGCTACGACGGGCCGATAGCTCGCTACCATATCATAGGTAGCTCATATGAACATACGAAGTTTAGATTGTTGCCCAACATTTTGCGGCTCTGGACAGACCGTTGGATTGAGATGTTAAGACGGACGCATGTCAGAGTTTCGGTTTTACTGTGGGCCTGAATCCTGAATATTGAATTCAATGAATCGCATGTCGCGTGCTCCGGGATTCTGGGATTCTAGGATTCTGATGCAGCAATGCAGCAAGCCCGACAGTTGGCCCTAAACGTGGATATGCCGCTGCTCTGGATTGATTTGAGCCTCCGCAAGTGGGTCCAATCACGCGAGAGACGGACGCCGACACTAATACCCAGAATCGTATCGATGCCGCGCCTATCACGATACCTCGGAATCTTGCGCTCACCACGCTGTACCAATTTCCAGCAACGACACTTGGCTTTGTCGGCATGTCTATCGGCACAGGGCGGTGTGTTGCATCTAGCTTTTCATGATTCCCGAGACGATATGCACGCGATCTCGAGAGGGTGCGAAGACGACTATTGAATCATCATCCATCTGCGCCACAGTACTGCAGCTTGGGAGACGGCACTTCGCACCGAAGTTCCTATGGCGCACGTGCACGTACAGTACGTTCTCGTTGTTGCGTTGTGCCGCGGCTTCATGAAGCTCGCGAAGTACGTTGATTGGCACGTACAGTACATAGGTAGGATCGTGACAACTCGCGATTTCCACTGCTGACTGTGCAAGCCGCACAAATTGTACATGTGCCCATTTGGTCTTGCCAATGCAGGAGCATCATACGACCAAGGCACCACCTCTGCTATATTTCATTCAAGTCCAACGCCCAACATTGCGTTTTATGTCTTCACAATATACAACAAACGTGCGTGGAATTGAGGCGTCGATAATAACACCCATGCATTGGGCAAGCTGGAGTTCCCTTGAGCCGGAGAGGCGTACCATACGCGAGATCTCTCAGATTGCTCATCAGGCTAGAATTAGCAGAACGCCTCCCTGTTCACGATTGCTTGTATCCCGCGTCTGCATGTGGCGATCTTAGCCAAGTCTAGGTCCTGGGCCACTCAGGGCTGGTGGCGAACGCAGTGTTCGTATTTATCCGACTTTAACCATATCATCCTGCCCCACGGAGAGGCGGCTATTGGCCCCGCCCCCGGTCCCGCTTGAGGGAGAAGCTTTGATGTTTACTGGGGATGGGTTAGACGGGGGCCAGCATCAACCCTTCCAGAAGAACTGGGCGATGCGAGCTCGCGGCGGGCGCAACGGCCCACGGATAAACTCGATTCCTGCCTATGCCATATTTGGACAGTCTACATGTTCTAGGTACTGATCCTCTGGGCTATATGAGGACGTGAGTTCTCCAGCACCGTGGTCTCCAGCTTCATCCGACCTCCGCTCGCGCTGAACGCTCCTCGACTCACTTGAGAATTTTCTGTTGCCCGGGGCGAGGCCCACTTCACCATGTCGACCTTCACCAAAGGTCACTTTACCGTCGCTGGGAAGGAGTTCCCAAATATCTCGTGGTGGAACAGGAAAAATCTAAGGAACACATACCTCTTGCTTACTCTCGCCATTCTGACCTCCGCGACCAATGGATACGATGGATCTATGGTCAACGGTCTCCTGTCTCTGAACCAGTTCATTGATTGTAGGCACATCCACCTCGTACCACAGTCACAGTACTGACCTGTTTCAGACATGCACCATCCCTCTGGTTCCATCAAAGGTCTTTTCTCGGGTATCATGTCCCTTGGTTCGTTCGTTGCCTTGCCGGTTATTCCTTACATCGCTGATGGCATGGGTCGACGATGGGGGATTTGCATTGGTTCGATCATCATGATTTTGGCCGTTGTCCTTCAGAGTGCTTCAGTCAACTTCAGGATGTTTGTCGCCGCTCGTTTCTTCCTTGGATTGGGTGTCGCCATTGCCCACGGATCTGCCCCTCTTCTCATCACCGAGCTCTGCCACCCACAGCACCGTGCCATCTTTACTACCATCTACAACACGACTTGGTAAACTTGCTCACAGCGGCGTTCGCAGGCCCTGCTAACTTTCTGCAGGTATATCGGATCTATCGTTGCGGCCTGGCTCACGTATGGCACCAACAACATTGACAGCCAGTGGGCTTGGCGCATTCCCTCTATCATTCAAGCGGCGCCGTCCATTCTCCAAGTCACCTGCGTCTGGTTTGTTCCCGAGTCCCCGCGTTGGTACATCTCCAAGGGTCAAAGTGAGAAGGCGCTTTCTGTGCTCGCCCGCGTTCATGCCGAGGGAGATGCCAATGACGAGGTGGTACAATTGGAATTCGAAGAAATCAAGGAGACTCTTGCCATCGAGAAGGAGCTGGAGCAGACTGGCTGGCTCGAGATCTTCAAGACCAAGGGCAACCGTCACAGGTTCATCATCTTGGTCTCTGCTGGTTTCTTCTCGCAATGGTCTGGTAACGGACTCGTCAGTTACTACATCTCTGGTGTTCTCGACACTATTGGCATAACAGAACCCGACATGCAGCTCAAGATCAACGGTGTTTTGAACATCTGGAACTGTCTCGTTGCCACGACCATGTGTATGTCTTCTCACGTAGCGACTGCCATTGACCAGTAAAGCTAACTAAAATCAGGCTTCTTTGTTGACAAAGTCGGTCGTCGCCCACTTTTCCTCATCTCCACCGCTGGCATGTGCATGTCCTTCGTGATCTGGACCATCCTCTCGGAACGCTTCGAGGCTACCCACGTCAAGGCCAACGGCAGCGCGGTCGTGTTCATGATCTTCCTCTACTACACGTTCTACAACATTGCTTGGTCTGGTCTCCTCGTCGGATACACTGTCGAGATTCTTCCTTACTCGATCCGCGCCAAGGCTATGTGCTACATGTTCGCATGCGTCGACCTGGCGCTGTTCTTCAACACCTACATCAACCCCATTGCTTTGGACTCCATAAAATGGAAGTACTACATCGTCTACTGTGTCTGGCTCGGCTTTGAACTTGCCGTTGTCTACTTCTTCTACATCGAGACCAAGAACACCCCGCTTGAGGAGATTGCTCGCCACTTCGATGGCGATGCTGCCGCGGTTGGTGGAGCGGCTGCTACGGAGAAGGGTCGCATCATTGAACAGGAGATTCACGAGAAAAATGCCGCTACTGTTACTGAGGAGAGTGTGGGTACGCACTAAATGCAGAACGGAGTTGACAACAGGGGAGTGGTGGCGCTTGACATGTTGCGTTCGTAGGAGGAACTGCTTTAGAAGCTATCGAATTGGACATTATTTGATCCAGCAAATGAAATCTGCATTTCCGTGACGCATCATGCAATATGACTATCCGGGTACGTCCTGGCGTGCTGAGGACTTGGCTGCGCCCGTCCAACATGTACACAACGCACAGCTTCAGGGTTTGATTAGGTGCTAAGAAGACCCTGGGGTTGCTCTCGGCCCGCCAACCGCTTTTCCAGTTGTCCACAAACCCGGGATCCTGGATCGCCAGGGTGCCAATCAATGCAAGGCTGCAACATTCAAATACCCATGCACTCTTAGGCAGGCTCAACAAAATCACCCCTGCACAGTACGCGCCCACTGCCCTCACTCGGAATGATTTTTGACGCATCCGCAAAGTTCGAGGGCCGTCCTAGCATTATCAGCCCGAGATGCCTTGGGCTTCGCGCAAGTCTGATTCCGGTCGTAAAACCAATACCTATATAACTGGGAAAAGGCTCCTCGACTCTCGTGGTTGCAACCCCAAGTAGATTTCCCCGAAATTCTAGAAAGCAGTTCGTACGGCAGCTGCCGCTCCCGCATGCCGACCTAGCTCCAATCCGCATGCTGGTGCGCCCAAATACAGACTCCTTATCTACCGTCCCCTCCTTGTCTGCGTGCAGGCGATTGCGCCAACACGTACCCATGCCTCAAAATCCGTGAATGGTCGGATAAACTGAGTGCCTCGACCGGATGCATAGAAGATAAGCACGGAGCGCGCCCGTATACCATGGACTGAGACTTGAGGAGACGGAATTCAGGGGCGTGCAGAGACACCACATAGACGACGTTGTTAATCTAGATATCGGTTTACTCTGGTTCGTGAACGATTAAAAATGGCTCTTGAGCACTTATGACGAGATCTTACTCATTACTTGTTAGAACGGTACCACATGTGAACGCTGTTTTGGATTTATTTCCGATTTATACGGCCAGTACAAAGAAATTTCGGGAGATCTAGGTCGATGCAGTGGGCATTGTGGTGAGAGGACGTCTGTGAAGGTGGTAGTAGGTAAGACATGGACGGGTCGAACAGGGTCGATAACGGGTGTGGCTCAAATTTCTATAGCATGCGTTTAATACTGTCGACATTGGTGAGCTGTCTGGCTTTTATTTCTTCACTTTTTCTCGCATGACTCGATCCATTCCGCCCTAAGCGTAATCATAAGGACAATAGGATACTCAATAGAGATTTGGCGTCCATTCCAAATACCAATGATTTTTTTTTCTATGCTTTAAAGCCACAGGTCAATATTGAATTTGGCTCTCCGGAAATATCACACAGGTTTCGTTCACAACCTTTGAAAACGACGTTGGCAGGTACCATGGTATCGCTCGTTCCCTCAATCACGAGCTTAGGACCGGATATTGACTTACGGCTGGGATTAGATGTTACTATATGCACAGAATTACCAGTTCTCCTCACATTTCGGTTTGGTAAGACCTTCATCTTGTGGAATGAGCTGGTCGTTGACGGAATTACAGCCCAAAAGTTCTTCGAAGGAGACACAGCTTCTTTACACCCTCGGGCGAGAACCACTCTGAGTATTTGAAGCAGGGGATGATGCTGCTGATACTACGCGCAATACTTGGGGCCACGCCAATTCCACCAGTTGCTTTGATATTCTTATAGTTCTTTGGAACAGTACTCCAGCCACAGTGCCCAGATATCCTTCCACGGCTATTGGTACCAAACCAGGTAATATACGAGCTTCTCGCCCCCATCAATGACTTTGCTTGGTAAAAAACCACCTCTCCAACAGCTTAATTCGAAATACTATGTATGGAGTAAGATCGCTTAGAAGGATATCGTGCCCGCAACGGTCTCGCTTCTAAAACATCAGCAATTCACTAAGTTCGACCGTGACATGAAAGATGATGATCGGCTGAGCCACTCCGGTGGAGAAGTCTGTCCATGTACCTTGCTAGTTATGGTTATTTAGGTGGTTTTAGGCCTACACATCACCAATATATGTTATTAGGCGAAGAAGTTCTTTAATCTTTTTTTTAAGTTGCTATACCATACTATGCGTTTTCCGATTTTTTTTTTGTCCAGGGTTTGTAAATTTTGACCTTTTTTTACAAGATTTTTTGCAAATCAAACGGTACAACGGTTCTGATATCTCCCCATGCCAGGAAGATGCATAACATCCAAACGAATTCGACTTATCCTAACATGGCAATACAGTGCTCGAACTTTGCCGTGGGTTCAATGTAATTAGGTACATGGGGGGCCGGATCTATTGACTGGCTAGTCGGAATTCTCATCGATGACGGCGAAAGGGCGTGCTACTTGGCTCTAATCGGCGGATGCTAGAAATCTGCGGACGCAATCGCCCGGCCGACTAGCCTTTCGCTTGGGCGCATGTAACAAGTGCTACTTGCGGCGAGCGGGCTTCTTGGTGATACCTCCGCTAAGAACACCGAGTACACTCTTGAAGCGGTTGACATTCCGTCCCTCACTATCCTTGTCCTTGCTACCGGTCGGCTTACGATTCTCCCAACGACGAGCAGGCGCAGGAAATTGCGCCGCCGGTTGGGGTTCTTGCTGAGTCCTCTCAGGCTGGGTGTTCGCAACATGAAGGGAGGTCTTCTGAGCTGGTTGCTGGGGTGCTGAAACTGGTCGCTTGGGAGTCGGTTCCTTGGGAACTGCTTGCTTGAGCGCAGGTAGCCTGCCGGCAGACATAGGCTTCTTCTGGCCTACCGCGGGCTTAGTGGGGTGGATAACTTTGAGAGTGGACTCGGCGGGTGGCAGGCGACGGGTGCGCTTGACGTCGGGCTGCTCGGAGACTGTAGCCCCGTGGATAGCTTCGTCACGCTTCCGCTTGTGGGAAGTCTGTGGTGATATGGTTGGTGGCTTGGCCATATCGGATGCGATAGGGCTGCAGTTTGGCGTTACTGAGTACGACGGCGATGCTGCGCTGTGCTTCTGGCGCTTGCGAGATGGTGAGATTGAATTGTATCCCTCGTCCACGCGCGCGTCCTTTTCCAGAGCTCGCTTCTTGCTATCTTCCTTGTCTTCTTTGGGGGCCGGAGCTTGCGAGTCCTGGTTTGGGACAGGAGTTGCTTGGATAGAAGGTGACAGACGGGGCTTTTGGGTCTGCTCTGGAGCTCGCGGGGCCTGCTTTAGGGATGGAGCACGTGGTTTCTCGATACGAGTCGGGCTATGTTGATGTTGGGCTGAGTTTGCCAGCTCAGGGACCGCGGCAGGGCTATTCTGGGTCGAAGCAGGCGGTTTCTGAGTCGCTGTGGTCGAGTTCTGCGAGTGCGTTGTAATGGCGGCCTTCGGAACCGCAGCGCGAGGATTCTTGGGCGCAGTCTTGTGGCCGCGAGCAGGATCCGGGAGTCCAAAGTCCTTGAGAATGTTCTTCGAGTATGCACCGTTAGCTTCATCTGTTTGGAAGTGATAGCCCGGCCAACCTCGCCCAAATCCTTCGTGAGGGTAGTTACTCTCGTCTCCCCCGTAAAATTCGGGTGGCGGCGAGCGGCAATACGATGGGATGCGTTGGAGGTCCTCGGTCTTCTGACAACCTGGCTCAGGGACGGAGGAAAGCTTTTCAGAGACAGAAGAGGCAGGCGTTGTAGGGCGGATCTGGCTAATAGAGGTCGCTGCGTGCTTCTTGATGTCCTCATAGACAACGTTGTGGATCTTTGGGGCGAATGAACCGAAGCTCTCAACGGTACCTGCTTTGTCAACAGTAGCGCGAGAAGGGAATTGTTGCGAGTGCACGATGACATCTTTCGACGGCTCTGCGAATATCCGCATGCCGTTGCTTCG
The DNA here is from genome assembly GCA_030770415.1 of Pleoardoris graminearum. NCBI lineage: Eukaryota > Fungi > Ascomycota > Dothideomycetes > Pleosporales > Didymosphaeriaceae > Pleoardoris > Pleoardoris graminearum. The sequence continues at coordinate 152,012 of JASEKS010000094.1, forward strand.
CTGAAGACATATCTTATTCAGCTTAGACGCTATGACGGCGCCCTTTGCCTTGGCTTTCAGAATGTTTGCTTCACATATCTCATAGTCCATCGTCTGGAAGCCACTGTCGCAAGTCTCTGTGTGGATGTCTCGGTAGGGGCCCTGCGGGTCTACGAAAGGCTCGCCGTACCTGAGCTCGGACTGATCTACGTAATCGGGTCGGCCGATGTTGCGCTGGATTTTGATCATTTCGGCTTGCGATGGTTCTTTGCCGTAGACTTTCTCGTAAGTCGCGGGGATCGTGATCTGGCGGGTCTGGACACTAGTGCTGTGGTAAATGACTCTGCGTGGGATGTCGGGGAAATAGTCGTGGTAATCGTTGTTATCAATGCCATCAAAGTCTTCGTACTCCATGTACTTCCACCAGTTCTCTCCAGAAGTAGCGTCCTCATAAGCTTCACCACGGCCGTCGATTGTTTCCCGCCAAACTTCCACGGCATCCTGCAGCTCAGCCTTGGTGTCTGCTTTGACGGCTGTGGTTTGAATATCGGCGCAAATGTAAGCATCCGTGGCGTTCTTTGCATTTATCACGCCCGGTGGGAAGGTTTGGTCGAGGTGCTTCGTGGTGTTGAAAGAGGTGACTTCGTTCTGTCGCAGCGTGATCCAAGCCTGTAGCTTCTGCTGCTCCGCACCATATTCAGCTATCGTTCTACGACCGAAGCGATGCATATTTGCGGTACTCCTCATGTTGTTCAATGCTTTCTGTATGTCCAACAACGCTGGAAGATATTTCTCTTCGTAAAAGCCTCCGCGTTGGAGATCGTCAAACATGCGATCCTCTTTTTTGAAGTCGATGCATTTCTGCACTACCTGCTGTGCATTCTTATACTCAGCCACAGTGCGAGGCGTGATCTCCTTCTCTGCCAGTGCCACGCTGTAACCTAGTGTTTCGTGCATAAGCTCCAGGTCTGAAAGAGACTTATCCTCAAACCAGTCCGGCGGCTGGATTTGAACAAGGAGTTTGTCCACTTCGGCCAGTTTCGCGGCCAGCGATATCTCCACTCCCTTCATTGCCGTCCGGTACTTGGCCCAGGTCTCCGGCCATTGCTGCCCATTGACCGCCTCCTTTTCTGCTTCTAAGTGCTTCATCTTGTTGCTCAACCATTCATGGGTTCCCATGAGCTGCAACAAGTGCTTCTGCGGATGCAAGTCCTTGCTCTCGAAACGGTCCAAGACGAGTTTATCAAAAAGACCGGGTGGAGGGAGAGCACAACCAGATATGGCGGAATCGGATGAAAGGGTTGTGGATGCGACTGTGCTTTCGGGCACGGCTAGAGTAGATGGCTCCGAGGGCTGCGGGGAGTATGTGGAGGTGGACGCAACAATTTCTTCGTGAGCGACAGAGCCGGCTGAAAGCGTCATGGATGGACTCGTGGTCGATGAGATTTCTGGGATAGATGGCTCAGGAACCTCTGTAGATAGAGAGGTGGTGGATACCACAGTTTCTTGTGCTCCATGAATGTTGTCAATGGTTGATTCAGCTGTAAGGGTCGTAGATGGACTTGAGGCTGTAGACAGATCTGGAGTTTGGGACCCGCTCTCTTGCTGTGACTCAGGTGTAGTCGCATGCATGGCTGGCTCCTCTGCTTGCGCTGGTGTCGCGGAAGGGCTCGGACTTTGAGTAGCAACGAAGATGGCTGCGGGCGAGGCGGGACCGCGGGTGTCAGACTCAAAGATGCTAAACGGATCGTCCTCCACAGTCATGGACGCGTATGAAGGCATGGTATTGATTCCGCTGGCCGTCGCGGTGTCGCTCATTATTGGAGTTGTCGCTGTTGATGTTGGTCGCGGCGAGGTACCTGCTGCGGACATCGGCGGCAGATAAAGGAAATATGCTTCTCAAGTAGAGGCAGCAAACAAATATGGCGCAGGCGTGTGTATCCAAATGTGTGCTGGGGTTGAGGTCAAGCTGGGGTGTGACAAAGGTGCGGAGGTGCGCGGTATAAGAGCAAAGAGTGCGCGGGTCGGAGCAGGGTGAACAATGCTTGGCATGCGCCAGTATGAAGCTGCGAGAGATCTATTTTGTTCTGTTATGCGCGGCTAGATGAAGCTGTGGTGAAGCACGTGCCACCGCGTGCCTGCCAAACTCGTCGTGGCCCACGCGAGCGGTCAGGTTGCGGCACCTCCGATGACGCAATAAGGTGCGTTTGCATATGTTGTGACTGTTCCGTCTTTCACTCGTTGATAAGCGGCTGTTAGAATTACCAAGTTCGCCGGTACAGGGTGCGCCGCTTGTGCGACCAAACAACAATGCTCCGTAGAGTATAACTACGAGCTATGGATATCTCAAAGGGCTAAATTCCACCACTTCTGGAGTGGCACAAGTAGTTCTACTTACCGTCTTTGCTAGCTGGCGCAAAGCGGTGTGTTACCCAGCTCGATATTCACGCCGACATGAGAAGAGCGTCCTGCGGAGTCGCCCGGGAGAAGCAGCGCTCTCGGACATGGGGGCGCATCGAACATCTTCACGAACACGGAAATAAGAGGCGCGAGAATTAAGTCGTACGTTGATCGGATTGAGTATACCATACCAATCCTGAATTTCGATTACAGAAATGGTCATTTCCTGTGCACAGGCATCAATTGAGCGCCTTCAGGCTGAATATACGCAGAGTCCGCAAATGATAGCTTGCTCAATCATTGGCGGCTTTCGTCCATTTTTCCATGTTCAAAGTCATTTCGCATCTCAATTGCCTCAGCCGTAGATATCACGTGATATATTTCATTCACTTTGTCGCACCTCTCGGAAACGTCGGAAGCCCAACGATCACGCATGAAATACAAAGCTTAAATAAATATACTCTCCTTGGGACGTATAAGTTCGTATAAGAAGTCGACAATCACCATGTCTAGCTTTATTGAGTATTTTGGGTGAGTGGTTGAACGATGCACGGGTGCGAGGTGGATCACGAGAGGTCCCGCAGCCCAAGTGGAGTTTATAGATTTCAAGTAAATGGCTCCTTCGTTGTCACTGGTGGCAATGTCATCCCTACATTCCTCGATGACTTGGGACCGATGAAGAGTTCGAGCTTTTAGAGAAATATACCGTATGGTATGCAACCATATATGCGTATGCTCGTAACTAATAGGTAGTCAAACATTTGTTTTTACAACGAGAATATTCACGTAGATGGCGAATGAGCGAAGTATTCCTAGTTTGACAAGTCATCTACGGCTACATCCTCTTACTTCCCACCTTCAAGATAATAATCCAGTCCGTAGCCTAGCCACTTGCATTGGTCCACATCCCGAAAGTTGCTCCTCTTGCTTGGATAGTCCAACAACATAATCTCTCCTTGACTCTTGGTAACCTTACCCCAAATCCCCGTTCTCTTCACTGCGTCGACGACCTTATCGTATCCTCTGACCCTCAGATAATCCAGCTCGGGATTTGGGTCACCCGTTTTGACGAAGCTTGCAAAATAACTGCTTGTCAACTGTATGCTATACAAATCCGCAGCATCACGTATAGTTGATAGTGTGCCGAAGATCCAGGGTATATCGCCACCGTGGAAACGGAAGTACGGATTGTTCGGGTTGTTGTCAGCAGGACCACCGATGTTGTTGGGGTCGTAGCCGCCGATAGTGCGTTCCATCTGGTAGAAGTATGCTCTCTCGAAGGCGCCCGTCGAGGTACCGGCATAGACCGTGGCTTGGTCGATGCAGCGGAATGTCTTGTCTGTTGCCACGCGCTGAGAGACATTGAATGAATCCAAGGTAAGATTCCCGGTGTCATAGAAAGGGAACAGATTGGAGTCGATAATCCTTTGTGCCCACGTTGAATTGATACCCAAAGCAGCTTGGAGACCTTGCAAGTGGCTCGAGACAGGGGTCGTAGGATAGGTGGAGAAAGAAGCACCGTCGTTGCGGGTGACGCCGAAGATGACCGGAATGTGGGCGGTACTGGCGTTACGCGTTCCGAGGATGAGCTCAGGCGTGTTGACGTATTTGCCATCTTGAACTACGTATCGAGCCACTGTGGGAAGCGACACGAGCTTCAGAGCGTCCATTTGCTTCAGACAGGAGATTTGGACCTGAAGATCACCACCAGTGCATCCTGCAGCGAAGAATATTTGCGGGCCTGCTACCGTGTACGACTGGTTGACCGTGTAGTACGTCGAGTAAGTCGTTCCGTAGTCGCCATTGAGGCCGAGTGTTACGCCGCCTCCTAGATTCGACATCGCCACTGCTCCTTGGTACTTTCCAATCGCTCTGGGAGATCCTAATAGCGCGCGTACTGAACCTGCTCCAGCCGACTCGCCACTGATGGTGATTTGCTTTGGATCACCGCCAAACGAAGCGATGTTGGCACGTACCCAATCAAGCGCAACAATCTGATCAGCAATGCCAAAGTTACCAGAGATATCAGTTCCGGGAATAGCAAGAAATCCTAGAGTTGAGAGCCTGTAGTTGATCGACACCACCACGATGTCTTCTTTGCTCGCTAAGTTGCCGCCGTCGGATAGAGGATCCGCTCCGCTGCCGCCCGTGAAACCTCCACCGTGGATCCAGAACAAAACCGGACGCAGATTCTTCTTCGACCCTGATCTTGGTATGTATGGAGTTTGTATGTTCAAGAACAAACAGTCCTCGCTTCCAGAGCCTCCTTGAGGGCATTGCGAGCCATATGCAGTAGCGTGCACAGTTTGGCCCTCCTTGGAATACAGCGAAGAATACGTCCATCGTGCAGGAGTATCAGCGTATGGAATTCCCAAGAACCGGAACGACTTCTGATTGCGGTAACCAATAAAGGTGTTGCCTCCGGATGCTACTACAAGCTGACTACCGTCGACAGGACCGGCATTTGATGAGCCATTACTGGCAGATTGAGTACATAGAACTGGGAGCTGCTTTCGAGAATACAATGCCGAGTATGCAAAGTTGAGTTGGTTCTTGACGGACACAATACCATTCTCGATATAGAAGCCATCTCCAGCATTGAAATACTCAGCATAACCTTGGTATGAGAGTGCACGAATGAAATCAGACTCGTACTTGTGAAGCGTCTCCTTGGAGAGAAGCCTCTCATTCAAGGATGCACAGGCAGTCGCAGCATATGCGTGGGCCGTGGGATCGAGAATGAGTGCACCGACATGGTTATTGTCGTCCGATCCGTTGAGGTTATTTTGGTATATGAAGGTCAATGAGGTTTTGGCATTAGAGACACGGACTGGTGTTCGGGAGTCAATTGATCGAGACTCTGCCAATGCGAAGAGGCCAGCAGCAACTGCGACGAATGATGAGAACAACGCCATCCCGAAGAATAGTGGATGCTCGATGATAGCTGCTCGGTCCCGGAAAAGTGATTCTGCGCGTCCAGGAGCTGTGGATTTATGCGAGGTTGATCTCACGAAGTCTTTATACTTCTTCTACCCACACTTATATTTCCGGAAACCCGGAATGGCCTTGATGGATCCACATACACTAAGCGTGATTAGCTACCTGCTGGGAGAATAAGCAAAAACAAGCATTTCAGGGCGTTCTGTTTCCCCGGAACTACATAATAGATCTGCCTCGGCAGGGGCAAAGCAAAGTCTTATCGGAATATGTATCTCGAGCGGACAAGTCTTCTAGCGGCGCTACGGTGAGTGCTCCGGAATGTATTGTGGGCATCCAATGGCGCTCTTCCAGGGCACACTCCCACTGCGATTGTTTCGTTGGTGCTATGCTACTATGCTATACAAGCTTCGATTATTGAACTTGGAGCATTCTCAAAATTCCAGTTCGGGCTTCAGTGTTGTCCGCGGGATGCTGAGAAGCTTGCTAAGCTCGCCATTGCAGAGGGGCCGGGTCACTTTAGCCGTTTAGGCATATCGCAGGGGGCCGGCTATGGAGAGCGGACGTCCCCATATTTCAATTAGTTCGTCATCGATGTTGCGGTGTCGGCAACAAACATAGAAGTCGCAAAAAGCCTCCAAGAATACTCAGCAAACGCGTTGAGCGTTGCCGACCTATGACTCGCCAGCATCTCAATACTTCTTGTAGTTGTATTGCGAGACCGGTCGTGGAAAAGGTACTGGCATGCACGTCTCCTTAAGCGATCTGCGCCAGTTGCCGTATGGCACGGCTGTATTCGATGGCTTTCGCGAAGTGCCTAAACGAGTAGTTTCGCTTAGTCGTATCCTAGCCTCGAAACTCGGGCGACTTGCGAGGATTAACCACGAGATACACTAAAGTTAGACGACTTTATAAGATGAGGGTCAACTCTACTGTCGTGCTATTATAGTTAGTATTTTTTTTTTAGAAAAAAAAAAATAGCACTAGACAGCTATAGGATCTTCTGGAATCAGGACGACACAACATACGCTTTGCTTCTGCATTATCAATACCACCACTAGTTTTAGAACTCCCCAACCCACCACCTTAGCCCGCCGCTCCATTTGCACTTCACTAATCCTTGCTTGGGCGCGTCGTAAATATAGTTCATTGACTGGATGCTCTACCAGCCGGTACGGATAGTAAGAGTGGGTTATCGGAGCCACGAGAGGAACGCCTGTTGCATGCTCGCAGCTGTCCAGGATTTGATCCGATATCGATTGACAAAGCTCAAACATCTTCTGAAGGTTATCCTGCAACGGAAGCGTAAATCTGATCCATCGTAGGCAAAATTTCCAAGCAAATGAGTCGCAACCTCTCCACCGCATTGTAACCGCCGATCTGCGTTGATCACTCCCAGCCTTGTCGTTCGTCGACGTTCGTCACGACATCCGAACAGTCTTTGCCAGCGTCCCGGCGGACTTCAAAGCTGCGTAATTGGAAAACTGTTGGACATGGCGCTCTCAGTAGTCGAAATTTTCGAATATCACGACTTTGCCTTCCAACCAACGGAGAAGCTCCTTCCTCAGCGCGCCACCGGCGCACATGTAGTAGGGATCCGCTTGCTCGATATCAAGGTCCGCTTTCTCAAGCCTTCTCCTGCTGATTTTCACTCCTTGGTTCTGTAGTTGTTCCATCTTAGCCTCGAAATCGGGAATGCTATCTTTGCCTGTGAAGAAAATTTCCGTGCAGCGAACGAGATCTGGATGCGCCTGCAGCGTGTCCAAAACTAGATCGATGCCCCCCAGTCGAGTTGTCCATAAGAGTTTCAACCGATCTGGTCGCAGATCTAACCTTCCGAGCTGGCCTAGCAGCGGTGTGATACCGACTCCACCGGCAATGAATGGCATAAGCTTACTACTGCTATTCTTGTCCTGATCGATCACAAACTCTCCGCCGATACCGATAATGGGGACGTCGAAACCTGCGCGATCATTTTGTCGAAACAAGTAATTGGTCACAACGCCAACATTCCTTATCGTTATATCGAATTGCTTGTCTTGTCCACTGCTGGATGGTGTTGAAGAGATGGTGAAAGTGCGCACAAAGTCATCATTCAGACTCCGCGGGTCGTCATCTCGCATATGCGAGTACCCCATATCTAGGTGCTCAGAGAAGTCCAGGGCCACCCACTGTCCGGGCGAGTATTGTACCCCTTCCGGAACGGAGAACGTGAAACGGCAAATTGTTGGACCAAGCGGCGTCCTTTTGACAAGGATGGCATTCTTTCGCGCGGCCAGTCTAGAAGCCTTCAGATTGCCTTCCGACGCCAGAGTCCGTACTAGTGGATTGTATGGTGAGGGAATTTTCCGTGTGCCTCGCAATGGAAGCCCTCCTTTGACAAAGCGCGCCTCTACAATCCTGATCTTGACGGCCAAGTTGCTTCCAGGAAGCAATGCTGCTGCATCACCGCCGACCAGCACCTCGGTGTTCCCTGTAATGTACAGTATATCGCCTGTCTGGTATCCAGGAAACGTGATGCCGACCTTAGGATTAATGAGCAGGTTGCCGAGCGATTGGTATAAGCGGTTGCCCGAATATTCCGGGTACACGATCTCAGTATCTGACAAAACGCGCGTGAATCCGACAGGCCCTCCTCTGTGGTTTGTGTCCATGTCTTCTGCAACACTCGTCGAGAGAAAGAACATATCCGACTGCAGGATGAGAGATTTGGCCTCTTCTGAGAGCTTCCCGGATTGCGATACCAACTGTGATGCCACCAATGCAGGCTGGATGTCGTATTGATTTAGGTACTTTGGACAGTTTCCCAAGCTTTGTTCGATTTTAGTGATGAGCTGAATCTGGTCTTGCCTTTTAGGCGTACCGAATGGTTTTGGGTGGTTCTCTTCGACTTCAACATCGACCTCGTTGAGGCATCCAGCTATCACACGACCGAAAATCTTCACCCGTTTCCTCTCCATCAAATCGATGGTGAGTCCGGCTACCATCTTTTCTTTCCCTGGCACCATTTCCCCCTTCTCTGCATGACCCACTAAAGCTTGAACGACTGGATCATGAGCTGAATCGACGAGAGTGCGCGTTCCGATTATTCCACCTCCGAGCATCTCCGAGAAGCCCTGGCTGCCACCCCAGAGAGTAGTCCACGGTCGGTCTTGCGAATCCACTGTGCCGATGGCGAGCAGCGGCGCTTGCTGGAGTCGAAACGCTGCTTGAGGCGTGAGCATTGTTGACGTCGGGTTGTCCAGGTGAGGTACACGAAGGAGCTTCTGCATCTTTGTCTCGCCCTCGTGAAACGGCATCCCCAATGAAAAAGCCATGCCGAATTTTTCGATAATGCGTTCGTTTCCTTCAAATCGGGCCTTTATATTGAGTCAATGTCATTAGAAGGAACGTGAGGCTGCGCTCTTTTATGTTAGGTAGTTCGTGAGGCCTGTTCCCAGCATTGCAGGTGCTGAGCAATCGCAGTGGGCATCCAGAGAGTAAACCAGAGCATGCAAACCACGACGGACGGCGGTGATTACGGCATCGTAGTCTGCGCTTACATCTCGATGGGTTATTGGTTTACTCATCGTTTTCGGCCGGGGGGTTGCATTATATTAGTTCTTGGTGGTCTCGTTCCGCGTCCCCGCATTCATAGCTTACTGATCATTCCAAAACAAGCAACCGCTAAACCGTATTGACATAACGGTCGAATTGAAGGTTCGTTCCGGCGTCTTCTCGGTCAACCGCATGCCGTTGGACTTCTGAATCCCTCGAGTCTACCGCGCAGAGTGAGGACTGGAGAGTCGTGGGCGTGCCGAAGAAGGGCTCGACGCGGTCTTGGGATGGGGTGACCAAAAGAGAGCAGAGTATACCACGTCGGATGGTGAATGAGGCCTGCGTTTCCTCACCATTTCTTCCCTGTAGCGATGTCCACCTCGTGACAGAGGGAATACGTTAGACGATCCATCATTGACGCCCCACGCTAAGGTACGAAGAGGAAAATGTAACGGCTAAGCCGCGAAGTACACGTTGTGAAGATCGAGCAAGGTATACGCTGGGAGTTACTTGTCTTCACCCCTGCAAATGATGCTTCCGCTAAAAGCCAACTGTCCATGATCTTCTTTACGCATATTGCGGCTCTGCTAGTGGCCTGCATTGCCCCAGTCGCGGTATGTCAACTCACGCGTATAGAGAGCAATACTTGAGACTACCTCGTCGTTGGGGGTAGTACAAGCTCGTTATCGCATGTCGGCTTTCAGAAACCCATCAGGTCACAATTGCCATCATCGAAGCAGGGGAATTCGATCGCAACAAAACCAATGCGAGAGACTCGACCGTGCTTGGTATTGCGAAAGATACAGCTCCCCACTGGCAGTATGAAGCTGAACCCCAGGGTTGGAGGGAACGTGTCATGCCAGAAGCAAAGGTGCGGACTTTGACAAGACGCGTTCGATGGATTTGAGAAGCCTGCAGCGAGCAATGATGAGGTTACCAGTACGGGCTTGTCCATGGCCCGCGCCTTCCATCTGAGTGACTACCACTACCAGGAAATCCGACACGGAAATTTCGAAAACACCAAGCAGTATGATAGGCAATATGAGGATCTTGTTGGGTCGAGCAAAGAGGAGAGGAGGCAGCCAGAGCGGAGTGGGCTGCCGTGGCTCAGCCCGCGCCTGATCATCTTCCAGTTCGCCCAGAAACTGGAAGGTATTATGGTCGCATGGGGGACAAGTATTATTAAATCTACTATACTCTGCACCTAAGCTTATTATAAGTTAAAGTAAATTTTATAACTGGTAAATCAAATAAGTAATATCTTAGAAACTAAATTCGTCTCTAGTAGCAATCCAATATTATTCCCCCCTACTACCCCAGTATCCCTCTATATTCCCGAAGCCTACCTTGGCGCACACACATGGGCCACAAAGCAGTCCCAGTATTCGGTCGGATATCCGAGCAACAGGATCTGGCTGCACTTACCACAAGGTCACACAAGATTACATAATTCAAATCAGTGTCACCGCCTCCACAACACCCATCTATACATCCTCTACCTCGTACGCGCTTCCCTCCCACAACCACACCGCCCAACAAAGACGATCCCACCCTTCCAAATCCGTCGTCCCCTTCCAACCCTCCAGGACGAACAAAGAACCATCCCCAACCGCGCCGGAAAAGGCAATCATCACTTCCCCCATCCGCAAACGCTTCAACCAACAAAGCCTTTCTTCATGCATTGCTTTCCTCTTACCCACCGCTTGCCGTCGCAAACTCCACGCTCATCAATTACGTCGCACATTTTGCGATGATGTTCAATAGCGGGCGTACAACAAACTCGTGGTGGTTCAAGTACAAACAGCAATATATTACGAGGTTTGTGCCTGCGAAGACGAGCCCGCCGAAGACTACTTCCATCACGACGGATTCACACATTACGACGAACGCCATGGCCGACACGGACGGGGTCAGTAACATTCTTAGTGGCAACACGACTACTACTAGCATCCCAAGGGTACGACCCAATCCCCGCTGGTGGCCGAAGCAGTCGCGCCCCTCGCCGTTAAACGGCCTTCTCAAGGTGGGGGCGGCGCTGTTCGGGGCGGTCGTCAAGCTTTGGGGCAAGGTCAATGCGCTGTCCAGCGACCGAGCCGTCGCCTTCGTCACCAGCCACGGGTCGGAGATCTTCTGGGCGCTCGTCCTCTTCTCGGTGGTCGTGGCGTTCGTGGTGGCGTACAGGCGGACGAAGGATCTGGATCAGGAGGCCTTCTGGGCGAATCGGTACAATTTCGCGCGGAGCAAGCAGTACGAGCAGCTCTGGCGCACGAATAAGTGGTGGGTATTGTCCATGCTCGTCGACCAGTGGCTCCGCGGGCTGGTGCCTGGAGACGGGATCTGGACGCGGGACAATGCGCGGTCGCTGCGCGAGAAGAAAGACAAGTCTGCGCTGCAGAAGCTGGTCCGCATGGGGATTTACCCTTTGTATATCCAGGACGGGGGCGGGCCCACGACGGTGGTAGAGAAGCAGGGCGGAGTCGGCCGGTGGGGATGGCGCGGGTGGTCGATCTACAAGCAGAGCAAGAAGCGCGCCGTGTTCGAGTTTGTGGTGCCGCGGGCGCGAGGGTGGATGATTAAGTCAAAGGATGTCCTAAACCCGGATGAACAGCAGCGCCGTCGTGACGACAAGCCGTACTTTGATCTTCTGGATATGCTCTGTTTCAGCAACCGGCTCAGAAGGGCAACTAGATGGCGCACTGTTGCCTCGGGCACACAATTCGTCAGCCTTAGGGACCTACCAGAGGAAGAACGAGAGAGGTATGCCTACGCAAGTGGGCCACTGGCGCTGAGACCGTTGATATGGCAAACAAAGTACCCCCCAGACCCGACGATCCCCACTGAGCGTGGCGCCACGTCTCGGTTTCCATTTCTTCTGCCGTTTAAGCTCGACCGGATCCTACGTGAAGGATATCAAGCCTGGAAGATGGGAAGTCTCTTGAACTGGTTAAGATACGGGAGGCTGCTCACGAAGATTGATCTTCCTATCGTACGGATGGAGGGGCCAGAAGCTGATGAAATAGAGCTGGACAAGGAGCTCCTCCTGATTGCACAGAACGTGGGACTCGACAAAGAATGGTGGGACGAAGATGTTGCGAGATTTGATCTGAGGTCATTGTACCGTTTGAAGCAGATGGAGCCCATCGAATAGACGATCCAGTTGGTCTGTCGTGGAGGGACCGATGTAGAGTCTTCGTATTCTGTCTCATTTAACGAGGTGCTGATCTTTCTTTAACGTCATGCGAACTCAGGCTTCAATGCTTCTTTCATCCACATGCCGGTCTGATCAACTTGCGCTTGCCACTGCTTGTTAGTCTCATGGTGTGTCCACAATCCAACGCCACCAACAGTCTTCATAATCACCCTATCGTTTGCATAGTTTTCGTAGTACTCCTTCTCGGTGGTATCTTGCCATCGCACTCGGCCCATCCTCTTTTTCAAGGTATGACGAGCTAGGCTACGTCTGATCATCTTGGTCAGATCAGACGCTTGATCGAGTAGCGGACTTTGAGACCCTGCGGTAATGCGCCAATCTGGCAAACTCAGGTTCGAACCCGCAGGTGGGTAGATGCGCGCGTAGGCCCGACATCTAGCAAGTACTGGCAGCTCAGGGGCGGGGGTCAAATCATCAAAGGACTGATAGTGACTGATGTGCATTTGTGTTTCAAAGTCGACCGCGCTGTCTGGCTGCTCGGAAGCCCAAGCATCGTCCGGCTTGGGATACAGTAACACGCCATGCGGAGAGCGGAAAAAGTGGATAGGGGACACAAATCGATCGAAGTAGTCTTCAGGTCTGCGAAAAAGCGTGTCTCGTTCAGCAGACAAGGTGAGTGTAGGGATGCTTGTGTTGTCGCCGTGCAGTTGCCAGGCAGTAGGCGAGGATGACTTCCCTGCTCGCTTAGCATTCTTTGTAGCAAGAGGACGTTCAGATTCGCTACGGTTGGTCAAGGCCATGGGGTCCTCATCGGCAGGCAATGCAGTTTCGTCTGGCGCTACTGGCTCTAGAAGCTCTTCTGCCGGCACGGTAGGTAGGTCATCTGGGAATACCCAATCGACGATGGGATTGTTGACTGACGCAGCGCCAATCCGGCTTTCGCCAGGGCGACACTCAGTCAGAGCGAGCATCACTGCCAGTGAACCGCCCACGAGTTCTCCGCAGACACCCACCCGACCGATGACTGGGCGAGAAAAGCCATCCTGGAGTAAGTTTTCGCGTACCCAATCGTAGCCTAATAGCACATCGTGGATAGGCGTCGGGAACTGGTGTTGGGCTGAAGCTCGATAATTGACTCTTGCAATGGTCGCACCACTTGTTGCAGCGAGCGTGGAGATGACGCGCTCTTCTTCTTCTGCATAGTCGGGTAGAACGGGGCCCGGAGGCAAGTATATCAGAACAGGAGACGAAGGGGTTGACGAATGAAAAACACTGGCGAAACTCAGTCACTGCGGTGGCGAGGTTCACAGCGAGGCCGCCACGGCATTGTTGCACGACCTGCAGAAACAGTCTCCACACGTCTACCTAGGTAGTCTTCGTCCAGCCCGTTTTCCGAACAGCAACGTCGGAATGATGGCGGAACTGAATGGTAAGTGCCAACAAGTAGCCGTGCGACAAGGCGGGGCGGGCATCACTCGAGAGACGATGCAAAAGGTCGTTGGAACCAAACCGTTGCGGGGTACGACAAACCAGTGTCACAGGATTGCCAAGCTTTGACGGCAGGGGTGCATACGAGCCGCACTGGTGAGATCACCGTACAGCAGAGGATGCAGGAAGATGCAGCACCAAGCAACCAACAGTGAGAAGAGAGCACTTACTCGATCCTCACCGAGCCGCTTGACCGACACGGGACGGCAATGCGGTCGCAGCGGGGCAGCGCTGTGACGGCGGAGAAGGCGCGTCGGGACGCCTGACGCGAGGCGTCTTGACAGCTGCGACGGATCGTCCACGGCCGTTGCAGAAGGCGCATGGGGGGGCACAGGGGGGCACGGCGTGCGGCACACGCTCTGCGGCGCGACGACGGCGGGTGCGCGGATGGAGGAGTGCGAGAGGGAACGTGGTGTTTGCTTTCTTGCGGTCGTCTCGTCGGGGTCTCTTGCGACCACGATCAGGGGAAGGCGCGACCCGCGGCTGTCTAATTTGAGCGGCAGCGTGCCGTGGCGCCCTGCGGCCCCGACGCGCGTCAGAAACCTCTCCAGCTTTGCCCAGCTCGCGATAGCCCAGGCACAGGGCTCGTCAAATCTGCGCTCCAGCCCGCGTCGCTCCTGGTGCTGCGCTCTCCTCTCCTTGTGTGCCTTCCTCTCCTTCTTGTCAATCCTTTGCTCCTGCTGCCCGCACCGGTGCGCCGTCCTCGCTGTGCTTGTGTGCATCGTCCCCGCTGCGACTCCTGATCGGCTTCTTGCACGAGCACTGCCACCCTGAACGCACACCACCAGCGCTCGCCACAGCGTGGCCGCACACCAAGGTCGCCAGCCTTGCCGTAGTGTCGTTTAATACATCTCCCGCCCGCCCGCGCAATTGACCCTACCTCGCTCGTTCTGTGCCGCTTCAGCGCCGCGAAACCTCCCACGGCCCGTTCCGGCCTCCTTTGCGCGACATACAATTTGCCCCTACACCTTCACCCGCAAACTTCGAGAACAAGACTTCGGGCTGGAAGACCTTCGGTAGTCCACAAAATTAGTCGCGACGGGGTGCTGCCCCTAGCCACTGCCGCCATGGCCGAAAGCTCGCGTCTCAGCGCCTTCATCACGCTGTTGAAGAATCTGGTGCTCGCGGCGGGGCTCTACGCCATAATCTACGGAGTCCTCACCCTCCTGAGCGACCCCAGCGTGGGTGCCAAAGGGAAGCTCGGCATTCCTGCCTTCCTCGACAAGACAGGGCCGACCGAGCTCATCAAAACGACCAAGTCGGGAGTCCAAGTCAAATTCGCCAGCTCCACCAAGACGGTGACCATCAACCCGCACGCCAATGTCTTCAACCGTCCCGTCAGCGCCGCCAAAGCCAAGGACGACTACATGGGGCCCCGTCCCCATGTCGACACCGAGGCCGACCTGCACATGCTGGTAGAGGAGTGCAGGGGCACCTACGCTGGCATCGAGAAGATGCGGAACGTGTTCGACTGCCTGCAGTTTTTCGCCAACGAGGAGGACCGCTATTACCGTCTTCCCGACGAGGCTGATCGTGCAAGTGCCCAAGATCCTCGCAAAGCAGAATATGCGGACGCAGATGGCCACGGCAGGTCTCTGAAAAAGTACGTTTCTGTGGACGAGGCCAGGCCCGCCAACGGCTCCGACATTGGCACCTGCCCCGGACCTATTGTCCCTTACCACGTCTACTGGACTGGCCCGGCCACCTGGCGCGTTGAAGTCTTTATCAAGAGTTATCTCTACACCCAGAATCTTGCCTGTTCGCGTCTTTGGCTCTGGCTTGATAGCGACCGAAACCCGCACGCTGTCGAGGACATGTTGAACAAGGATGCGCTCTTTGCCCGGTTCCTGCCCTTCGTTGAGCGCGGCGATGTGGTGCTCAAGGCGTGGAAGTTCCCTTCTAGAATCCCACTGCCCAAGGACGAGGAGAATAAGAACGGCTACGGCTATTATAGCTCGCCTGGAAAGCCCAATTCCAAAGGCGAAAAGGCTGTCGCAGAAAACATCGTCGAGGACAAGAACGGACAGCAGTGGCTCGTGCTTACTCCGAAACAGATGACGTTCCTACCCGTCGCTGTGTCAGACGCGGTTCGGTTTGTCGTCTTACATATCCACGGTGGCGCATACTTTGACATGGATGTGCTGATGCTCAGAGACATGCGCCCCCTCCTGCTTCCCAAAGAGCATGCATTTGCCGAGCGCTGGGCCGCCCATCCCCACCCGGGAGACTACAACACCGCCATCATGTCACTAACTGCCAACTCCTCCATCTCGGCTTACATGCTGTACGGTGGAATTCGCATGGGTCTCAACTTCCACCCTCGAGTCCTAGGCCGCATGGCATGGAAAGAGAACCGTGACCAGGAATTTTTGATGCTCGAGACCGCAGCATTCGATCCTATTTGGACAGAATTCAACTGGGATCGCGAAGGTCGTTGCACCGTGCCATGCCTGCGGGATTACGGCGCTGCTTTCAAAGGCAAAGAAGGGGCGATCAAGGACGAATGGGAGAGCTACGACGGCCCTCAACTGGAAGCGATTGATCTACAGGAGGCACAGTCCAAGGAGCTACGCAAGCGCGGCCGCGAAGACCACGAAAACATACCCGCTTCAGCTTCAGCCCCCACACCCAAAGCGGAGCATGTGGACTCATTCCAAGCGACTCTCGATGAGGAAGTAGAATTGCGTCAGGCTGGTGTGGTCGCGAACTACATTCTCTCTGAAGACAAATTCCCTCCAAACAATCGCACGCTTCAAAACTTCTTCCGGGGTGCATGGACGTACCACATTCACAACCAGGTAAGCCAACATACCCTCGCGCCACGCCATTTCTGATGGCGGCACTCTGCTCCACCTCCGCATTTGGCGAAAAATCACGCAGCGTTTTTGCGAAGAACCAAAATAAAACTAACAATGCACTAGTGGCTTAAGCACCCTGAACCCTCGTCGTGGTTATCCGTCCTTGAGCACGCGCAAGATGGCTTCTTCGCTGGTGAACGCACAAACCCTTACGGCGAGAAATGGACCGGTCCCAACCTGATGCCATACAACTACTGGCCCGAATTTGTATGAGCGCAGCCCCGCACCGGAACGCCTCTCCCCTTCCTGTGGCTTGGCCAGAACAAGCTATCGAAGGTTGCCGCGCCGCGAGACTCTCTCCGAGACCTCGCATATCTGATCGCCAGTTTTCGCTCTAAACTACCCCTTAGGGCCCTTGAAGACAGCATTTCTGTACGTTGAGCGATAGCAGGCTAGTGGCGCATATATGCCTGAAAAAAAAAATACAGGCACCAATTGACACCGGGAGTTTTTGGCTGTACAATCTTGACGGCGTAATGTGTTCAGTTTTCCTATCCAAAAAGAAGTCTTTTATGGGACGGCGTGTGTCCGCTTTGGCGACTTTCCAGCATTCATATCTATTTTTTCCTTCCGGTTTCCACGGCGCTGATCATACCTTCGCTTCTCTTGCCCATGTTTGACATTTGCGCGGCACGCTGGATTGGCGCTTTTCTTTCGCTTCTTTATACCTTTTTTTGCACCGGGCTCGGATCGGGGGCTTGATGGTTTATCGTTTCTCTTTCTCGCTGCATAGCTACCATTTCGGATGCTGGGAGTCGTCAGGCGTTCGCATCGGAGCGGAACGGGACGGAACGGGGATATATACACGGAACGGAGGCGAGCGAATTGTCACAATACTGAGGAGTACATAGTCGTCCGCGCTGTGGATATAGAGACGACGATATCGGTCGCGATGAATGAACAAACAAGTCATAATGCTCGAACCCATCCATGTGCACCTCGATGTGAAGCGAGTTTTGGGGTTGGCAAAGGGTATCTGTTCTCGGCCCCTTCACAAGCATGCCAGTGTACCACTTCCAATTACTGTTTTCACAGCGTACTATATAACCTCTCGAGGCAATCCGATCCATTCTACCATGCCAACCTGAGGCAGCCCAAAGAAGTCTCCAAAGTACATGCCCAGAGAAAAACCAACCGGCCAAGATACGCGCCGCAGCGCCTCGAAAATGCATATGCAACGAACAACTTCCTCCCAATATGTTGTTTACACGTCTCGCCACAGGCTCTTTTCCGTAGACCAGCAACGTCGGTTACAAATCGATCAGCGGCTCGTCAACGACCTTTTGCTGCACGGGCAACTGATGCTGCGGCGCAGAAGGGAAACTTTCCGGTCCATAGCCTCCCCGCGCATACGGCACGGGTTGCCACCCCGTAGGCTGCTGTTGCTGCTGCTGCGGTGGTGGTTGCCAGAACTGTTGCTGAGGCGGGGCAGCCTGCTGGTACGGCGCGGAAGGTCGTTGTGCCGGCTGCTGAGGTGCATACGAAGGGTTCTGTGGTGCGGCAGCGGGTTGAGCGGGAGGCGACATGGGCGTCTGCTGCGGTGGCGCGCGGTACATCTCGGGAGAGGAGGGTGCGGGCGCGTGCGAGGGCTGCGAGGTAAAGCTCTGGGTGCGCTGTACGGGTGGTGCGGAGGGTGCCGCGTTTGAATCGCCGTAGTAGTAGTTCGCGCTCTCGGCGTCGGACACGTTGGACGGAGGTGCTTGGGGTGGGTAGACCGACGGAGGTTGAGAGGGGTATTGCTGGTTGGACGTCTGCCGTTGTAACTGCGGAGATGCAGGTTTCTGGTATGTCGTGCTGGCCGGGGGCTGGTGTGGTGTAGTTCCACCACTATATGATGACAGGTTGGGGTACGGCTGGGATGGCTGCTGTGCTTGCGGATACTGCTCTGGAGGTGGGCTATTGTACTGTTGCGGTGGGAAGGACGAACGTTTGTCATATTGAGCATATGATGGCTGCGGAGTTGGCTGGTAGCCTTGTCCATAGTAGGATTGCGGTCGTGCGTGAGGATCGGCGTTTCCAGTGTAGAAGCTCTCGCCGCCTTGAGCATCAGGCGGTGCACCAGACTGGATATTGGGATATAAGCTTGAAGCGGGCCGTTGATTCGCAGGTGGTAGGCCATACATTGCGCTGGCTTGATTGTACGTATTCGATAACCGCTCTTCCAGCATCCTGTCGTAGTAACGCACAACGGTCGACAGTTTCGCGTGAAGATCCAGTAGCGTGTCGTGCTTGCTCATCGTCTCCCCGTAAGTCCGTGCGAGCTTTGGCCGCAGCTTACCGATGCTCTCGTACAATTCTTGTATCTGCGGTTCTCGCAGGATCGTTCCGGGTGCCTGGTGTTGTAGGCGGTCCACCAACGTAGCAAACAAGTTTATGTTTTCGGCCTCAACCGGGGTCAGTTCGTACTCATTCTTTGGTGCTACGACAGGTGCTCCATTGGATGTCGAGGTCTGCTGGCGCAGGGTGGCTGCATGCTGTTTCTTCTGCTCCTCCATATCAGCCAGTGACGCGGCGATAGCTGCCGCGAGGTCCGGATCGTCTTCCTCCCCTTGCGGCGGTTTCGAAGTTCCGTTCGTGGTCGGTGGCTTCTGCGACTGCAGTTGCGTTTGTGATACGAAGCCGGCCCCGCTGTGTCCCTTGGCCTCTTCCAAGCTCATCTCCAGGGCTCGCTTCAAGTCGGCATCAAAGCTATCCTCCACACGAGGGTTTCGTGGCTCCATCGATGCCTGATACAATGTGCGGCTCGGCTTCGTGGCATCAAAAGGCCTCGGCGCTGGCGCCGATCGAGACCTGTCTGTCAACTTTTGGTAGCACCCATCATCGACGCGCACAGGGTCCGTTATGCCGAGGTGCGGGAGTGGAATGTTCTTGCTCGAACAAGAACCACAGAAGACGTTTCCGCAGTTTCGACAGTGATGTTTCCGGTTTGTAAACGTGAAGGGAGTTCGGCATCGCATGCAGACGTCGGAGTCGGTCCACTCCGGAGGCTGCCATGCCAGTCAGCATCGCATCATCCCGTAACGGACGACGCAACCTACCGCGCTGCTGTCTAACATGCTGCTGGCAACATGCTCTCTGGGCGGAAAGCGAAAGCCTTCGCGCTGCAGCGTGGTGTAGACCTCGTTCAAGTAGCTCAGACTACTCCGTCCCTCGGCAGCGGCTGCCCACGACTGGATCAGCGCGAGCATCCGGTCCTTGACATGTTGATTCGGGGCTACGGCGCCGGGCGCCTTCAGCAGCGAGGTGAGGTTGTCCAAAAACTCGCGCGAGGCGATCTCTTGGGTGAAGTGTGCACCGCCGTTCTTCACGCACGTGTCGGTAAGCTACCACCAGTCAGCAACCAACCTTGGCCTTGACGCCTAGGCGCCCTACATTGAGCGCTGCCAGCTGGACGTTTGGGTTCTTGTGCCCTATCCGGCGCTTCAGAGCGCGCATGGCGTCCTTGGGCTGCACTGCTTTGGAGCGGATAACATCGGAGATCTCGAGGTTGAGGGGCATGTCCTCCCTGGGAATGGTCAGCAGAGCTCCACGACTGTGCAGGATCGCTGGCGGTAGCGACATGTCCGCACGTACAAGCTCGACGAGGTGGCGCGCTCAATCTGCTCGTCGAGCGCGCTGGTGGAGGATGTGCCAAACCATCCCGCCATGGCTGCCGAGTCGTGCGTGCCGTCGTGGGTCGTGCGAGCGTCGTCTGCAGCGTCTTCTCTATGTCGAGCCGTCGCAGGAGGCACTGTCGAGAGGCGGTCGCGAGGCGATGACGGCGATGTACTGTGTGGCTCGTGGGGAGGTGCTGCAGGTAGCAGCTTGAGCCTCGCTGGGCGGACTTGGCGGGCGACGTAATCCACCAAGCGCATGAGCCGCTGGACAGCACTCCGCAACAGCACACTTGCAACAACCCTGCAACCCTATTTACACGCCAACGAACCGTGATTCCTCGCTGTTTTCCCCCGACATCCCCTCCTGACGTCTACGCGACGCTACCGCCAAACCATACCCGAGCCCTCGACCCTCTGCCCGCCCGCCCAACGACCCCCGCGCGCCGCTTCAGACCGAGTCGCCTTCGCTCGCGCCTTGCTACCATGCGAGACAGTCTCTGCGCATAAGCTGCGGTTATGAGTGCAGCCGCTCCTTTGCCTCCTGCCGGTGCCAGCTCCACGCATGCCATGAACGGATACCCCAATGGCGCCCCTGGCCCTGGTGCAGATGGCTGGAGGGGCAGCACGGGAGGGGGAGCGTCTCGCGGCCCAGGGGGGCCCTATCCGCCCATCGCTGAGATCACTGCCTCGGCGACCGACAAAGTGAACGAGCTGAGAGACCTCCCGGTACACGCAACCGTCGTCTACGCTGGGGACACTGCTGAGTAGGACTAGGTTGGACGTCTTGTCGAACATGCCAGACACCACATGAGCCAAGCCATGATCTCCATCAACAGCCGACAGTTTCCTGCCGCCGCTTTCTGGGAATATCTGGTTGCATTCAAGCTGGTCGCCGAGACCATACCACGCCACAGAGACTACATTGACCGTGTCGAGACGAACCGCGGCCATCTGCACAGAGAGTATACCCAAGTCCGCAAGGTGGGACGTACAATTAACGCTGCAATTCACCGAGACTGACTTGGAGCAGGAAATCCAGGCGAATGAGGACAGGTTTGTGAATATAAAGAACATAATCGCCAATGACAATAAACGAAATGGTGCTCAGCATCCGCCATCACAACCCTCCTCCCGTCCCACCTCGGTATGCTTTTCCTACACCGCCACCCACACCTATCTGAGTTATGCACAGTCCAACGGCCTTCATATGCAACGGGACGACGAACTTATGCTGCCTGATGTACCCACGGGTCCGCCACTTGGTCGCTCGTCACCAGCAGACCCGTCAGAATCTCCGCGGCGGAAGCCACCAGTCCAACCGAAGCCCCAGTCTTTGCATGGCCGGCCAGCCCACCAGAGCTCGTCCTCTGTCAATGGCTTAAACGATCTCGCCGAGCGATTCGCCAAGCTCAGGGGTGCCGCGGCTCCCATCGACACATTGTCTGGGCGCTCAAGTACGGATTTCTCTGTGAAGATGCCCTCCCCTTCAGACTATTCGTCCCGTCCTTTGGGTCCTCGTGACATGCCTCCCGCTTCGCATGCTCCGCCACCTCCAATGCCACTACTTAACACGCAGTTTGCCGCCTCCCTACCCAAGGAACCGAGCCCTACTTACAGCCCTGCACGGAATCTCTCATTGCCCGGCAACATCAATCCTCCTCGGAGCACTCCTCGGAGCATGGTGGGCACAGGTCGTTCTTCTGTTACATCGAGTGCTTCGTACCAAGCGCCAAATACCAACGGACAGTCTGACAGCTATTTCCCAAATCAGTCGGACGTAGCAGTAGATCCCTCGTTAAGAAGAAAATCCGTTAGCAAGCCGGTGGAAAGTCAGATAACGGCCGAAAGACTGTACGATTACATTCGCATGTACAACGTCCTTTTGATCGATGTTCGAAGTAGGGAGGAGTTCGATGAGGGGCACATATTTGTGCACAGCATCATGTGTGTGGAACCAGCCAGCTTACAGGATGGTCTTTCTGCCGAACAGCTGCAAGATAGACTAGTAATCTCGCCCGATGAAGAGCTGTCACTCTTCGAACGACGCAACGAGTTTGATTTGGTCGTCTATTACGATGGGTCCACAAAGACGAACTCATTCCTCAACAGGTACAATTTGAACGAACGCGAACGGCCGTTGAAACAATTATACGATACTCTGACCCAGTTCAATTACGAGAAACCATTGCCACGACCACCTATTTTGCTAATGGGCGGTATCGATGCTTGGGCTGATCTCGTCGGTCCGCAAGCGCTCAAGTCGACGGCGACCGCAGCGATGGTTGCCACTGGACAGACAAGAACACGGCCATTGAGACGTCCGCCACATCCAACACGTCTTTTGACGCAAAATCGAAGGACCTCTGCGAGGCGCGACTATACGCCTATGGATTCAGAAGAGCAGCAGCAATGGATGGAAGAAGCGCGTCGAGGAAGGGCCGTCGTAGAGCAGCCCCCCCAGGAAGAGGACGAAGAAGAGGTGGGATCAACCATGTATCGGACTACAGAAGATTTCTTGCGGCGGTACCCAGACATCGAAGAGCAACAGTCTATGATGTATCCGCCGTCACGGCCGCAACAGAAGACTCACTATGTCCAGCCCGCGATACCTGCAGCGCCATCACGACCGCCACCGTCCGTACCCAGGCCCAGTTATACCGGGGTACACGAACGGCAACTCACCCGTCAAACAAGCGGTAACCAACCGCCGGTATACGTGTCGAGCGGCCGCGGTGCCTCAAACCGTCTGCACAAGACTGGCTTGATCAACTTCGGCGTGACATGCTACATGAATTCAGTTATTCAGTGTTTGAGCGCGAATCCCAACCTCACCGCATGGTTCCTCAGCGGACGCTATGCAGAGCACCTGCAAAAGCGGAATTGGAAGGGCACAGAGGGGATTCTGCCGGAGGCGTATGCAACTTTACTCTCCAATCTATACAAGGGTGACACTTCTGCTCTGCGCCCTTCCACCTTCAGAGTAAGCTACCCTCCTTTATATACAGGCAACTTCCCATTGACGATCCCCCCAGAAAGTATGCGGCCGCTTCAACCAAACCTGGCAACTCGACGAGCAACAAGACGCCAAAGAATTTCTTGAATTCGTGCTCGACATGATGCACGAAGATCTCAACACTGTCTACGCCAAAGCCCCGCTTCGTGACCTCACCGAAGAAATGGAAATGGCCCGTGAACAATTGCCCCGCCCGTACGCCGCGAAGATAGAATGGAATCGCTATCTGCACCGCAACAATTCACTCATCGGAAATCTCTTCGCCGGACAGCACGCGTCGCAGCTTACGTGCAAGAAGTGTGGGATTACGAGCACAACGTATGAAGCTTTTTGGAGCATCAGTGTAGAGATTAGGCAGGACAAGGCGTGCGACATTCGTGACTGTCTGAGGAGTTATTGCTCAGTCGAAACACTCGATTCAGCAGACACGTGGAAATGCCCAAGGTGTAAAAAACATCGCGAAGCCACCAAGAAGATAACGATAACACGAGCGCCGGACACGCTCGTCGTACACTTCAAGCGCTTCTCCGCTTCTCACGGGCAATCGGCAAGAAAGATTCGCACACCGGTCTATTTTCCGCTGCAAGGGCTCGACATGGGCCCCTTTATGGAGCCGCCGATTACTCCGGAAGGTGAAGCGCTGGCTAGGAAGAACAACGCCCAGGCGGATGTGCAGCTGACCGAGTTGAAGACTGACCCGGCGATGAACCCGCCGTACATGTATAACGCGTATGCGATCATCTTCCACCATGGCGCGACGCTGGGCAGTGGACACTATACGGCGATTGCCAAGGACTCAGCCAAGGGTTGCTGGCGGTCCTTCAACGACGATCGCGTACGAGACTTTGAACCAAGTCAGATTGCGCCTGAGGACCGCGAGAAGGCGTACGTTGTGTTTTACCAACGGGAGCGAGTCGCGGGCGGCATCTAACCCGTCACGTAATCATACTCATATTGCTACGAGGGATTCTGTGTTTCGACCTTGGTCGTATTCTAATGTTTGTCGGTTCCTGTACGGCGACGTATTCTGTCAATATTTTCTGCACATGGCTTTTCTGTTTCTACTTGGCACTGGGCATCGTCGAATTTTGGATGGGGTGGGCATGGCATGCAAGGCGTCGGTGGTGTTCTGCATAGATGTTCTTCAGCATGGGTGGTGTTGTTTGCTGCTTCGGTGATTTTATCGCACGGGCAGCTAGGTATGATGCCGATGCACAGTGTGAACGAATCGAGCCTTGGCTCATCTTGCCATTGACCAGAACCCTCGTCACTGTTCGCGCAATCTCGGTACCACACGTCTCCATGGACTATTTTGTAGGGCGCACGCGACTCGCTCGTACGAAATATTCTGGAGATGCAGCTACAGGGGTCTTGCGCTAGCACCTCAGCCGAAGATCGGAAGCTTTGACCACCAAAATTTCTAGCGGTGACTGTTGATAGCGGAGAGATAAAAGGTGCCCCACCGCCATTGCGTCTCCGCAGCTTTTTTGTGCAATTGATCGCTCGTACGTTGTCCTTTGTACCTAGGAAACGCATAATGGCCAAGGGCAGGGTGTGCCTGGCCTACTCTGGTATGTAGGCGTGAATTCGTACATGCCTTGTCGATAGGTGGTTGTTTGTTGGGTGGAAGGTGGACCGATGACTGGACCGGGGCTGATGACGGTGACAGGCGGTCTGGATACCTCGACGATTTTGAAATGGCTCATCGGTACGTGCTGGCATGGTGATGGGAGATGGGAAGAAAGGGGCTAAAGAGTGGCAGAGGAGGGCTACGAGGTTGTGTGCTTCCTCGCGAACGTGGGCCAGGAAGAGCCCTGGGATGAGGTCGAGGAAAAAGCGCTCCATATTGGTGCGAAGAAGATGGTATGCATACTTCCATCTTCGGACGCGAGACGCTGACGGTTGCATCGACAGGTCATCCTCGATCTCCGCCGCGAGTTCGTCGAAGAGCTCTGCTTCCGCGCGATCCAGTGCAACGCCTCGTACGAAGGCCGCTACCTTCTCGGCACCTCCCTCGCGCGCCCCGTCATTGCCCGCGCCCAGATCAAAGTTGCGCAACAAGAGAACTGCGGATGGGTGTCGCACGGCTGCACAGGCAAGGGCAACGACCAGGTGCGCTTCGAGCTCGCCTTCTACACGCTCCAGCCTACCATTAAGGTCATCGCGCCATGGCGGCTTCCCGAGTTCTGCGACAAGTTCAAGGGCCGCCAGGATTTGCTCGACTACGCCGCCGAGCACAACATCCCCGTCACATCCACAAAGGCGAAGCCCTGGTCCATGGACGCCAACCTCGCGCACTGCAGCTACGAGGCGGGCATCCTGGAGGACCCGGATAAGTCGCCGCCGGACGACATGTGGACTATGACGGACAGCCCGCTGAACGCGCCCAACGAGCCGACCAACATCACCATCAAGTTCGAGAAGGGCATTCCCATTGCCGTCGTCGATGGAGACAGGACCTACACCGACAGCGTGGAGCTCTTCGAACACCTCAACAAGCTCGGCCGCACGCACGGCATCGGCCGCATCGACATTGTCGAGAACCGCTTCATCGGCCTCAAGTCGCGCGGGTGCTACGACTCGCCCGCCATGACCATCCTGCGCCTCGCCCACCTCGATCTTGAAGGCCTCGTGATGGACGCCCAGGTGCGCGCTCTCCGCGACCAGTTCGTCTCGCACAACTGGAGTTACCAGCTCTACAACGGCATGTGAGTTTTAGTATTTCTAATAGTAAATTACCCTACTAAAGGAGAATAAAAGGTACTTTTCACCTGAACGCTCCTTTGTCGAGAACTCGCTGCTCTTCTCGCAGAAGCGGGTCAACGGCGAGGTGCGCCTGAGCCTGTACAAGGGCAATGCATACGTGCTGGGCCGCAGCAGCCAGACGGAGAAGCTGTATAGCGAGGAGGAGGCCAGCATGGACACGCTGGATAACTTTAGCCCCATGGATACCACGGGTTTCATTGCAATTCAGAGCATTAGGCTGAAGAAGTATGGGCTGCAGCAGATTGAGGAGGGCGCGAGTGGCTTCTCGGTGGGCAGGGACAACTTTATTAGGGATAAGCACTAGTCCGTCTGCCACCGGCTTGCAATTGGGAATTGGAAGGAAAAGGCGTAGGGCCTGGTCCACATCGGCACGGGTCTTGTAGAACAGTTTTTCTTAAATGCTACGGATTCAAATGACAGCATGCGCTCTGCATTGTTATTGTGCCTTAGTACTCTTAACATCTGAGAGTAGATAGAAGCTATACTTTTTATAATTAAAAAAACCTACAAGTAAACACTACAATATATATTTAGTCGGTATAAGCTGCTATATACAGGGTAACTAGGTATAAAAGGATATAGCGCTTATATCGCAAATGTTACATAGAACCGTGGGCCTTTTCCGAATTCCGCACTTGGCACTTGGCGCTACTGTCCTCGCCTGATAGAGCAGAAATGAATTATACCGCAGACGAGCATGAGTGTTGTTCTATTTGGTCCGCCACCCTCGCCTCGTTGTCGCCTGCCAACAATTGTTAAAGGTACAAACATGAAAGTCGCAAAAATGTCTCCAAGAACACCGTCAGCGAACGCGTTGAGCGCTTTGCCGGCCTATGACTCGACTAAATGGTTAGCGGTAAGCCAAGGAGGATGTAGTCTAGCTTACAAAGGCAAAGTACAGCAGGTTGTCTATTTTTGGTAGTGCTCTGGAGCGCGATGCATGCGTAGTTCGGGCGTGGAGTCAGTGCAACGCCACCATTTGGAAAAGCATAGTAACCGTCGAAGGATGCAAGACACATGCCCCGTCGGCCAAACCCTGTGTGTGAGCAAGAGAATGAACAAAAGTAACGGAACGCGGATTTCACTGAAGCTCATCACTACGTCGGCTCAATGACAGCGCGAAGTATATCGGTCACATACACACATTCCAAATCACATCACAAACAGGCATCCCTCCTCTTATCCCTACTTCCTCACCCCCTTCAGCCACTCCCCCGCCCGCTTCGCCATCTGCTCCATCTCCCGCTCCATCCCCACCATCTTCCCCACTAACAACACGTCGTGACACGCGCCCTCCTGCACGTCAAACTCGACTTCGTTCCCCTCCCCCTCCATCATCTCCGCCCAGGCCTTCCCCTCGAAAAACAGCACCTCCACCCCTCCCTCACTCACCCACAGCGGCACCGGCGTCCTGAATGCCGTCAGCCCCGCATTCACGTACGCATTACGCGCCAGCACCGTGGGCCCGGACAGCGGGGGATTCTGCCCCGCGAGCGCGGCGGCGCCCCACCCCACGAAGCTCGCGGGGATATAGTCAGACGAGAAGTGCGGGTTTGACCGCTCCCACGCGGGATCGGGGTTCGTGGCATCGATCCAGGGGGACCAGAGGAGCGCGGCGGACGGGTGCGGGAGGGAGACTTCGGGCCCGAAGGCGGCAAGGTAGCGGAGGAAGGCGATGGCGCAGTTTGCGCCGGCGGAGTCGCCGCTGAGGACGATTCGCTCGGGCGGGACGTGCAGCTCATCGAGCAGGTACAGGTACGACGTCAGCGCATCCTGCAGCGCGGCGGGGAACGGGTTGGACGTCGGGCCAGGCGGGAGTGTGGAGAGGCGGTACGAGGGGCAGAGGATGTGCGTTGCGGGCGTGCCCTTCAGGAGGGCCTGCGCAAAGGGGCCGGCGTACTCGGTGCGGCCGTCGCCGACGACATAGGCCCCGCCGTGGATGTGGAGGAATACAAGCAGCTCGTCTTTCGTAATGTCCTCAGCAGTGGGAGGTGCTGGGTACCACACTCCTCCGATATCACTGGGCTGCACCGTCTGCGCATTCGCCAGCATCGGCCCCTTGAACTTGTCCTTATCTGCATCTTTCTTCCGGATAATTACAAACCGATTGCCTTCTTTGCCAGGCGTTAGTGGGAGCGGGGTGTGTACGCGGATTACGCTGATGCCATGTAGGAATGCCCGGGCTATGCGTAACCTGACAGCCTTGCTGAAGGACCATGTTGGGTGCTGGCGGACGAATGCATACCTCAAAATCCAGAAGGGGAGGCGCGAGGCGTTGAAGAAGAGGGAGCTAAATACATAGAGGGTTTTGAAGGGCTGGTAGGCGAAGAGGTTCGTGAAGAGCGCCATGGGCGCGGTCTTTTGGTGGCGATGTCCGGAGTGAGATGGTACGTCTTCATCTATGGTTGGACGTCGTCGTAGAGCTGTCACAGCCCTTCCAGCATCGGCGGGGAGGTGACTTTATACTCCCACCATCCCGCTGCTTGAGCACCCCGGTGACGCTGAGATGAGCACCAATAGTCCAAGACATCGATACGAGGCTTATGCTGATGGTTGCAGTTGGAGGTAGCCGGACGCGAAAGGGGAGAGTCTTGGTCCTCGCACACGTGCACGCCCATTATCCCGTTTCGCCGGATAAATAGGCATTATATTAATCAGCTGGGTCTGGCGGTCCCACTTGTCTAGTATTTCCGTTCGGCGTAACTAATTTATAAACTAGTTCTACTTCTTGTATTATACTTCTTTTTTTGTAAATTAATTTAAGTTAGATACATATATATATATAGGCTGGCGAACGGGTTGGGGTCACACAGACCACTTGGGGTCGTATGTAAGCAAGGATAAGCGAGGAACACCAAAGTCTTTTTTAAAAAGTATTTACTAACTCTTTAAATATAATTAATTAAATAATAATATAATAATGCAAGTTTTAGCGTATAGGCTAAAATTAAATTATAAATTATAAAAATAATATTTTTATTTACTAGATTCTACACAATTTAAACTTTAAAGAAGAAATATATTTAAATTTTAAATTATACAGAATCTAGTAAATAAAAGTATTATTTTTATAATTTATATATATGTTTGTATATTAATTAAATAAATAGTGTCCCTATAGTGGCTTAGGGCGACTAAAAGGGGTTTTAAAAAAGGAGGAGTATATATATACCTTTATTTATAATTTATAATTTAACTTTAGCCTATACGTTAAAACTTTTATTATTATATTATTATTTAATTAATTATATTTAATAAGTAAGTAAATACTTTTTAAAAACTATTTTAGTATTTTTATAAAATGTAATTTAAGTTTTATAAATCTAATTTAATTTTAATTTTAATAAATTTACTGGCATATATATATATATATACTTTAACTATTAATTTAAGAAAAGAATTTTATTATTAATAAATTAAATAAATAATAAGTATTTCTATTTATAAATATATTATTCGGGCTTAACCGTAACGGCCGGGTCTAATAGATTATAATAGCACTTATTAATAGGTTTTTTACGATAAGAAAAAAACTTTTTTATTTTTTTTTTAGTATTAACTACCTATTTCCTTTATACCTAAACTATTATATATTATTATAAGTTTATTTTACTTACACTTATAGGTATTTTATAACGCTTTTCTTTCTTTTTTTTAGTATATTATTACTACGTTCGTCTGTTATATTTATCTATTATATTTACCTATTATTATTAATTACTATTTTATATATAGCTTTCTCTTTTTACCTTTAGGCTAGCCCTTAAAGTATTATTATTAATACTATTTTTACTAGATCTTTTACGTTTTATAACTATACTACTATTAGAGTAATAACTACTACTTTATTTTTAAACTTAGCGTAGTTAGAGTTATTCTAGTTTTCTAGTATAGTTAAAAGGTACTACTTTTATTTATAAATATATTTTAGGTTATTTATAATAAAACTTTTAGGGTCTATTACCTTTATAATTACGTAGGTTAGTAATAATTACTATTACTATAGTTATATTAGTATAGATATAGGTATAATATATACTAGACCTACTCCTTCTCTATAAAAATATAGTCTATAGTTATTATAATTATAGTTTCTTTTATAGTACCTATAAATTATTTATAAAAATTAAATTTTACTATAGTACTCTAAAGCTCTATAAAAGTAGTTAGTAAGAAAGTTTTTATTAAGAGCTTTATTATTACTAGTACGGTAATAAATCTAGTTACGTAAAAATTATTATATATATTACTATTATAAAGTTATTTATCTATATTATAATATTTATAGAGAAAGGTATAAGTAGCTACCTAGTATAGTAGACTACTAGTTATACTTTTTCTATTATCCTATATATATAGTAGCGGGGGCGCTAGTATATATTAATACTTTATAGTATACTAGTAATAGTTAACTACTTTTACCTTATTTTTCTTTTATTTTATAAATAGACGTCCGGTACTAGGTTAAAAAGTAATACTTACTTATATATTATTATTTTAACTTATTATAACTAAGTATAGCGTTTTTAGTATACGCGTTAATATATAACCGCGTACTATATTTTTTATTATTATACTTAAATTATTATAGAGCCGTTTTGCAGAAACCCCTATAGTAGCTAGTAGTTATTTCTTTTAAAAATTATAGGTACTACGCTAAAAGCGTAGCTTTATTTAAAAAAAATATATATGTTATTTTAAATATTTTTTATATATATTTTAGTTTATATATATATAATTTTAAATAATAAAATTTATATTTTTTCGACATATTAAGTATAAAGGCATACATATACTCCTTCTTTTTTAAAACCCCTTTTAGTCGCCCCGAGCTACCACAGCCATACTATTTGTTCGATTAGTATATAAATATATATATAAAATTTATAAGTTTTATAAAGTTATAATATAATATAATAATAAAAACTTTATAAATATTATATTATTTATATATTATAAGATTATATATAAATAATATAAATTTTAAATTTTAAAAATTTTATATATTATTAGTAAAAATATATTCTTTTACTTAATATAGTACTAGTATATTAATAATTATATATAAAATAGTTAGTTTAAGAAATTACTAAATATATAACCTTTAATATTAATAAAAATTATTAAACGATTATTTAGAATTTATAAAATTAAATATTTAGTTTTTAAACTAATATATTTAATTATTTATTATATATATTATACTATATTATTAACTTTTCCAAGTATAAAGATATATATAGACTTTTTTTAAAAAAAAAATTTAGTTATTCTTACTATAACTATACTCTTTTACTTAGTTTTATACTATATATATTAACTTCTATTTATTAAACTTATATTTTTATTATACTATATCTTAATTATATTATATTTCTATTATATTATATTTCTATTATACTATATCTCTATTATATTATATCTCTATTATATTATATCTCTATTATATTATATCTCTATTATATTATATCTCTATTATATTATATCTCTATTATATTATATCTCTATTATATTATATCTCTATTATATTATATCCGGCTTCTGAGCCCAGTGGCGCACCTGGATCTATAGCGCGGCAACACCTCCCCGACTGTTGAATATTTAGAGTTTGCGGGGAACCGTGAGCCGGCGCTGGAGCACTGGATCCATTGCTCCCACTGGGCTAGTGCTGTCTTACTCACGCGTGCGAGTCCTCACATGCAAGGGGACCTGTTGCTGGATACTGTATGCTTGGTGGCTAAACGTTCAAAATTTCCTGCACACTATAAGACCCCGATTAATTTCATGATTGACATGCTCGTGCGACGAGACCGATGCAGCGACACGGTACGTACGAAGAGCGCCAATGAATATCCAAAGACCTTTCCACATACCCCCATACGAAATCCTGCTCAATAAAGTCCGCCATCGGCTGCAGCAAGTCGTGCAGTATGCCACCAAATTTACAGATGCCTTAATCACACGAAGTACAAGATGAAAGATGTATAGACATCTTCAAGAAGTGGTATGTGGAGAGGGAGGAGAAATCCAATATAAGCAAGTCGAACAAGTATCGCCAACCTTGCATGCAGCAATACCTGTCCGGGTTGAAGGGTACCGCATGACGCTCGCGTTCGTATCCAGTCCAGAACGTGACTGAGAAATCGCGCCTTCGAAGCCGCCATACGGCTGTTTACGAAAGCATGAGAATGAGAAGACTGGAGCATATCGAAGTGAAGTCAACGTTCGGCACTAGGGCCTCAACGGCCCTTGCACAGCGGTCCTGGTGCTGTCAAGCTTAACGACTATGCGCGAGACCCTCCATCTCAGCGGCGAAGGGGCTAGATGCAGGGCCGAACGAAGAGGAAGAGTCGAACGGTAGAGAAGTATATCCGCTTGAAAATTGCGAGGCCTTGATGCTGTTTCCGTGCTTAGCCTGCAATTCATCGAGATGTCGCTGGCCCTCCTGAAGCGCGTTCTTCATGGTCATGAGCTGCCTACGGCGGTCGGCATGATGGGAAGGCTCCTCCAAAAGCACCATAGCCTTCTGAGCGCCGTCCGCCGTGTCGTGGATGCCCAGTGTGTCGTCCAACTCGTCAAGCAGCTTGGTTCGTAACCGCCTGAAAAATTTGCCCTCGATGCTCATGCAGATGACATCGTGGAACCGGTCAACCGCCAATACGTAGTAGCTCGTGATTCGTGCAATCACATCGATCTGCTTGTAGTATGGGTCCTTGCTGAGCAGGTTGCGCACCCTGTCGTCCTTGCGCAAACGCTCTCCAGGGGTAACTTTTTCAGGACCCACATGCTCCGCCATTTCCTTCTGGTAGGTCCTCAGGCGGCTGTTGAAGCGAGCATTGTCGTACCGCTGTCGCATTGCTTCCTTTGCGTCGTCGAATTTCTCTTGGTGAAAGATGTAAGGGCACAGCTCCAGCTCATTATCGAGAGCGTCCTTGGCCAGAGTGTACCGTTGCTCGGCCATGCTAGTGTTGAAGATATCTTCAACAATGCGCCAAGCGTCGGCGTATAGCTTTGTGTCACCCCGAGTCTTGAAGTGCTCATCAAAAATCCGACGGACATAGCCTTTCAGTTCATGCTCTAGCTCATCAAAAAGCTCCTCCAGTGGGATGTGCCTACATACACAGGTGCTGAGTCAGTATGTGTAAAAAAAGTGGGGGTAAGCATCTGTGCAAGGGATAGTAGTATCTCGGCCATTAATGTTATCCTAGGACGAGTCGCACAACGGCCGATTGCAAAACAGATCCTTTCGTACTCGGGTATTACGTACCAGTTCCTAAGAGTGTGTTTGATCATATCGTTGACCACCATAGGTTGAAGTTGGTCATGAATCCTTGACTTGGAGTTCTCCTCAAGATGCTCAGTAACCTTATCCAACTGATACAGTGTTCCTTTGTCGGCATAATCGATACCATTGATCTTCTTCTTGGAGGGCGTAGAGGTAGCTGTTCCAGTACGACGCGAAGCCCGGGTAGGTGTAGGCGCCGGTGTGCTCTCCAGCTTGCGCTTCTTCTGAGGCGTCTCCGGAGGGGTATCGTGCGTATCCATGCTGTCATCATCATACACGCACACAGGATCATCGGATGATTTTCCAGGCTGTATAGACGTGTAGATGCCTTGGTCAAGCCGACCGGTGGTCAGCATGGTGGGCCGCATTGCCAGCAGGCCCTCCATAAACCTAGATGTGCGGGTATGGAGTCAGTACAAGTCAAAAAGTTGGGAGGCAAGCATCTAGAGAAACGATAGCGTCTCAACCCTCTTTGGGACCCATGAATAGGTGACACCTCGGTGCATCTTAGAGCGTACGTACTTATGTTGGATTTTGGTCCAAGCACTCTTCCAGTCCTTGAACGGATATTCTGCCTCCAGCTCCTTCCGGACGTGTTCAGAGAAGGCGGTGAGGAGACCAAAAATGATACGCACCGAAGCATGGCTCGGGGGCGGCTCCGGAATCTGCTTCAACTCCTGGTCTATCTTCACTAGACGAGCCTGAACCTGTTGGTGAATTGCGGGTAGCGCCTTGACCATCAGACTAGCTAACTGTTCCGATAGGTATTGTTGCAGATTGGCCGTACCGAATCGTGTATGATGAGTTCGTAAGCTGGAAGACCACGGCTCCGTATTGGCAAAGAAGTGACGCTCTTGTTCACGAGCTTCCTGATGGGAGAGGCGGCTGTTGAGCATCAGTTGGTCCGGGTTCTTGACGACGAAATATCCATGCTGGAACCTAAGTTCGGCGTTGTTGAGCACTTTCTGCAAAGGGGCATCCGAGCTTCCAGCCGGGAGAAGGTCCGGTTTTGTGAGTACGCCTGATCACGGTTAGAAGTGGGTTACTCGCCGAAGGTTCCGATCCCGCGTGTTACCTCAAGGGAGGCAATGCAGAGGCCGACACTGGCACTTACCAACGCAACGACCACCGGCGCCCCACTCGTTGCGGGCATATCCGGAGGCCATAGATGTGGCTATATCAGCAGCCAATGAGCAAGCCACCAAGACCAGAGCATCAGGATCTTGAACGTAGTCCTTCACCAGTTGCTTGACGAGAGGGACATCGCCGGGGGTTTCGGATTGACTAATAAGCCCTGAAATGGTCAGTGAACACCTCCGATGCATACTGCAGACGCGCATACCTGGAAGGTCATAGAAGGATAAATTGGGCAGCGTTGGGTGCGCAACATCAATGCAGACGATATTGGGACTGAAATTCACACCATGGCCCTGGTCCGAGCCAAGAGGAGCCACAACGTGTGGAGGCGCAAAGAGACTCGGGTCTTCCAGCGGGTGCACTAGGGCCCACTGAGCGCGGCGTATGGCCTCTTCAAGTTCATCTGGTGAGTCACACGTGGCAAACTCGATTTCTTGCACGTTCTGGTTGGGAAGCCAGCCAGGAAACTCCGTGCGGCGGGCCACAGGATCGTACGTGTAGTTGTATCGTAGTGTGACGCGGGCGCTCCAACGAGCTTGCTGGTCGCTTGAACTTATCAAGCGGATGAAGCTATACAGATTAGTCCATTGTGTCCATGAGGTAGTAATGTAGGTGCGACTCACAGTGGGCAACGCGTACACGTGCCGCCTGCGCGGGGCGTGCGAACGCCAGAGATGGCTTCGATCACTGAGGACTTGCCGGACGATTGTTCACCGAGCACAACGCATTTTGGAAGTTGGATATCCAGCTGTTGCAACCCTAAGCCCTCCAAGCGGCTAATCACTCCGATGACTTCTTTCAAGTGAACTCCAAGGCGGTCGGCCTCATCGCAGATGGTCGTGCTTGCGGAAACGGTACGTTGCTCACCTATCGAAAATGTCAGGGTCGCAAACACAACAAGTGAGGTCCTGCATAAGTATACGTACTAGTCTGGCGAACAGGAAGAGGCGTCTGGCTGAGCTGTGAGCGCTCAGTACGGGGAGATTCATTTTCAGTCATTTGCGCAGTGACGTAACCAGTGCCGTTGTTGATCTCGTACGGAGAGCTATCAGGGAACGCAGCGGCGCTGGAGCTGGGCTGCGCGGGCGTCGACGAAGGCGGGACGACACGCTGCTGCTGCTGGCGAGCCTTTGAAGCTCTCGTGACGCCCGCCATGTCGATGGGAAGGTGCTGGGAGCGGAGGGAGGGTGTGCAGAGGAGATGAGCGGGAGAAAGTGGCAGGGTGAGAAGAGAAGAGAATAAGGCCCAGCGAGGTGGGGCGTCAAAGTATGTGCGGCCAGAAACCGTTGTGAAGCGCGAGAAACGCAGAGGGCGGATCTGCGGCGAAGCGCAATCGCTGTGTGATGCTAGTCCAGAAGCGAAGTACTCTCTACAGTGTTCGAAAGATTGGGTAGCAATCTGACTGACCTCGCGTTGCCGAGCTCCGCTTCTCCCCGCGTTTGCGTCGTGGTAACCGTAGTGAAGACAACGGCGGCGCGTAAGGAAGGCACGCCAAGACCGCCACGCGTGCCATGACGAGCTGCAGCTCATGCATGACGGTAGTATGTCCCAGTGGTTGCCCTGGGTAACGCAGGATAAGCAGGATTTGAAGGGCAGTAGAAGATCAACCCAGTACGATGCAATGCGGCATGCATTGATCAGCAATAGGGCTGTCATATATTTGAGAAAATGTACGACGCAGACGAAAGAAGAGATTTGACTGCGCAAGTGTATGAAGAATACAGAAGGTGGTGCGCATATAAGTAGCTCCCACTGTGTGGGGGGCGAGACCGTTGTCTCTCACCTTCCTGACGTCCTCCGCTTCGAAACTATCTCTTACACATAGAAAATAAAATAAATGGCCGTCTAGAGCCCACACAATTCTGGGACTCGTCGTTACACATGCTGCTTTCACCAGGAGCGGAACGCCAGCAGTCAACGGCGACTATATTGCCCACCCGAATTGAGAACCAAGTGTAGCGTGAGGGGATACCATTACGCCTTAGTTAGTTATGGTCCTCATGATGGTCTGAAACAGCCTGCACATCCAAATCGATGGTTCTTTGCGACGCCTTGCCAGCGTTGCGATGGTCGAACGATCACCCGGTCACTCGTCGATACCGGCCAAGCCGCTCCAGAAGATAGAAGACAGATGGTGATTGATGTTAGTAGGGTGAGGGAAGATATGGCCGACAAAGTAGCCATTACAGAAGCAGCAAGGCAGGCCACCCAGCAGGGCATGAACGGCGTGGAACGGCTTGCTGGATCAGTAGTCAAGGACTTTCGAGTGTAGCGAGCAAACGACAATGCGAACAATAATGCGAACAATAATGCGAACGTAATTAAGTTCTTAGTAGATAAGAATGTTAACTCTCGCTAAAGTATAAGCGCGTACTTATATAGAGGGGTGACAAAAAAAAGAGTACTCTATAAAGTTATCTTTTTTAAAATTATTTAACTTTTTAATGACTAGGCTAAAAAATAAGTAAATAATACTATTTTTAAAAAATATTTATTACTACTTATTAAGTAAATTAATATACTTTAAAAGCTTTATAAAGTCGTAGTATAATATATAATAAAAACTTAATAAATATTAAATAGCTTATATATATAGTAAAGTTATATATAAATAGTATAAATTTTAAACTTTTAAAAATTATATATTTATTTTAATAAAACTAAAACCTTTTATAAAATATATTAATA
Source organism: Pleoardoris graminearum (assembly GCA_030770415.1). Classification (NCBI taxonomy): domain Eukaryota; kingdom Fungi; phylum Ascomycota; class Dothideomycetes; order Pleosporales; family Didymosphaeriaceae; genus Pleoardoris; species Pleoardoris graminearum. The sequence goes on from JASEKS010000094.1 coordinate 188,847, forward strand.
TAATATATTTTTTTTATATAGTAAAGTTACTATTAGTAACTACCTAATTAAAAAAAAAATACTAAATATACTATATAAACTAATAATTAGTTCTTAAAAGGTACTACGCTAAGCCTAATTAAAAAAATAATACTAAAATAGGTACGTAATAACTATTTAATAATACTTAATAGTATTATAGCTTAGTATAGTTTATTACTCTATATAATAACTTATATTAGTATATTTACTATTATAAATTAATACTAAGCAGATATTTATAAAAAAAGAGATATTAATATATTATAACTATAGTACGCGTTATAGTATTTAAGGTATTATTTACTAATAGTAGTATACTACTATTTTATAATTAAAATACGCGCTTCTAGTATATTAAAAAATAAAATTTTAATAATATATATATACTAGACTTACTCTAGCCTATACTATAAAGTACGTTAAATACTCTAAACTTTTAAATTAAACTAAATAAATAAAAAACGTAAAATAATAAATATATTTTATATAACTAATATACTACTACTTATCTTTATAGGTAACCCGTAAAAGTTAATACTTAAATTAAATAATTTTATATTTATAAATATAAAATTACTAAAGAGAATTAAAAAAAAAACTATTTAAATAGATAAAAAAGCTATTTAAATAGATAAAAAAGCTAAAAATTTACCGCTTATAGGTACTGCTAAGTAAAGAAAAAATATTAAAATTACTATAGCTATATTACCATATAAAATAATTAATTAATAAAAATAAGTTATAAAAAAAAGCGTTAGTAACTATAGTACTAGTAATAATAACGCTAATATTAGTAACTATAAAGCGCTAGAGTATAAAGGCGGTATAATTCTTTAATAAATAAATAAAAGCGTTATAGGTAATAGTCTAAGGTGTAAAAAATATATATAATCTTAATTAAAATAATATAAGATAAAAATTACTAATATATAGAGGAAAGCTGTAGCTTAATACTATAAAGGATATTTAGAGGTAAATAAAAAGGGGTTTCTAAAGAAAGAATAATAGATAACTAGTATAAGAGAATATAGATAAATAGTTAAGTATATAACTAAATAAAATAAAATATTCTATATTAATTATCTTATTATATATTTATATATTAATCGAATAAAAAGTGTGGCTGTAGTGGCTCGGGGCGACCAAAACGGGTTTTAAAAAAGGAGGAGTATATATATACCTTTATTATCTTATTATAATTCTAAAACTTTTAGGTCTCTATTAAGATTAGAATATAATATTTATATTTTAAATTATATTTATATATTACTAATTACTTACTTCTAATTATATATAATATAATTAATTAATTTAAAAATTACTAGGTGTATATATTTAAAAATAAATAGAATTATTAAATTAGTAATTAAAATTTAAAATTAAATAAGTCTTTATACTACTATTTATTAAATATTAATAATAAATTAAAATTTATTTAAATTTAGTAATTTTTTATTTTATTTTAAGTTTTTATAACTATTTTATTAGTAAATATATTTAGCTAAAACTTTAATTATACTATTTTAAGTTAACTATAAATTATATAATCTAAATTTAAATAAAAATATATTATATAATAATAAAATAATAAAATTACTACTAATAAAATATATTATTAATATTATAGTAAATTATAATATATTTTAATATTTATAAATCTATTTAAGTATAAACTTTTACGAATTATCCGTAAAAATAGGGAGTAGTATAGTAGCTATATTAAATATATTTACTACTTTATATTTTTTATATATTTATATATTAATTAAACAAATAGTGTAGCTGTAGTAGCTTAGGGCAACTAAGGGAGATTTTAAAAAAGGAGAAGTATATATATACCTTTATACTTACAGGGGGTGGAAAAAAAACTAATTAAAAAAGAAAGCTTTTTTAAAATAATATGACTATTTAATTAGTAAGCCTAAAAATACGAAAAAAATACCGTTTTAAAGAGAAAGACTAGTAGATTCTATTTACCCTGTTAGGGACTGCTTACTAAGGGGTTTAGAGGTAAAAAAAAAATTAGTAAATATAGAAAATTTTTATGACCCTACTTTTAGTTAGTATAACTTTTTAATTAACATATAAAATTAGTTTATTTTTATATATATAATAATAGATACTAAGTTTTATTCGTATATTAAATATTTTTATATATTTATATATTAATTATATAATTATATATAAAAGTCACTTTTTCACATTTTTAATAATTAACTAGTAAATAATAAATTACTAATACTTAGTATAGTAGCCTTTAGCTTCTATAACCGCCTTATAACGGTTAGAAAGAGATAAAATATAGTTATTAATAACTTTTTATAGTATATTATTTTACTCTTATATAATAACTCTTTTAAAGACCTCTATACTTTATATACTAGATCCTATACCTAAATTAGCCTTTTTATTATTATTTACCCCTTATTTTAAATAACCCTATATATTTTCTATAAGGGCTAAATCAGGACTATAGGCTGGGTAAGGAAATAGTATAATTTTATTATTTTTAAACTAGTTTAAAACGTCCGTTATTTTATAAATAGGGACGTTATCTTGTTAAAATTACTAACCTAAATTAATATTAATATAAAGTTTATAATTATAATATAATATATATATATATATTATTATATTAATAAAAAAAGGGGTAAGAAAAAGGGGTAAAAAAAGGTTATATAACTTACCCCTTTTTATTAAGGGTTTAACTTCAGGTATAAAGACTTTATTTATATAATCCTTACTAGTATAAGAAGTAGAAAAATTAGGTATTTTAATAAATACTAATTACTTCTATCTCCTAACTAAATTGCACCCTAAACTTATAAGGTAAGGTCTCGTCCTATAAAATAATTAATATAATTAATATTAAAAAACTAAAACTATAACTTAAAAATATATAAAAAGTTATATATTTTAATATTTTAAAAAGTTAAAATAACTTACTTTATAATTAGCTAATAGCCAGTTCTCTTCTAACTCTATTATTACCCTTTTTTCTATAATATTATTTATTCTTTTGTCCCCTTTATATTACTAACTTATTAAAAAATATAATCTTTTTTAAATTTATATTTTTTATATTATCTTTAGCGTATTTTAATCTTTTTTTAGCATTTTCTTTATTTATTATTAGTTTTTTTTTACTTATATTAATAGAGTAGTCCCCTATTTTTTAAAAAGAATTATAAAGTCCTTTTTGTAATATTTAAACTATTTTCTATTAATAGTCTTTTATTTTTTTTTTAGGACTTCTAGTTAAGTCTCTATTAATTACTCTTTTTTCTCTTAGAGTTAACTTAAAATTCTACCCCTTTTAATCTTTTTTATATTATAATTATTATCTTTTTTTTAAATTCTCTTTATAGCGTTATAAATACTTTGCTAAGGCTTTTTTAAAGTAGTAGTAATTAAAGAAGGAAAATTATTTACTTTTAAAAGAAGTTTAACTTTAGATTTAAGTTTTAAATAATTTAGCGCCATTTTAAGGAAATAGGAGTTTAAGTTTATAAAAGTAAAAAGATATTATAATATACTATAATATTAATAATATATTACGTAAGTAGTAATTATATAAGCCTTAGCACTATTTTTATAATTAAACTAATTTTATTATTAGATTACTAATCTACTTTAAAATTCTAGTTACGTGACCTATACTATGCCTAAAATAGTATAGTTAAAATTTTAGTTAAATATATTTACTAACTAAAATGTTATAGGAACCTAAAATAGGGATTAAAAAAATTACTATATTTAGGTAATTTTAGTTTATTATAGGTAATATATATAACATAACTAAAATCCTAATAATAATTTCTATAATTTTCTTTTTAAAACGGTATTATTCACGTATATTTAGGCTTACTAATTAATTTTATATAAATTTTTAAAAAAGATATCTTTTTTAATTAGTCTTTTTTTTTCACCCCCCTGTACTATATTAAAAAAGTTAAATAAAGTTAAATTAAAAAAGAAATAGCGCTGCGCTAACTACTAACGTACTAGCGCACTTAGCACGTCTCCCTAAAAAAATATTAAATTAAAAAACTTTAGTATAAAAACTTTAATATAAAAAGTCTAGTATAGAAACTATATTTTTTAGAAAAGAGATATATAGAGTACTACCTATATATCTTTCTTTTATCTTCTTTTATAATTAATATACTTTTTCGACATATTAAGTATAAAGGCATACATATACTCCTCCTTTTTTAAAACCTCTTTTAGTCGCCCTGAGCCACTATAGCTACACTATTTATTCGATTAGTATATTAATATACTAATATATATATAATTAATATAATAAAGGTATACACATACTCCTCCTTTTTTAAAACCCCTTTTAGTTACCCTAAGCTACCACAGCCACACTATTTGTTCGATTAATATATAAATATATAATTAATATAGCTAAATATTAAAAAAAAATACTTACTAAATATTCTCTAAAATATTTTTTACAAGTTTTATTTTTTATTTAATAGATACCGTACTTATTTATATTAATTTTAATACGCCTACTATACTAAATATATAAGCTATTTCTACTATATTCTATTTAGATAGTAATATATAATAAATTTTTTTTATACTACTAAGTATCTTATACGTCTAGTAATTACTAAATTTTTTAAGTTAAGTATTTATTAATACTAGGAAATTTTAGATAATAAGATATACAGTAATAAAATAAATAGTAATAAAATAAATAGTAACTAAATAGATAGAATTATAATACTATTAATAGTGAAATAATATAATATTAAAATCTAGAGTTAGTAGCGCTAGCCTATATAAAGACGGCGGTAATAGGGAAAATAGTAAATATAGTACTATACTAGCTATAAAAAATAAAAAAAGAACAGCGCGTTAATATTAAATTTATAATAGAGATATATAGCCTAAAATATAAAATATAGCTGCGTAAAGTACTACTAGAAGTACTAGTAATAAAAGTAAAGATAGTATAAAAGTAATAAAAAATCTAGAGTATTTCTATATAATAGTTAATATTTAAAAGTTTAAGGGGGCCTATATATATATATTTCTTTAGTATATAGACTAGGTAGATAGACTAGTATACTTAGTATCGCGTTATCGTAGGTAAGAAAGAAGATATAATTATAAATAAAAATGAAGGTATACATATACTCCTCCTTTTTTAAAACCCCTTTTAGTCGCCCTAAGCCACTATAGCCACACTATGTGTTCGATTAATATACAAATATATAAATAAAAATATTAACTATTATTAAACGCTACACTACCCCTATATATATATAAGTAGAGCAAAAAGTAATAAGAATAAATATAACCTCTATTTTATAAAAATAAAATTAAAAAAGTAACTAATAGGTTACTATAGCAGTTATCGGCCCTGTTTTTTTTTTTAATTTAATTTAAAAGTTTAGAGTATATATTATACTTTATAGTATATGCTAAAATAAGTCTAGTATATATATTTTACTAAAATTCTATTTTTTAATATACTAAAAGCGCGTATTTTACATATAAAGTAGTAGCATACTATAATTAATAAATAGTACTTTAGTTATTATAATACGTATTATAATTATAATATATTAATATCTCTTCTTTTATAAATGTCTACTTAGTATTAATTTATAATAATAAATATACTAGTATAAGTTACTATATAAGGTAATAAACTATATAAAGCTGTAATACTATTAAGTACTATTAAATAGTTATTACGTGTCTATTTTAATACTATTTTTCTTAATTAGGCTTAGCGTAGTATTTTTAAAAGCTAGTTATTAGGTTTTATAATATATATAACTCTTTTCTTCCTAATTAGGTAATTAGTAATAGTAATTGTATTATATAAAAAAATAATAAAGGCATACACATACTCCTCCTTTTTTAAAACCCCTTTTAGTCGCCCCGAGCTACTACAGCTACACTATTTGTTCGATTAGTATATAAATATATATATATATAAAATATATTTATATACTTAAATTAATCATAAATAGTTTTTAAAATAAGTAATATATTAATTTTTATAATTATTATTACTTAAAAAAGTTTATAAGACTTTTTATAATATTATAAAAAATATTATAAAAAATAAAGTTTATATATATATATATATATTTATATACTAATCGAACAAATAGTGTGGCTGTAGTGGCTTAGGGCAACTAAAAGGGGTTTTAAAAAAGGAGGAGTATATGTATACCTTTATACTTAATATGTCAAAAAAAAGTTTTTATAATTATTAAAAAAAGTTATTAATAAAAACTTAAGTAGAAATAAAAAAAAAATTTTTATATAAATTATTTTATATATTTTAAAAAAAAATTATTTTTTTATAAAAAAATTTTTTATTACTATAGGTACTAGAATATTTATTATTAGTAATAAAAATATTATAAAATTATATTCTTACGCTAATAAATATTAAAAATTTAAAATATTAAAAAGTACTATTTACTAATAAGTTTATAATATAAAAAGAATATATATTTTAAAAATATATATTTAAAAAAAAAGTAACTTATTTTTAAATATAAAAAAAATAAAGTATAGTATAAAAATATAAGTTAAAAAAATAAGTATATATAAAAATTATAAAAAGTATTTTTATTTTAGTTTATAATAATAAAGTTAAAAAAATTACTTTTAAATTAGTTATAAAAAAATTTTATATTTTTATTATATTATATTATTTATATATATTTATATATTAAATAAATAAAGAATATAACTATAGTAGTTTAAAATAGCGAAAAGATATATTTTTAATAAAATAAGAGTATATATATTTTTATATTATTTATATTAGTAATACTAATTAAATTATAAATAAAAATATTAATATTAAAATATATATTAATATAAATATAACAAAAATAAATTAGTATTATATAAAATATTTAATTTTTTTATTTTTTCCTAGTAATGATTCTATAAATAAAGTTTTTAATTCTATAATTTTTTATTTATTTTAAAAATAAGTTTATTATATTAAAACTATATAACTATTTAAGGAAAGTATTTTATCTTTTAAATAAACTAGAACCAATTCTTTAATTTCTAACTAGATTATTATATTACTAAATACTTATACTAAATTACTAATTAGTAATCTAATTAAGTCTAGTTTACTACACTAGGCCTATTTAGTAATAGATTTTTATTTTATTTAACTTTAGATAGTAATTTTTACCCTAAATATTTTATTTATACTTATAAATATAATATATTCTATATAAGAATTTTAGCTTTTTATAGTTTTATATTAATTTTTTAGTAGTACTTTATATTTTTAAAAACTTTATATTTTACTATATAAAGTAAACACGTTTAAATACTATAATAAAACAGAAATTAAATCCCTAATATATAGAAGACATTAAAAATTTAAAAATTTTTAGTATTTTTAGGTATATACTACTAGATTTAATCGTAACGGGTCGGGTCTAATAGGTTATAATAGTACTTATTAATAGGTTTTTTATAATAAGACAGAAACTTTTTTATTTCTTTTTAATACTAACTATCTATTTTCTTTTATACCTAAACTATTATATATTATCTTGCCTATACTTATAGGTATTTTATAATACTTCTCTTCTTTTTTTTATATATATTATCTGCTACGTTTATCTGTAATTATTTACTATCTTATATATAGCACTTCTTATATTATTACTAATACTATTATTACTAGCTTTTTTACGTTTTATAGCTATACTATTATCGGGGTAATAGTTACTATTTTATCCTTAAACTTAGCGTACTTAGGGTTATTTTAGTTATTTAGTATAATTAGATATAAAGGTATATACATACTCCTCCTTTTTTAAAACCCCTTTTAGTCGCCCTGAGCTACTATAGCCACACTATTTGTTCGATTAATATATAAATATAGTATAATTAGAAAATACTACTTTTATCTATAAATATAGTTTAGGTTATTTATAATAAAATTTTTAAGATTTATTACCTTTACGACTGCGCGGGTTAATAAATTAGTAATAATTACTACTATAGATATAGCGTACACTTAACCGGCTCTCTCTTTATAAAAATATAGTTTATAACTATTATAATTATTATTTATTCCGTATTTATAAATTATTTATAAAGGTTAAACTTTACTATAATACTTTAAAGCTCTATAAAAATAGTTAGTAAAAGGGTTTTTATTAAGAGCTTTTTTATTACTAGTATAATAATAAATCCGATCGCGTGGAAATTATTATAAATATTACTTTTATAGAGTTATTTATCTATATTATAATATAGTATATATAGTAATATTTATAAAAGAATCTAATATAGCTACCCGGCGTAGTAGGCTGCCTTATTATACTTTTTTATTATTTTATATATATAGGCGTATATAGTACCGGGACCGCTAGTATATATTAATATTTTATAGTATACTATTAATAGTAACTAGCTATTAACGTTATATTTTTTTTTATAAATAGGCGTCTAGGACTAGATTAAAAAGTAATACTTACTTACGTATTACTATTTTAACTTATTATAACTAAGTATAATAAACACGTCTTTAGTATAACGTGTTAATATATAACTATATACTATTTATCTTCTTTTATTATATCTAAAATATTATAAAGCCGTTTTATAAGAACCTCTATAGTAGTTAGTAATTATTTCTTTTAAAAAATATAGGTACTACGCTAAAAGCGTAGCTTTATTTAAAAAAAAAAAAAGGTATATACCTACTATACTACCCCGCCAATTCTATAATTAAACTAAGTATAAATTATAGTTCTTTTTTTTTAAAAAAATTATAATAAATTTTATATTTAAGGTTACCTAATTATTAAGAAAAGTTTTATATTTTTTAAATAAACTAATATTGGCTCTTTAATATAACTAACTAATTAAATATAAACTAGTGAAATAATTTATATAAAAATTTAATTAATTATTAAATTAAAACTAGTTCCTTTTTTATTTAAAATTAGTCTAGTTTCTAATTAGATTAAATCGCTATACTAACCTAATTAAGAAATTAACTAGTCTAATTAAGTAATATAACTAAATCTAATAAGGTTAAGTCTAAAAGAGCCGGGCCGGACCGAGATCTTTAAGGTCAATATCGAATTTGTTAGTCAGTCCTACAGTGTACAATTCTTATCAGAAGCTAGGTCTGCAACAGGTTAGTAAGCAATCTCTAACTTGTTATTGTGATTTCTACCTATAGAGCCCTGGCGCGGATACAAGTAATGTATAACCCTACCCTGACTAGGCTCCAGCCTCCCAGATCCCTGAGAACGGATCATCCGTCGAGTTTTGCGCCCGGTTAAACTCGTACAAGAAGCCCAGATACTGTGCGACAGGCTGCCCATAGACGTGTCCAATCCACGCAAGCACCAAATCGATTCCTGAAGCCGTACCCGACGCAGACCAAATATTGTCGTCTGCAACCCACCTCGCTGGAGTCTGCCAGTTTACATTTGGCGCCCGCGCGATTTTACCAGCCCAACTGGACTTACTCACGGTGGCATTGCGCCCGTCTAAGATGCCTGATTGGGCAGTAATGAGGGAACCTACGCAGACGTTGAGGACGTACTGGACCTGTTGTGTTGATGTGTTGGATTAGGGCTTAAATAGTATACAATATAAGTTAAGGAGAGAGACGAACCCTAGGGTAAACAGCTTTAATAAAGGGGGCTGCGGCGGGTATAGCTGAACGGATGTCGTAGCCACCCGGAACGATCAGCACGTCGAGAGGTTTCTGCGAAACGATATACTCGTCATACGTAGACGTTACGACGACCGACTGGCCGAATGTGCTATTCGATATACTCGGAATAGTAGATGCTGGGGCCTTTTTCTCGCCGATAACTTCGAAATGCATGTTAGGCCATAACTTGAATTCCACTGACAGCGTATCTAGAGAAAAGGTTGAATTAGATTATAGGGAGGGTAGTCTGTTTATTGAGGCAGAGCGTACTGAGGACATCTACTACGCTGAAGGCATCCAAGAATACGAAGCCAGGGTACACGATCACGCCAAAGTGGACGGGAAGGGCGGAGGTGTTGGTGATGGGTGGCAGCTGGGGTGGTTTCGAGAACGCGACAGGCAGAGTGCCTAGTAAAGTTATTAAGACAGAGACATGCATGCTGCATAAAGCAGTCGAGTTTTAGATGCTTTTGCAGAATAAATAATGGAGTGTAGAATTGAAGACGAGAGTTGTGTAGATTTGAAGACATCTTCTACTCGTTATATATATATATATATATTTCTTGGAGACTGGATGTTAAGTGTCTTCTTGATAGAGCTATCTACTTACTAGGGAGCAGCAGCTTGCTTCTCTATGATTTGTTTATTTTGTATATGAGTTAGAAGGACGTTGAGTAGGTTTGAGGCAATTCTGATTACAGATACATATGTACACGGTACGCAGTTATTAGGAGAGAAGTTAATGCTACTAAGCGTACCTAGGTACCTAGTTTGCACATACATTTCAGGGTGTAGTTGAGCAGGTTTTTGGGCTTTTGGCTACTCTGCACGGCCTCAGAAACGCATACAGATCTCCCATGCTGATAGTAGTGTGCCAGCGATTGGTTGAAGCCAGTGCGCAATACGTCATAATCCACTCGCGGATAATGTCGATACCTAGGCATTTTGAGCAAGATATAGACATGGGATAACTACATATGCATCTGTGGCCAATTTGAATGTATATGAGCATCTTACATTAACCTTCACTTGTTTCTAAAGGCACCGTGAAAACTGGCTCATACCAGATACGCTTAGTACCGACCATTTTACTATCAGCTACCTGTGGCATCATTATCTGCTAATGTCATCACGAATGCTGAGCGAACGGAGGTAACCGTAACTAGTGTAGAGTTCGTTGACATTACGTTCCTGTCTGGATCAGACACGGGTGGATGAACGTAATCAGGTTCAGTTCTGAACCGATGTCTGATTGGTTAGTAGGACAGCCCCAAGAGCTCTGAAGATGGCGGAAGCGTTTTGCAAAATCTGCACCGAAGCTCTGGAGATGCGGTTGCCCTGCCTAGTTAGAGATTTATGTAGATCTAGTCCTGGCTGCCGCTACAGATCTAAGATGAGTGCACGGGGTCAATCATCCGAATCCGATCTAATGACGGCCATTGTCTGTATGCAAAGCGTCTAGCCCATCTAGCATTATTTGGCTTACAGTTGCAATTCTGTATGTATTTAACCACCCATTGCGTCCCTATTTACTCATGTCAAACATTGCCGCTTTCAGAACAAACCCTCTAGCCAGTGCGGGCTGGCCAGGTGGTCGAGAGTCTCAGAAAATATGCAGCACGCGTGTCAGGATGTAACAGGAGAGGTCGAGAAGCCGATCGGACCTGACGCGGTGGCGGGGTGAGCAGTGAGTGCAGCGATGGGATGTCGTTGCGAGCGATGGGATGACAAGCGTCGATGTCGGCGACTTTTATCCCCGCTCATCACGTGCGTCGTCTGGATCGGCAGGTGCAGCCAGGGTCTCTGAGAAAAGTTGAAGCGCATCATTTACAACCGACAACCCCAACGTCGCCATCCTTTACCGCCCTTTGCACGTCCATCCCTGGCTTTAACCTCGTGCTCCGTTTCAGTTAACATAACTCGTGATGGACCATACAAGAGACCCCTGCCCTTGGATCATTCTCAATGACTTTGGCGGCGCATTCGCTATGGGGGTACGCGCTTCATTGCCGCTCAGTCTTCCACGCTAACATCATGTCACAGGCTGTTGGTGGTGCACTATGGCACGGTATCAAAGGTGTAGGTGGCCTCAATCGCCGCCCGTTCGTCCTCGGTTGTTCCTGACTTGCATCCAGTTCCGCAACTCTCCCCACGGCGAGCGGCGCATCGGCGCCATCACAGCTATAAAAGCCCGCGCACCCGTACTTGGCGGCAACTTCGGTGTCTGGGGTGGTCTCTTCAACACATACGACTGCGCCGTCAAGGGAATACGGAAGAAGGAAGACCCGTGGAATGCCATCATCGCAGGATTCTTCACAGGCGGCTCGCTTGCCGTACGAGGGGGCTACAAGTCGATGCGAAACGGCGCGATATCGTGTGCCATCCTGCTCGCCGTCATCGAAGGCGTCAGCATCGGCTTCAACAGGATGATGGCCGACAACACAAAACTCGAGGCCCCGCCGATGCCGCCACAGACCGCACCAGCCGCTCCCGCCGGCGGCATGGCCATGGCCACGTAACTACTTCGCTTCGACGACGATACTGTTTCGAGAAATGGGCTTTAATGTGTAAAGGGTGGTGGCGATCTTCTGGATGGTTTGCATATCCCGCTGCAATGGCGGTCGGCGTTTACACTCTACTCAGGCTTCTGTGCAATACCTGTATCATATCTCATGGTCTGTACCGATAGCGTGGCGTCCCTAGAAGGGGAAATGGGATCTGGTTCGCGAACGATTTGCGTCTTGCGTTACGTTCGATTTACTTCTGACTACCACCCGGCGCGGATTTTTTGTTTGCTGGCCCGCTAACATGGCAGGACGGACACGGGAGAGTTCGCCAGCAGCTTCCCTTCCCCCGCCGACGTTAACGACTCCTCCGTGCGCGACGAGAACGATACCGACGCAACATTACTCTTCGCTGCAATGCGCCGGTAATACACTCTCGTGCGAACCTCGAAGGCAAGCGTTGGCATGCGAACCCATCAGCTATCTAAGGACAATGGCACGTCCATTACGAAGAGTTAGGACACGACACGCACAACATATCGGTCCAACACATTTAAAAATGACAAATTGCGGAATCAGCAGTTGAAGTTGGGTGGTGGGATGCACAGTCGTGTCATTGGTTCATTTGCTTCATAGCCATGTCTGTGGCACGACCTTCTACCTCCCGATCCAGATCGTATTCAGTTCTTACTGTCGATATCCGTCTTCCCGAGTCCAAGATGGTCCGCTCCACCACTGCCGCCTGACGATGATTGTCCAGACTGGCCAGTCGCACCTAGTTGCATTAGTAACAGTACAGTCCCATGCGTTCAACACGGAATTCTCACCCGTTGCAACGTTGCTGGCGCCCTTTCCAACACCCTTTACTCCCTCACCAGCAGCCTCTGTGGCACCCTGAGCGGTCTTGCCAACTGCGCCTGTAACCTTATTGACTGCGTCGGCCATCTTGTGTTTGTAATTGAATTGGAAGTTGACTGAAAATGCAGATGAGAGTATTCGGGAAATGGAAGCTCGAAGGTATCGTAGCAATAGAAAATCCAGAAGGCGCAGCAACTACGCAGCTATATAAGCACGGTAAACGGCGTGTTGTGCGTCACTCATTTCTCTGTGGAACATGGGAACTTGGATTGCGACTAGGATATGTCATTGCGGGGAAGACCCGCCGAATCAGCTACCCTCAACACGAGGACCACCGTCTCATCTCTGCCGCAATGTCGTGCGGAAAGCGAGCCGCATTAACCTGTCCCAATCGAACAGCGACCTTCCACGATGAATATTGTCATTCATACGTCGTCGGTCGCAGATTGCGGTACCTGCCGTACCTGCATGACGCAGTGGGGTCACACCTCCGGCTTGTAGATCTATCTAGACTAACTACCCAACAACAATTCCATCACCCTACACCATACGCTGCTTCTCATCCAGTTACCCACGTCGCCGTATTCCTTTCCTTTGGAGACCTATTCCCTCTTCTTCCACACCAGCACGTCCCTCAACCCACTAGTCTCATTCCTAATCATCAACCTCAACCACCTCCCATACTCCTCGCCCTCCCCTATCACCGTAAAATTTCTCGTAAAATACGCCCCGTCGTAGCTCGGTACATTACACAGCAACGGCCCATGCGTGACCACGCCATCGTCCTCCTCTTCTTCAGGCAAGACCTCCAGCGTAAACGGCGCGGCATAGGCAAGATTGTGCTTGCCTAGAACCGCCCACTGTGCGTCGGTCGTGTTCTCGAACTTTCCGTATTTGAGATCGAGAGGGCGGTATTCGGGGATGGTGGGCGTGAGGATGGCGGACATTTGCATCGAGGGGTGGTAGAGGATGATGCCGGTGCCGTTGGGGCCTTGGGCGCCGTCGGGGGCGCGATTGGGGACTTCGGTGCCGTTTGGATAGATGCTGATGTAGCGCTGTTGTTCAGAAGGCATTTCGATGGTGGCGTTGATGAGGAGCGGTTGACTTACGTGGTCTGGTTATGGATTACCCATGCGCCTGATAGCAAGACGAGAAATTGCTCTGTTGTCTTCATCGCGTTTTGGCTTTGTGGTGGGCAGCAGAAAGCCGAGGGTCTGCACCTGCAGGCTTATATGGTGGAGCCATCCAAAAGATCGCCGCATGTCTGTAAGACGCCGGTAAGGCGAGGTGAGGTGAGATATTGCAAGGGGTAGGCGCGTGGAAACACCAGAATGTTGGGAGGAGCGCATTTTCTTCCATTTTGGATGTTTCTGTAACATTGCAGAGGTCAGTATTTTCTGGGTTGCATCGTGTAGAGCAGTGACGCAGTGAATCTGTAGTCCCTTCATCGCTGTTAAAATTATCTCTACACCTTCCTTAGATTGCGGTCCTCACCTACATGGATGACAGACCGCTGCGCAAGTCCAAAAAGCCACCACTAGTAGACGGTCAAAAATTATCGTCTCTGAATCATCGGTAAATATTACTCGCGTTCTCAGCGTAAGATTACGCCCAGTCTCGGCACTTGTGCGTACTGTACACTCTACTAAATGCGTTCTCGTTGGGGTCTTTAGCGAGCACGGTCCTTCAGTACACCTATCATCACGTTCATCTCGGCGAGTGGTTTCGTACACAGATCAAAGACGTCAATGGACTCATGGACTCTGGCTGTTATCAAGGGGACGCGACTGCAGAAGACTTGACTACACTTTATCAACATCCGGCTTGGAAAGGAAATACAGTACCGGATCTTAATAGCCCCACCTTCTACGACAACCATAAGATGCTGGAAGATGCATCTGCCGGAACATTTCGCCGTCTGTTTCCTGGGCCCGGGATGAGACTGCAAACGCGATTCTGCCTATCCCTGTAGGCTTCAATACGCGCGCGCACAAGGTAGCGGCTCCGTAAAGGTAATCTAATTTAATAAAATTAGTATTAAGACTATTACTCTAAAAAAGAACTATAGTATACGTAAAAGATAATACATAAAAGTATATAAATTTTTACTATAATTATATTTATTAACTTTTTATTTTTTATATTTATAATATAATTTTACTCTATTAGTTATAGTAATTTTAATTATTATAATAATACTTATAAAGTTATTTAAAAAAAAATTTTTACTACTAGTACTAAACTTAACTTAAAGCTTATTTAAAATATAGTAGTAAAACTATAAATTTATATAATAAATACTATTATAATTTAAGTAAATTAACTTACGCCTAATTTATTTTTATAAAAAAAAATTTACGTTTATAAGTACTAAAACTACTTAAACTAATATATTGTTAATATAGTAAGTAGTATTTATATAACCTAAATAAGTAATATACTTAACTAAAAAATTTTATATTTAATTAATTCTATTATAATAGTAATTAAATAGAATTTTTTTTAAAAATAGTTTATATATAAAAAATATTATAAAAAGACTATATAAAACTTTATTAAGTTAATAAATAAAAAGCAGGCGTATTAGAATTAGTAGATAGAAAATAAATAAATTATTTTATTAAAATATATAATAGCGCTTTTTAGCATATAGTATACTATATAATTAAAAATTAAAAATTAATTCTATCTATTTTATCTTTACTAATTATACTAACTTTAAACACCGCCCTAGGGCCTTAATCTAAAGTTAATTAATAATTAAATAATAGTTTTACTAACTAATATAGCCGTCCGCTTTCTTATTTAAATGTAGAAAAGTATAGAAAATTAATATACTAACCTACGTGTTATATATAATAATAATTATTAATTTAATAATAATAATAGTTTACTCTTTAATATAAAGCTATTATATCTTTTTATAAATATTACGTATAATTATATATAAAGTTAATATTTATTTAATTAATTTACTACTAATTTATATTTTTACTATTACTATTATTTTTATACTACTTATTTATATTTAGGAAATTTTAGATCTATATAATATTAGTATACTTATTAACTCTTTTTTTTATAGTCTATTCTTTTAGAAAAAGCTTATGTCTTTTTTTTTTACTCTAATAGCTATACTTTTTAATAATTATTTAAAGAGAAAGGAGTTAATCTTAAATATACTAGTAATTATTTTAATAAAAGAAATTTTCTCCTATTTATATAAGTAGATAATTTTAATAAAAATAAGTATATTTATAAGTTTACTTCTCTAAAATTTTAAAATATAGTTTTAAAAATTTAAACTTTTATTACTTTTTAATAGTTTTTAGTTTAGTTTTTATACTTTTATTAATAATTTTACTTCTTTTATTTATATATTTATTATTATTAATAATATTAGTAATCCGCGTATACTTATAATAATTAAATAAATGATTTATAATATTATTAATAATAAAGAAAATTATAATCTCTATTTTAGGTTTTTTTTATTTAAAAAAAAAATAAGCCTTTAATTAAGGCTACCTAACTATTTAAGAAAAGTATTTTATTTTCTAAGCGAACTAACAACCAGCTCTTTAATTTCTAAACTAATATATAGATTATATTACTAAATAGTTATATTAAATTACTAGTCTACTACTTAATTAGGCCTAGTTTACTACGCTAAGCCTATTTAGGAATAGATTTTTATCTCGTCTAATATTAGATAGTAATTTAGCCTAAAATACCTCTAAATATAATATATTTTATATAGGGATTTTAGCTTTTCTATAGCTTTATATTAATTTTTTAGCAGTGCCCTACACTTCTAAAAATTTTATTTTTTATTTATAAAATAGGCGCGTTTAAAGAACGCTATAATAAAAAAAAAATTAAACTCCTAATATATAAGAAGACCTTAAAAATTTAAAAAATTTTAGTGTTTTTAAATACATGCCTACTGTACCACCCCGCCCTATTTTAGGTTAAGTATTAAATATAATTATTAGCTCTTAAGCCGTAGTTAAGATATTAGTAAAGAGAATAGTATAAAGCTTATAGTACTACTATAATATTTATATATATTAACTAAATAAATAAAACTTTAAATTAAGTATTTTTATAAATTATTATTATTAACTATAGTATTATAGTTAGTATTTACTATTACTACTACGTAATATACTCCCTTTATTTTTATTATTTTTACTTTAGTAAAAAGTCGCCTTTTATATTTTTATTTAGTATGTTTTTTTTACTATAATTAATATATTATTATTTATACTAGTAATTGAATAATCTGTTCAGGTCGGTAACGACGATAAAGGAGAACCTAAGAACGATAATGGTTTTAACTTTTGTACCTCAGATAACACCGGCACTCGAGCCTATACGCCAAGGTAAAAAGAGCTATCCGGAATATGGAGCTTGGAAACATACAGTGATCGTGCCGGAAACCACCAACTCATACATCGTGGCCTTGTATTCGAAAAACGGGCACATATCCCAGTAAGTTCACTTGTTAGAGACGATGAGACATCCCTGACGATGTGCGAATCCGCGTCCTCCATCGCGAATACCAACAAGCCAGCTCTGAAATAAGCGCGGCTAGGCGTATTAACCGTTTGAAGATATTCACGCTCGGTGACCCCTCCCAATCCAACGTGTAGTCGTACTCCTCTAGGCTTCAATACACTTGCGCAAGGCGACAACGTAAAAATAATTTAATTTAATAAAATTAGTATAAAGACTGCAGCTATTAAAAAAGCCACTATAGTATATATAAAAAAAATATAAAAGCTATATTTTTACTATATCTATATTTATTAACTTTATATTATTTAAAAGTTTTATTATAACTATAATTACGCTGTATTTTTAATAGTAATTTTAATTTTTATACTAATAATTATAAAACTAGTTTATAGTATTATTAAATTTTACTTTTATTTTAATACCGTATTTAATAAGTTACTTATTTATAAAAATAAGTAATTTACTATAAAGCTAAAACTATAGAGTAACGTTTATAGGATTATTTTAGTATATAGTAAATATTTTAATAAAATTAATAATTTTAAGAATTAAAATTTATTTATTACTCTATAGAGAAGTGAAAAATAATTTTTATTAAACTTAATTAGGCTATTTTATAAAAAATATATTATAATAAATTCTAAATATAAATAATACTCTAAGAAACCTTAGAAATAAAAACTACTTATAATTGTAATTTTTCAATATATTAAGTATAAAGGCATATATATACTCCTCCTTTTTAAAACCCCTTTTAGTCGCCCCGAGCCACTATAGCTACACTATTTGTTCGATTAATATATAAATATATAATAGTAATATAATAGTATAATAATTTAATAGTAACTACCTTTAAAAAATTTTTATTAAAAAAAACTAATAAAAGCTATATTAAAATAATAGTATAGAAAAAGACGTATTAAAGCTATTAAAAAAATAAAAAACTAGCTAAAATAAATAATTTATAAACTCGCGCTAAAATAGCTATATAATATCTAATTTAATAAAGAAAATTATTATATAGTTATACGACAGTTCGTAGGTTAATATTATAATAAATATATTTTTTCTATACGTAATACTATAGCGTTATATAAACGTAAATTAGTTTTTTAAAACTATAAAACCGGTTACACTAAAGTTATTTAAAAGATAAATTCTTAGATTCTTTTTTATTATTATTACCGACCTAAATAGGTTATATAATAACTAGTATAAATAATAATATATAAATTATAGTAAAAAGGCGTACTAAATAAAAATATAAAAAGTGACCTACTACTAGAGTAAAAATAAATATTTAATAAAAGTAAAAAATAATAATATTAGGTAGTAGTAAAAGTAAATACTAACTATAATACTATAGCTAAATATAGTAATTTATAAAAATGCTTTATCTAACGTTTTTTTTATTCTTTTTACTAATATTTTAATAAAAGCTAATAGTTATATTTAATACTAAATCTACTAAAATAGAGATTATAATAATTTTTTTATTAATAATATAATAATATATTTATATATTAATTGAATAAAAAGTGTAGCTGTAGTGGCTCAGGGCGACTAAAAGGGGTTCGAAAAAGGAGGAGTATATATATACCTTTATACTTAATGTGTCGAAAAAGTAATAATATAATAAATAACTTCTTTAGCTACTATAAGTATACGCGGATTATTAATATTATTAATAATAATAAATATATAGATAAAAGAAATAAAATTATTAATAAAAATATAAAGACTAAACTAAAAGCTATTAAAAGGTAATAAAAGCTTAAGTTTCTAAAACTATATTTTAAAATTTTAAAGGAGCGGACCTATAAATTTACTTATTTTTATTAAAATTATATACTTATATAAGTAGAAGGAGATTCTTTTTATAAAAATAAGTACTAGTATATCTAAAATTAACTCCTTTCTTTTTAAATAATTATTAAAAAGTATAGCTACTAAAACTAAAAAAAAAATAAAAGTAAGCTCTTTCTAAAAGAGCAGGCTATAAAGAAAAAACTTAATAAGTATACTAATATTATTACTCCTTAAGGAGGAATAACGAAAGGAGCTTATATATTAGATTTAATTAAGAGTGGCTAAACTTTGGGCCTAATTAGGATAAAAATAAGACACTATTACTAGTTAGATTTATTACTTTTTATATTTTCTATTAGCTAATAAAATGTAATATAATATTATTTTTTTTATATATTAATACGTTTAATAATATTACTACGTAGTATTAGCTATTTATTAATTATAAAACTTTAAAACTATTTTACTAGTTTTAGACTAATATCGCTTAGTATAATATTTATAAAAACTTTTTTTTTTATACTTTTATACTTATAACTTATGTATATACTAATAAATGTATAAAGTGTAATAGGTTAAAATAACTAATATAATATTTTCTTCTTTTTTATTATAACTTTTTTTTAACGTTATTTTTTTTTTAAATCCGCTTAGGCCGGCACTTATTTATTTAGTTATTATTATTCTTCTTATTAAACTATCTCTTTATTATTAGTAAGTTAATTATATAATTATTAGAAGCTTAACTCCGGCAGCTGTTTAATAGTTACTTTTAAAATTATAAAAATATAACTAACTACGCTATTACTAACTCGCAATACCCTAAGCGTAATTTATTTATTACCTAATACTCTCTATTTTTTATAAGCTTTTATAACCCTAAATATACTAACTTTATATAGCTACCCCCTTTATTACTTTTTACCTTTTACGCTTTACGCTTAGCGCTTAGAATAATTTTATACCTATATCTCTATAGTCTATATAACCTTCTAGATATTAATAATATTTTTTATTAGTTATTATTAATAGAATTTAGTCTTTATTCTTTTTAGTAGTATTATAAAGGTTTTATTTAATTAAATCTACTGCCTTAGCGTATCTACTTTTTTAGCTTTTAAGTTTTATTCCGCTATCCTTCGGAGCTTTAGTATTTTAATTACTTTTTTAATTTTTATATAAATAATATTTCTAATACGCTTATTTTTAATAGTATATTTAACTTAATAAATAATTAGATTATATTTACTTAGTTACTAAGTACTTAACTAATAAGTAATTTTTTACTAAATATTAGTTATAGTTTCTTCTTTTATAGTTATAATATTAATTTATACGTAAGATAGATTTCTATATAAATTACCTAAAACTATATAAGCTTTAATAGACCTAGTTTATATACGACGTACTAAAGTATATACTAGTTACTAATTATTATTATAGTAATAAAGTAACTTATAATAGTAAAAACTATTATAAAGAAGGTATTATATAAGATAGTTATAATCTATCTTATAGTATACTTCTAATATAGTAGCCTTACTAAACTTTATTTCTTTTATTAAAACTTTTTTAGTAGAAGCGTATATACTAGTACTAGTTATAATATAGGGCCGGTACTTATTTATTTAGTTATTATTATCCTTCTTGTTAAACTATCCCTTTATTATTATTATTAGTAAGTTAGTTATATAACTATTAGAAGTTTAGCTCTAGCAGCTATCTAATAGTTACTTTTAAAATTATAAAAATATAACTAACTACGCCGCCTACTAATTAACTTGTAATATTTTAAGTATTTTTTATTTATTATTTATTACTTTCTATTTTTGTAGGCTTTTATAACCCTAAATATACTAACTCTATATAGCCGCTTATAGCCTTAATTACTTTTTACCCTTTACGCTTCGTGCTTAGTACTTAAAATAAAAATAATTTTCCCTATACTAATATACTGCGTAGAACCTCTTATATCTAAAATCTAATTATTAGCTTATATAGGAACTTCTAGTCCTTTTTTAATAATAAATTATTATTAATTTAGTTTTTAATCCCCTAAAGCTTATAGAGCTATTTTAGTAGATTCTACTTATTTTTTACTATTTTTAGATATTATTACGCCGTCTACTACAGCTTAGCTAGATAAAGCGTTTATATAATATTAATATAAAAAATTTCTATTTTCTTTTAGTATAACTAAGTATAGATAAAATCCTAATAGTTTAGGTATTATAAAGTAATTATTTTTTAAACATTTTTAATATACGTCTTAGCAGTTTTATAATTATTAATTTTATTTAGTCTACTTCGGTAAATAGGATAAGCTTTTAACTTAATTTTATCTTTAATAGGATTAAATTTAATATAAAAATTAAGTATTAGTACTTCTATTTTTAGTTAGCTATTACTAATAGCCTACCCGCGATAGTATATATATAAAATACTTATTTTAAATAATTTTTTTTAGCTACTATAATAATGGGGTAACTTATAATAGTAAGAATAGTTATAAAAGAGGTAACGTATATAAAATAGCTATAACCTATCTTATAGTATATTACTTTTAATATAATATCTTTACTAAACTTTATTATTTTTTTTATTAGTTTTTTTTTATTAGGAGCGTACGTACTACTACTAGCTATATATAGCTAGTAGTTTAATTAGTCTTAGTACGGCGCCTTTATTATTTCTTTTTTTATATACCTCCTTATACCCGTATATATAGTAAAAGTATATATATTCTTATACTATTACTTTACTTTTAGGCTAGTCTATATCCTTTTTAACTTACTTTTAATAATTGTTGCTATAATATAGCTAGTAGCTTATTAGTCTTAGTATAGCACTTTTATTATTTTTTTTATACGCCTTCTTATATACGTGTATATAGTAAAAGTATATATATTCTTATACTATTACTATACTTTTAGGCTAGCCTATATTCTTTTTAACTTACTTTTAATAATTAGCACCGCTTATAAGCCCTCTAAATATAAATACTTTAATAGTTAATAATCCTAAAATAGTTATTTTTAAAAATATTATAGAAATGTTAAACTAATTTTAGTAATAGGTATTTTATATATTATTAATATTATACTAATATTTTATCCTATATTTAATAGGCCCTGGGTTATAGCGCCTCTGTGTTTTTACCTACCTCTATATTAAGTGAGGACGTAGCGTACACTAAGTCGATACAGCTCCTACGGATAAACGTAAAGAAATACTAATATTTTATAGAGGACTTTAGTCTATTTTTAATTATTTAGCTACTTTTAAACTCTATTTTTTTTAGTTTTAAATAGGTTAAACTACTAATAAACTATAACTAATATATTTTATATACCTTTTTAGAGTGCTATAGTATTATAATATAATAAAAAAGGTAGTTTTAAAAAAATATTTACTTTAAATTTTTAATATAAAATAGAAAGCTTATATATTAAGCTTTTAAATTTTAAAAGTAGATTAAGTAGAAGCTTTATAACTCTAATTAAATAAATAAATTTAAAGAGGACTATATTTTTCTAAAAGATTAATAATTAGTATTTAAATTATAATAAATATATTTTTATTAAAATTATATATTTAGTTTTATAGTTATTATATAGGTTTTATTATAACCCTTAAGAATACTAAGATTAATACTTAAACTAATATTTAAATTAATATTTTAACGCGTTACGTACGCGTGTATTACTCTAATTATTTTTTATTTTTAATTTCTAATATAGCCGGCTAACGTAGTATTTATATTTATATAAAATATAATTAAGTACTTAATTTATTAAATAATATATTTACTAATAGAAAACTAAAGAAACGGTGTACTAATTACTATAATAATACTTATTTAAAATTATAACTACTATTTTTAAAACGTTATATACTTTTTAATATTATAAATACGCTTATACGCCGTTTACTATACTATAGTCTATATAAAGATATATTTCTTTATTACTTATTTACATTTTTATTATTTCTACATATATTAAATTTTTTTTATTTTTTTATTATTATAATAATCGAGTCTTACGCGTAACTAATTTATAAAAATTTTAATCTTTTACTTTTATTATTACCTATATATAAGCTAATACTAAATTATATAACTATAAAACCTCTCTCTACTCTATTATAGAAAAGAATATATTTAACCCCTACTAGGTATATACTAGACTTAGAAGGTATCTACTTTAGCTAATTTTAAGTATTAAATAAAATATTAGTCTTTATAACCATAAAACATAATTAAGAATTATATAATAAAAAGTTAGATAGTTATAGGTTAGATAATAATTTTTTTAATTTAAATAACTTTATAGTTATAGAAAGAAGAGTAAACTAATAAAAATTTTTTAGCAAGGCCCTCTATAAATAAAAATAGTATAGACTATCTTTAAGAGCCTATATTATTATTTAATAAAAAGGTATATATCGCGTAGTTTTATAAAGCGCTAAATAATATTTAAATAGATAAGTATAAAATATATAACTAATATTAGTTCTATCTAAATATTTATAAAAGTAAGTATAAGAATTATTAGTAGAATTATATTAAGAATTTTAGTTTAGGTTATATTTTTCTTTATAGTATTATTAATAATATAAATTTTAGAGCTATACTAGTATTTTTACCTCCCCTTACTAATATAAAGGAGTATTTAATTACTTATATCTAAGTTATAATAGAAGTCTATATTTACTAAAAAATATAATATTACTATTAAGATTATATTTATAATTTTTTTATAAATACTACGTAAGTCTTTAATTAACTACCTAAACTTTTTATTATAATTTAGGTATCTCTACTCTAGATAAAAGCGTACTTACGTAATAAGAAATATATAGTCTATACTATAAAGCTTTAGCTTAGTAGTAATTTATCTCTTTACTCTTATAAATAATATATATCTAATTTGTTTTATATATTATACTATATTACTACTCTACCCTAATTTCTAATATTTAAATTACTCTTTTATCTTTAGGAGTAATTTAGTATAATATAGCTTTAAAAAAGTCTTATTACCTAGTTACGCGTAATACGTCGGTTCTATAAAATATTAAAATTATTAAAAAACTTAAAAATAATTTTAAACTCTATTTTAGTATTTTTAATACTTAAGTTTTTTAGAGCTTTATATAAACTATAAAAATACCTTTATTAGGCCTATTAATATATAAAAGAGTATAAACGGCTATTAACTATTATAGTTAAATACTCTTATTTTAATTAAAACCCTTTATATTTACTAATTTTAAAAAAGTACGCGCTTAGCTCTAACGGATTAAAAAAAAAAAATAACTACTTAATATTTACCGACGCTTTAACGCAGGCAACTAAACTATAATTATAAAAAACCTAACTATTTTATAAAATTATACTACTTTAATTGTTATTTTAACTATACGTTTACTAACGCTAAAAACCCCTTATATTTATAAAAAAAAGGGTAAACGTAACTTTAATTTTTAAAAAAATAATTATAAATACTATTTTTACTAATCGTTAACTTATTTTCTAATAAAAATTTTAAAGATTAAATTTACTATTACTTACGTTAATAACCCCCTTTAAACTACCTAAAAAACTAAAATTATTTTAAAACTTAGCACTAATCTACTTTAAAAAAAGACTTAAGACTTTTTAAAAATTAATATATTAAATACTCTTAAAGGACTACTATAATAGTCTAATAAAGCTAAAATTAATTTTAAGTAAACTATTTAGCTACCTAAATAGTCTTTTATAAAACTCTTAAACTATATCTACCCTCTTTAAGAAAAACTAAATATATTTAAAACTAATAAAGAACTTTAAAGGATTTAAAGCTTTATAAGTTACTTAAATAAAAATTTTTAAACTAGACTATAGATTTTAAAAAAATAATAAATTAATACTATTATTAAAGAAAAAAAAAAGACTAATTTTTTTTAGTTAATATAAAAGACAACTAATTCTAGTAATTTTAGAATATAAAGGCCTAAAATAAATATATAAAATATAAGGAAATTTACTAAACCCTAAAAATATCCTAAAAAAAACTAATAGGTATAATTAGGCGCTAACTAGTCTAATAGACTACTAACTAAAATAAAGTTTTTTACTAGTATACTAATTTATTACTATTATAGTAAAAAAGACTACTATACTTCTAATTACTAATATAAAGATAAGCTAGTAGCCCTTAGATCTAAAAAAATAATTAAAAAAGCCGCGTTATTAACTTAAGTAGAAAAAAAGAAAAAGTAAAAATAATTATAGTACTTACCGCCTATATTAAAACTATTATTAGCTATCTATTAAAAATATTTAAAATTAAGTATATTAGTAGTTTATTTAACTAGTTATATAACTAACCTAAAAAAATAGTTACTTTAAAGGCTAAAGTTATAAATAAAGACTATATTAAAGCCCTAGTAAACCTAAAATTTATTTTAAATCTTATAAGCGCTAAGCTAGTAAAGGAAATAGGCTTAAAGATAACTACTTTTAATAAATTATTAGTATAAGCAGTAAATAATTTTAATATAACTATTTATAGTACTATTATTACTAAAATAAACCTAACTAACTTATATAGTTAAAATTAAACTTAGTTAATTCTATTTATAGTTACAAATCTTCCTTAATATAAAATTTTTTTAAACTTACTTTAGTTTAACTAAAAAAACCTAAAAATAAATATTATTACTTAAAGAGTCCTCTTTAAAAGTAATCCTAAAAAAAATAATACTTTTATTAAAAAAATTACCCTTAAAAGCGCGAAAGAGTTTAAGCGTATTATATATAATTTAAATATCTAAATATACGTATATCTAGTAGACTTAATAGATATTTTAGTTTAAAATAAACTAAATAAGTATAAAAAATATTTTATACTGCTTAGATACTCTAATTTTTTAGATTTAACCTTAGATTAAGACTTTAAAATCCCTATAGACTATAGATTAAATAATTTAAAAATTAATTTTAAATTTAGTATTAATCCTTTATATTATTTTATATATAATCTTTTAGTTACCAAATTAGAGATTCTTAAAAAATATATAAAAAAATATTTTAAGCGTAAATAAATTTAGTAATTAAAATTTCTAGCTAAAGCCCCTATCCTCTTTATAAAAAAGAAGAAAGGTAGTTTTAGGCTCTATATAAACTATAGAGGCCTTAATAAAATTATAATTAAAAATTATAATACTTTTTTACTAATTATAGAGTTACTAAACTAGTTTATAAAAATATAAATCTATACTAAATTTAATTTATAAAAAGCTTACTATTATATTTATATTATAAAAAGTAATAAATAGAAGACCGTATTTCGTATAAGGTATAGCTATTTTAAGTATATAATTATACTTTTTAGTTTAATAAATATACTTATACAGTTCTAATAGCTTATATTATAAATACTAGCTAGATTAGTTAATATAATCTATATAGTATACCTTAATAATATACTTATTTTTTTAGATACTAAAAAAAAATATAAAAATTATATAAAAAAGGTATTACAGCGTTTACGCAAAGTAAAACTTTATTTAAACCTAAAAAAATATTTTTAGTATACTATATCTATAAAATATTTTAGCTTTATTATTTTGCTTAAGGGCCTCTTAATAGATCTAAATTAAATTAAAATAATTTAAAATTAGTCTAAACCTATTTATATACGCGATATTTATATTTTTATTAGTTTTATAAACTACTATTATAAATTTATAAACTAGTTTTTTTAATTAGCCCTACTATTTACTAAATTAACCTAAAAGGCGCTAGATAATGCTAAAGGCGGGCTAGCTATAAAAAAAAGAAAATATTTATATAAATATAAATAATACTAGTAGAGAAACTTTTAAAAAGTTTTAAAATATTTTTTTTAAAGTACTAATACTATCGTACTTTAAGTATAAGAAATAGACTTAAATTAAAACTAACACCTTTAATAAGGCTATTAGTACTATTTTAAGGTAATTAGTTTTTAAAAAAAATAAATTATTTTAGTAATAACTAGTTAATTTTTATTTAAAAAAGTTAAACGGCGTATAATACTATTATAATATATATAATAAAAAACTTCTTACTATTATAGAAAGTATTAAATACTAAAAATAATACTTATAAGGTATTTATTTTAAATTTTTACAGATTATAATAATCTATAATAATTTATATAAATAAAACTCTATTACTATATTAGGTATAATTATACCTACTTCTCTTTAAGTACGATTTTAACGTATTCTATAAAATAAAATTAATAAATCTAGCTAATACCTTATCTTACTACCCTAATTATATACTAAAGTCTAAGATAGCTAAGTATAAACGTAATACAGCCTTTATAGTACTTATAAAAAAGCTATTATAACTTTTTATTATAAGGGTTAATAGAGTCGCGGTTTTTATAATAATAATTTATATATAAATAAACTATAAATATAACTTAAAACTTATAAAGAAAATTTAAAACTTTAGGCTACGTAATTTACCTAAAAAAAAATAACTACTTTAGAGCACCTAATAGACCTAGAGGATAAAAAGTTAAATTTATCTAAAAATAGTAATAATAATTTATAACTAAATAGTTTAGAGGGCGCTAAATTAAAGTTAATAAAACTAATACGACCCTATATATTTAAAAATAAAATAAAAGTAATTATAAAATACTATAATAGTCCTCTCTTAAAGTATTTTAGTATAAAGTATACTCTTAAGCGCGTATAGCGTAAATATATATAAATAAATATATTTAAAAATATTACTAACTATATTTATAACTATAAGCACTATTAGCGCGCTAATTTAAAAATATATAAACTATATAGTCTCCTCTATTTACATTCTATTCCTAATAAACTATAGTAATATATAACTATAAATTTTATTATAAACCTACCCCCTAGTTGCTTTACTAAAAGTATTTATAATATAATTCTTATAATTATAGATCGTTTCTTTAAAATAGTCTATTATATACTAGTAAAAATAAATTAGAATAGTATTAACCTAGTCTAGTTTTAGATTTATAAGATTATAAGACTTTATAAAAATCTAAAGACAGTACTATCTAATAAAAATCTACTTATATAAATAAAGTATTAAAATACCTTCTACTATTATTTAAATTTAAAATAAATTTTATCTTCTACCTTCTACTTATAGACAGATAGATAGACAAAATAGTAAAATAAAACTTT
Organism: Pleoardoris graminearum; assembly: GCA_030770415.1. Classification (NCBI taxonomy): domain Eukaryota; kingdom Fungi; phylum Ascomycota; class Dothideomycetes; order Pleosporales; family Didymosphaeriaceae; genus Pleoardoris; species Pleoardoris graminearum. The sequence continues at coordinate 217,470 of JASEKS010000094.1, forward strand.
TAAATAGTACCTTTATATTTTCTATTATCTAGAGTAAAATAATTAAATATTATAAATCTCCTACGCAGAATTTACCTATAATAATAATTAATATTTTATTATTAAATATATACTCTTTTAAGTCTACTATAGATATAGCCTAAAAGAACAAAATTAGTCCTTATAAGCACTAAATAAGAAAAAGAGTCTTTAAGCTTTCTACTTAGCCTTTAAACTTATTAATATTTATAATAAAGCTAAATAAAAACTAAAAGTAGTATAAAAATACTAAAAAGCGTTTTAAAATAAAAAGCGTCTCTTACTAAACCTATAAATAGGGAGTAAAGTCTAGGTTTTAAATTATTATATATAATCTATAAGACTAAGTAAGAAGATTAACTAAAAATAGTTAGGTCTTAGTATAATAATTAAATATATAAATAGTTTACCTACTATATATAAAATTAAACTTATAAGTCTGGAATAAATTTATTTAGTTTTTTATTCTTTTTTATTAAAATTATATAAACCCTAAAGTATACTGCCATATAAGCAGAAACTAATAGTTAATATATTATATTAATTTAGTAATAATATATATAATATAAAATATATTATAGACCGTAAACGCAATAAGTCTAATTAATAAAAATATTTTATTAAATAGTAAAACTATTTAGATAAAGAAAATACTTAAAAACTAAAAATTTTAATTAGTATAAAAGCGCTGAAAAAGTTTTAAAAATAATTTAAAATTATTTTAAAAAAATTTAGGATAACTCTACTAAACTAAATAATATAAAAACAGAATAAACCTTCTATAAAAAGTAATAATCTATTTAAGAATATACTAGTATAATAAAACTAAGGCTAATTTCCTAAAAAAAAAAGAATAACTTAAAATAATTCTATATAGACTCTAAAAAAATTAAAAAAGTTACTTTTTTCTTTTTTAGTAGTTATAAGTACTAAATTAGTCTAAAAAGACCCTTAGCGTAAATTAATAATCTAAAATAAACTATTTTAGGGCTATATTTTCTAATTAAAATAATATTATTATTTTCTACTTTTATAGTTTTATACGTATCTCTTATAGAGAGTTTAATAATAAAAACAGCCCTATTAAGAATTAAAATAATTTAATAGTATAATAAAAAAATTATAAAAAATATATAAATATACTATAGTAAAATAAAAATTATAACTATTATAAATTAGTACTATTTAGCCTAAATTATTATATTAAAAGTCTATATATTACAGTAATAACTATAAGAATTTAAAAAACTATAAACTTATCTAATTACCTATCTAAAACTTATAAGAGTGTTACTTCTTATCGCCTATTACTTAATTATAGTTAGTAGGAAAAACAGCTAACTAATAAGTATAACTAATAAAAGTATATATTACGCTATTTATTATATAGTAATTAGTACTAAATTAGGTATTATAATATATAACTCTCTTATTTTTATTACTATTAATAAAAGTAGAATCTAAACTAGTAGAATTAAAAGTCTAAAAAATAAAATAGCTATTATAATAAAAAAAATTAAAAGGAGGGATACTACAAAAACCTAAACCTAAGTCTAAAATTAAGTAATAATATTAGTAGCCTAATAGTTCTATTTAATTTTTAAACTAATTAGAGCTACTTTATAAAAAGTACTAGATTTCTAAAAAATATATTAGTAACTAAATATACTAGAGAGTACTAAATTAGTCTAAACTACGCTATTTTATTACTATAAAAAATATTTACGCCCTTTTTACTCTTCTTAGAACTTGACTAAAAATTATTAAAATTATTTTTAGTTTTAGTACGCTTTTGCTTTTTTTTTAAAAGTCTAGTTTAAATAGTTATAATTATAAAAAAGGATACTAGACTCTATATACTTATTTATAAAATAAAAAGCGCTATTATACGTATAAAATTTATTAAAAAATTTAATATTACTACTATAAAATAATTAGCGCTAAATTGCCCTAAATTCTTATAAACTATTTACTTAGTCCTTTAAGTTTACTAAAATATACTTATAGATAAATTTTATTTTTTATTAACTTTTTTTTTATTCTCCTAAATCTTCTTCCGCGCCCTAGTTATATTAAAGAGTATAAAGGTAGTAGGCTTAGTTATATACTAAAATTAGCCTTTTTAAAAAACTATAGAGTACTTAATATAGTATAAGTCTATAATCTAATACTTATATTTTATAAGATCGGCTTTATACCTCGTATAGTATTTATTAAACGCTTTTTAGCCTAAATAAAGATAATTATTCTTATTATTAGCTAAAGTCTTACTAATAATAGTTTTAAGTTACTTTAGATACTAAAGCTTATTATATAGTAACTAATTAGTATAATTAATCCTATATAGTACTAAATAATACTAAACTAGTATTTACTATATAGTAAGCAGCGTTCTTATTAAAATAGTTAAAGTAAGTCTTTATTTAATAGTCCTTATATATAAACAATTCCTATTTATCTATATTAAAATTTATTAAATATTAATATTTATTATTTAAAACGCCGTACTTTGCTATAATACTAATATAACTAATATAAAATAATTTTATTTTTTATTTATTTTTTTTAGTTAACTTAACGCAGAAATCCTTAAAAGTATAATATTTAAAAAATATTATAGTAGTATAGACTAAAATTTAATAAAATAATTTAATATATAATAGAGAAAGGCTAATTATTACTTAAAATAACTATATAATATAATTAGTACTAAATTCTACTACTTCGCGCCTTACACAAAATACTTATTTTTAAAAAAAAAAATTAAAGTTAAAGTAAAAAATAAAAGTAAAAGTTTCTAAAACCTAATTTTATAGCTAAAAGTACTAAGACGCTAGTATAGGTAAAATAATACTATTAATTAGCTTATTACGTAATTAACTATACCTAATAAAAATAATAAAAAATAAATACTACTAAATACTACTAAATAGTAACCCGCAGAAAAAGGCCTTAAAAAAATATTTAATTTTAATATTTAATACTATTATACTAAAATAGTTTAAAAAGTACTAAATAGGTATACTTTAGCTATACGCTTTTATATTATTTACTTTTAGGCTAAGAGCAGTCCTAAAAGGGGAATAATATTATAATTTAAATATTTTTACTCTAGATAAGAGCGTACTTATATAATAAGGGATATATAATTTACGCTATAGGGCTTTAGCTTAATAGTAATTTATCTCTTTACTCTTATAGATAATATATACCTAATTTATTTTATATATTATACTATATTACTACTCTACCCTAATTTCTAACACTTTTTTAAAATATTAAAATTTTTATTTTAAAGCTGGCCTACGTTAATAGTAATAACCTAAAATTAATTAATTACTAATTTAAAAAGGATTTCTAGGTTTACTACTTAATTATATAGTAATAGTTATATTTTTTAGTTTTATATTATTTTAGTTATAGTAATATATTAATAAATTTTATTATTATTAAAATACTTCCTTCTAATAGATTAGTTAAAGAGTAATTAAAAATTATTTATCTAAATATAAAGAATAACCCTATAGAGTCTAGAAATTAGACTAATATTTAAACTAATATTTTACTTTATTATAATTTAGACTATAGTACTTTAAATAATAAGTTTTATAATAGTTTAAATAAATTAAACGATTTTTTATAAGGCCTAAAAGAATTATTTTATAAAAAAGCTAACTAAGCTTCTAAAGACTTTAATTTTAAGTTAGTAAATATATCTACTATTTTTAATTTTAGCCCTTTAGCTTTTAAGTTTAAGTCTTTTTATAACTAGATTTAATTATATACGCGGCGAATTTATTTTTTTATAAATATAATTTATTAAACCCCTATTACTAAGTTTAAGTATATTATATAGTATTTTAGTTTTATCTTTTTATTTTTTTTCTTTTATAGTTTTACTAATTATAATAAGTCTTATTTATAAGAGATTAACTTTATTACTTAAATATATTATATAATATACTATAAAAATAGGTAGTTTACTTATTATCTATAATTTTACTATACTATTTTTAATTATATTATACGTAAAGCCTTTACTATATATACTAGATTTTTAGTTTACTAAAATAATAATAAAAACGTAATAGGTATAGAGAATATTTCGCTATAGTTTAATAGCCCTAACTAAAATATATTTTTTATTAATAGAGTAGTTTAAATAAGTATAAATTTTTAAAAAATAAAATTATACTAGTAAGTTAAAGGAAAGAAGTTAGAGGTAATAGTAAGTATTATTATAATTATACCTTAATACTTTAACTAATATTTATTATATGTAGCTTTACTAACTTAAAAATTTAATATTATTTATTATTTTTTCTGCGGCTAATAATTTCTAGTAAAATTTTTTTTATTTTATACTTTATTTTTTAGACTAGTAAACTAGTATTTTTATAATTTATTAGCAGCTCGCCTAAGACTTTATAAAAAATTATTTTTATATTATTATTTACTACTTTTACGCGCGCTTTACTATATTTAAAAAAAAATTTTTTACTTAACTATTAAATATCCTAAATTTTTAAAATTAATATAAGTAGTAAGGCTACAGTAGTATATATAACTATAGCCTATATTAAATTAATAATACCCTTAATTTAAATATTAAATTAGGCCTATCTATAACTAAAGTTAATATAAAACGTTTAGCCTAATACTAAATTAATATACTTTTTACTATATATCCTAAACATCTTTATCCTAATACTGCCCTAATAATTATTAATAATATAACGCTCCTATCTCTTTTATATAACTAAATAACTTTTAACTATTAAAAACTATTATTAATATTAATACAGTATTATATCTATCGTTATATTACTTATTATTATTTTTAAAAAGATAAGTATATTAAAAAACTAGTTTATTAATTCTGTGCACTATAGCCTATATAGATAAAATTTATATTTAAAATACTTTTTAGTAAAAGGTATAAGTAATTTAAGCTAGTATATAACTACCTACGCCTAAATTTCTACTATTTAGTTTTAATATTAGACTAGTAGACTAATATTAATATTTAGATTTATACTAGTATAGTAGAAGTATTATAATATATTAATATTTATACTTTTAAATCTAAAGAGAAGACTCTACTACGTAAAAATCTAGCTAATTTAGTTTTATTTTATATTAGTAATAACTACGTGCTCGCTTTATTTATTTTAAAACTTTTAAATAAAATTATTAATAAATAAGATTATTCTGCTTAAAAGGTTTTATATATACTATTTAAGTTTTTTCTAGTTTAATTATTATATATTATTATTATAGTTAATTATTATTTAAAATTAGTTTAGTTAATAGTCTTCTTTTTTAATTAACGCTAGTCTATCTTAGATAATAGACCTAATAATATAGATATACTATTTTAATTAGGTTATTTATTACTATAAAAATATAAGGAGCGCCTAGCTACTAAAAGGTAATATTTTATATTAACTTTTTTCTTTATTTTAACTATATAAAGCGGGTTTTTATACGGCGCCTTTAAGTAAAACTAAAAATTTTATTATACTTTTTTAGGTACTCGTTAATAACTAATCTTATCTAATTTTATAGGGTTAAACTTATATTTTACTATTTATTTTATAATCTTAATAATATATCGGTTATTTTTAATACTATATTTTAAACTAATACTAAGGCCTATATATTTTGCTAATAATATTATATATATTTTATTATTAATTATAATATAAAAGAGGTTAAGAATATTAAGCTAAAAGATTTTAATTTTAAGAAAGTACTTATAAAAAACTTTTTTAAACATAATAAGCTTACTACGCACGGCTTAGCCTTAAATAAATAATTAGTTAATAGTAATACTTTAAAATTTTAGCTAATTAATTATACTAAGAACTAGAGTACTAATAAATATACTAATTTATATAATCTTAATAGTATTATATACTAAAAAAAATATATTTAGGAGTATTTAGTAGTTATAAAAACTAATACTAATACTAATACTTTAGTTAGAAAAAAAAGACTTCTTTCTAATAAGTAGAAACTTTTATTTAATATAATTATTAACTACTTTAAAGCTATTTTAGCTAGACGTACCCTTTTTTAATTACCTATTAATCTAGATAGTAAGACCGATACTAGAAAAATCTATATTATTAAATTAATATTTATACGACTTAAAGTATTAGCTTAAAAAACTAATACTTTTTTACTAATTATATAATTTACTTTTACTAGTATTACTATATTTCTTATTAATAGTTATACTATTAATAACTTTTTTTAGATACTAGTTATATATAAGGGCAGCCCTATAGAGCCCCTTAGTAGTACTATATTATAATAGCTTTAGGCTACTTTTATATTAATTTAGTATATTATTATTAATAAAAAGTCTATAGTTAGTTTTAATCTACTTACCTAGATTAGTATTTACCTAAAAAAAATTTAACTTAAGTTAGCCTATTAACTATTTACTACTTTTAATATTATTTTTTTAGAGACTTTTACTAGCTACTACTAGTTAAGAAGTTATTTTTTTGTAATATCTTCTTTTTACGGAATGATATTTATAGTTATATATAATAATTATATAAATAGTTTATTTAGACTATTATCTTAAAAGTTATATAGTAGTAGTAGGGTAATATAAAAGCTTTTTTTTATAAAATTTTTTTTTATTTTAGAACTAATAAGAGCACTGACGTTAATTAAAAACTTTTTTAAATAAAGTATATATTTATACTTTCTTTAGCTAAACTTAGTATATTAAAGGATATATTTAGTTTTTATATATATTAAAAAGAGGTATACTAAATAAACTATAACTAATTCTAAAACTAATACTAGCCTATATTAGTCTATAATACTAAGTATAATAAACTATTTTATACCTCTATACTAACTAATAAGACTAGAAATTTAAAAAACTAGCTTTTATTTTCTACTAGTGTCTAAATAATACTTCTTATTAATATAGAAACTAAACCTAGTCTTATAAATTATTATAATTTAGGTGTTTCTGCTTTAGATAGGAGTGTACTTATATAATAAGAGATATATAGTCTACGCTGCGGGACTTTAGCTTAGTAATAATTTATCTCTTTACTCTTATAGATAATATATATTTAATTAGTCTTATATATTATACTATATTACTACTCTACTCTAATTCCTAATATTTAAATCGCTTTCTTATTTTTAGGAGTAATTTAGTATAATATAGCTTTAAAGGAGTTTTATCGCCTAGTTATACGTAATATATTAGTTTTATAAAATACTAAAATTACTAAGGAATTTAAAAATAATTTTAAATCCTCTTTTAGTATCTCTAATACTTAAGTTTTTTAAAATTTTATATAAACCGTAAAAACGCCTCTATTAGGCCTATTAAAGTATAAAAAGGTATAAATAGCTACTAATTATTATAGTTAAATATTATTATTTTAATTAAAACCTTTAGTATTTACTAATTTTAAAAAAGTACGCGCTTAGCTCTAACAAGTTAAAAATAAAAAGGAAATAAAATAATTATTTAATATTTACTATTACTTTAATATAAGCGACTAAACTATAATTATAAAAAACCTAACTATTTTATAGAATTATACTATTTTAGTTTTTATTCTAACTATATATTTACTAACGCTAAAGGCCCCTTATATCTATAAAAAGAAGGGCAGATATAACTTTAATTTTTAAAAAAATAATTATAAACGCTATTTTTACTAATTATTAACCTATTTTCTAATAGAAATTTTAAAAGTCGAATTTATTATTACTTATATTAATAATCCCTTTTAAACTACTTAAAAGGCTAAAGTTATTTTAAAATTTAGTACTAATTTACTTTAAAAAGAGACTTAAAACTTTTTAAAAATTAAAATACTAAACGCCCTTAAAGAACTATTATAACGATTTAATAAGGCTAAAATTAATTTTAAATAGACTATTTAGCTACTTAAGTAGTCTTTTATAGAACTTTTAGACTATATTTATCCTTTTTAGGAAGAACTAAATATATTTAAAACTAGTAAGGAATCCTAAAAAATCTAAAACTTTATAAGCTATCTAAATAAGGATCTTTAGGCTAGACTCTAGATTTTAAAGGAATAATAAATTAATACTATTACTAAAGTAAAAGAAAAGGCTAATTTTTTTTAGGTAATATAAAAGACAACTAATTTTAGTAATTTTAAAATATAAAGGCCTAAAAAGAATACGTAAAATATAAAAAAATTTACTAAACTCTAAAAATATTTTAAATAAAACTAATAGGTATAGTTAGATACTAACTAGTCTAATAAGGCGTTAACTAAAATAAAACCTTTTACTAGTACACTAATCTATTACTATTATAATAAAAAAGGCTACTATACTTTTAACTACTAGTATAAAAATAAGCTAGTAACTTTTAGATTTAAAAAAATAATTAAAAAGGCTGCGTTATTAACTTAGGCAGAAAAAGGGAAGAAGTAAAAATAATTATAGTACTTATCGCCTATATTAGAACTATTATAAACTACTTATTAAAAATACTTAAAGTTAAGTATATTAGTAGTTTATTTAACTAGTTATATAACTAACTTAAGGGGATAGTTACCCTAAAAACTAAAGTTATAAATAAAGGCTATATTAAAGCTCTAGTAAATTTAAAGTTTATTTTAAATCTTATAAATACTAAACTAATAAAGGAGATAGGCTTAGAGGTAACTATTTTTAATAGATTATTAGTATAAGCGGTAAATAGTTTTAATATAACTATTTATAATATTACTATTACTAAAATAAACCTAACTAATTTATATAGTTAAAATTAAATTTAGTTAATTCTATTTATAATTATAAATCTCCCTTAATATAAAATTTTTTTAGACTTATTTTAGTTTAACTAAAAGAACCTAAAAATAAATATTATTACTTAAAGAGTTCTCTTTAGAGGTAACCCTAAAAAAAATAATACTTTTATTAAAAAAATTACTTTTAAAAGTATAAAAAAGTTTAAGCGTATTATACGTAACCTAACTACCTAAATATATATATACTTAGTAGAATTAATAGAGATTTTAATCTAAAATAAACTAAATAAGTATAAAAAATACTTTATACTACCTAAGTACTCTAATTTTTTAGATCTAGCCTTAGATAAGAATTTTAAGATCTTTATAGACTATAAATTAAATAATTTAAAAATTAATTTTAAATTTAGTACTAATTCTCTATATTATTTTATATATAATCTTTTAGTTACTAAACTAGAGGTTTTTAAGAAGTATATAAAAAAATAGTTTAAGTAAAAATAGATTTAGTAATTAAAATCCTCTACTAGGGCCCCTATTCTTTTTATAAAAAAAAAAAAAGTAGCCTAAAATTTTATATAGACTATAGAGGCTTTAATAAGATTATAATTAAAAATTATAATACTCTTTTACTAATTATAAAGTTATTAAACTAGTTTATAAAAGTACAGATCTATACTAAGTTTAATTTATAAAAAGCTTACTATTATATTTATATTATAAAAAATAATAAGTAGAAGGCCGTATTTTATATAAGATACGGCTATTTTAAGTATATAATTATATTTTTTAGTTTAATAAATATACTTATATAATTTTAATAGCTTATATTATAAATATTAGTTAGATTAGTTAATATAACCTATATTATATACCTTAATAATATACTTATCTTCTTAGATACTAAAAAAGAATATAAAAATTATATAAAAGAGGTATTATAGTATTTACGTAAAGCAAAGTTTTACTTAAACTTAAAAAAATATTTTTAGTATACTATATTTATAAAATATTTTAGCTTTATTATTTTACCTAAGGGCCTCTTAATAAACCTAAGTAAGGTTAAGGTAATTTAAAATTAGCCTAAACCTACCTATATATATAATATTTACGTCTTTATTAGTTTTATAAACTACTATTATAGATTTATAAACTAATTTTTTTAATTAGCCCTACTACTTACTAAATTAATTTAAAAGGCGCTAGATAGCGCTAAAAGTAGGCTAGCTATAAAAAAAAAAAGTATTTATATAAATATAGGCAATACTAGTAAAAAAGCTTTTAAAAAGTTTTAAAATATTTTTTTAAAGTACTAATACTATCGTACTTTAAATATAAAAAATAGACTTAAATTAAAACTAATACCTTTAATAAGGCTATTAGCGCTATTTTAAGCTAATTAGTTTTTAAAGAGAACAGATTATTTTAATAGTAGCTAGTTAATTTTTATTTAAAAAAGTTAGACGGCGCGTAGTACTATTATAATATATATAATAAAAAATTCCTTACTATTATAAAAAGTGTTAAATACTAAAAATAATATCTATAAGGTATTTATATTAGTATTTTTATAGATTATAATAATTTATAATAATTTATATAAATAAAAACTCTATCGCCGTATTAGGTATAGTTATACCTACTTTTTTTTAAATATAATTTTAACGTATCCTATAGAATAAGATTAATAAATCTAACTAATACCTTATTTTACTATTTTAATTATATACTAGAGTCTAAAATAGTTAAATATAAACGTAATATAGCCTTTATAGTATTTATAAAAGAGTTATTATAGCTCTCTACTATAAAGGTTAATAAAGTTATAGTTTTTATAATAATAACTTATATATAGATAAACTATAAACGCAACTTAAAACTTATAAAGAAAATTTAAAACTTTAGGCTACGTAATTTATTTAAAGAGAAGATAACTACTTTAGAGTACCTAATAGACTTAAAAAATAAAAAGTTAAATCTATCTAAAGATAGTAATAATAATTTATAATTAAATAGTCTAAAAAATACTAAGTTAAAATTAATAGAGCTAATACAACCCTATATACCTAAAAATAAAATAAATATAATTATAAAATACTATAATAGTCCCCTTTTAAAGTATTTTAGTATAAAGTAAACTCTTAAGCGCATATAGCGTAAATATATATAGATAGGTATATTTAAAAATATTATTAACTACGTTTATAATTATAAGCGCTGTTAATATGCTAATTTAAAAATATATAAATTATATAATTTTTTCTATCCGCTTTTAGTCTTTAATAGACTATAATAATATATAACTATAAATTTTATTATAGACTTACTTTTTAGTCGCTTTACTAAAAGTATTTATAATATAATTTTTATAATTATAAACTATTTTTTTTAAAATAGTCTATTACGTACTAGTAAGAATAAATTAAAATAGTATTAATTTAGCCTAGTCCTAGATTTACGAGATTATAAAATTTTATAAAAATTTAAAAATAGTACTATTTAATAAAAATTTACTTATATAAGTAAATATTAAAACACCTTCTACTACTATTTAAATTTAAAGTAAATACTATCTTCTATATTTTACCTATAGATAAATAGGTAGATAAAATAGTAAAATAAAACTTTTAAATAGTACTTTTATATCTTCTATTATTTAAAGTAAAATAATTAAATATTATAAATTTCCTACGCGGAATTTACCTATAATAATAATTAATATTTTATTACTAAATATATACTATTTTAAGTCTACTATAAATACAGCCTAAAAGAGCTAAATTAGCCCTTATAAGTGCTAAATAAGAGAAAAAGCTTTTAAGCTTTTTACTTAGTCTCTAAACTTATTAATATTTATAATAAAGCTAAATAAAAACTAAAGGTAGCACAGAAGTATTAAAAAATATTTTAAAATAAAAAGTATCTTTTACTAAATCTATAAGTAGGGAATAAAGTCTAGATTTTAAATTATTATATATAATCTATAAGACTAAGTAAAAAAATTAATAAAAAATAGTTAGGTCCTAATATAGTAGTTAAATATATAGGCAGTCTACTTATTATATATAAAATTAAACTTATAAGCCTAAAATAAGTTTATTTAGTTTTTTATTTTTTTTTTATTAAAATTATATAAACCCTAGGGCACACTACCGTATAAATAGGAGCTAATAGTTAATATATTACGCTAATTTAGTAATAATATATATAATATAAAATATATTATAAACTAAAGATATAATAAGTCCAATTAATAGAAATATTTTATTAAATAGTAAAACTATTTAGATAAAGAGAATACTTAAAAACTAAGAGCCTTAATTAGTATAAAAGCGCTAAATAAGTTTTAAAAATAATTTAAAATTATTTTAAAAAAATTTAGGATAATTCTACTAGACTAAATAATATATAAGCGGAATAGATTTTTTATAAAAAATAATAATTTATCTAAAAGTATACTAGTATAATAAAACTAAGGCCGGCCTTCTAAAAGAAAAAAAAATAGTTTAAAGTAATTCTATATAGACTCTAAAGAAGTTAAAAGGGTTACTTTTTTTTTTAGTAGTTATAAGTACTAAATTAGTCTAAAAAGACTATTAGTATAAACTAATAGTCTAAAATAGACTACTTTAAAGCTATATTCCCTAATTAAAATAAAATTATTACTTTTTACTTTTATAGTTCTATACGTATCTCTTATAGAGAGTTTAGTAATAAAAATAGCCCTATTAAAAATTAAAGTAGTTTAATAGTATAATAAAAAAATTATAAAAAATATATAAATATACTATAGTAAAATAAAAACTATAACTATTATAAATTAGTACTATTTAGCCTAAATTATTATATTAAAAGCTTATTTATTACGGTAATAACTATAAAGATTTAAAAAACTATAAACTTATTTAATTACCTATCTAAAACCTATAAAAGTATTACTTTTTACTATTTATTATTTAATTACAGTTAGCGGGAAAGATAATTAATTAATAAATATAATTAGTAGGAGTATAAATTACGCCGTTTATTATATAATAATTAGTACTAAATTAGATATTATAATATATAATCTTTTTATTTTTACTATTATTAATAGGAGCGGAATCTAGACTAGCGAAATTAAAAGTTTAAAAAATAAAATAGCTACTATAGTAGAAAGAAGTTAAAAAAAAATATTATAGAAGTTTAGACCTAAGTTTAAAGTTAAGTAATAGTATTAGTAACCTAATAGTTTTATTTAATCTTTAAACTAGTTAGAGTTACTCTATAGAGAGTACTAAATTTTTAAAAAATATATTAGTAACTAAGTATACTAAAAAGTACTAAATTAGCTTAAACTACGCTATTATACTACTATAAAGAATACTTACGCTCTTTTTACTCTTTTTAGAACTTAACTAAGAGTTATTAAAATTATTTTTAACTTTAGTACGCTTTTACTTTTTTTTAAAAGCTTAGTTTAAATAACTATAATTATAAAAAAGGATACCGGACTCTATATACTTATTTATAAAATAAAGGGCGCTATTATATATATAAAATTTATTAAAAAATTTAATATTACTACTATATAATAATTAGTGCTAAATTACCCTAAATTTTTATAAACTATTTACTTACTCTTTTAAGTCTACTAAAATATACTTATAGATAAATTTTACTTTTTTATTAGTCTTTTTTTTATTCTTCTAAATCTTCTTATACGCTTTAGTTATATTAAAAAATATAAAAATAGTAGACTTAGCTATATACTAAAATTAGCCTTTTTAAAGAATTACAGGGTACTTAATATAGTATAAGTTTATAATTTAATACTTATATTTTATAAGATTAGCTTTATACTTTATACGGCGTTTATTAGACGCCTTTTAGCTTAAATAGAAATAATTATTCTTATTATTAACTAAAGCTTTACTAATAGTAATCTTAAATTACTTTAAATACTAAAGCTTATTATATAGTAACTAATTAGTATAATTAGTACTATATAGTATTAAATAGTATTAAACTAGTATTTACTACGTAGTAAGCGGCGTTCTTATTAAAATAGTTAAAGTAAGTCTTTATGTAATAGCCCTTATACACAAATAATTTTTATTTATTTATATTAAAATTTATTAAATATTAATACTTACTATCTAGAATATTATACTTTATTATAATATTAATATAACTAATATAGAGTAATTCTGTCTTTTATTTATTTTTTTTAGTTAACTTAATACAAAAGTTCTTAAGAGTATAATATTTAAAAGGTATTATAGCAGTATAGACTAGAACTTAATAAAATAATTTAAAATATAATAGAGAAGGGCTAATTATAACTTAAAGTAACTATATAATATAATTAATACTAAATCCTACTATTTTATGCCTTATATAAAATACTTACTTTTAAAAAAAAAGATTAAAGTTAAAATAAAAAGTAGGAGCGAAGGTTCCTAAAGTCTAATTTTATAGCTAGAGGCGCTAAGACACTAGCGCTAATAGAATAATATTATTAATTAGCTTATTATATAATTAACTATACCTAATAGAAATAGTAAAAAATAAATTATACTAAATACTACTAAATAACGACCTGCAGAAAAAGGCCTTAAAAAAAGTATTTAATTTTAATATTTAATACTATTATACTAAAGTAGTTTAAAAGGTGCTAAATAGGTATACTTAGGTTATACGCCTTTATATTATTTATTTTTAAACCGAGAACGGTCCTAAAAGAGAGATAATATTATAATTTAAATATTTCTGCTTTAGATAGAAGCGTACTTATATAATAAAGGATATATAATTTACGCTATAGGGCTTTAGCTTAGTAGTAATTTATCTCTTTACTTTTATAAATAATATATATCTAATTAGTCTTATATATTATACTATATTACTACTCTACCCTAATTCCTAATATAAATAGAATAATTAAAAAATTTATTAATATAATTTAGTTACTAACTATATAAAATTATACTATAACTTTACTTTTAGCTATTTTTACTATATTTAAATAGTATACTAAAATAGAATTTTATAATATTAAGTCTAAAACTATAGTAATCCTTATATTTTTAATTTTATATAAATTTATTTATAATAGGGTAATAGTAACCTATATTTAATTTTTACTTTATTTAGCTTAGGCTATTATTATTTATAAATTCTAAAAACTTAGTCTCTATTCTATAAAAATTTTTATAATAAAAAAAAAATTTTATAGTTAATCTATTATACGTAACTATTTTACGTATATATAGTTTATATAATTTAGTATTTAATATACCGTTTTCTTATTAGAGGTTAAAATTAAAAAAAGAAAAAAACGTCTAGACTAAATAAAAGAATAAAAGAAAAAGAGTAATTTAATTACTAACTATCTAAAATATTTTATATATATAGCCTTTTAAGAAGGTTATATTTATACTTTTCCATTAACTAATACTAAAGACTAATACTTAGGGCTAATGTTTATAGCTAATACTTAAGACTAGTATTATATTTTTATATTTTTATATTATTATTTTCCTATAGTACCTATAGAGAAGTACTAGCTAAAAAGTAACTTTTAATACTCTATATATAAGAAAGTATAGATAGAATTTATTTATTCTTTTACTAAAAGAGGTAGCTAAGCTTAATATTTTTTAGAGCTACTAGCTGTCTATTTTTAATAAAGGATATTATACTTGGTATTTTTATTATCGTGTTTTAGTAGTAGAGGTTTAAGAGAAAGTATTTATTTTTATTCTCTATTAGTAGGTACTAATACTAATACTAATACTTTACTTATAATATAAATATTAGATATATTTATATTATATTTATATACTAATTAAATAAATAGTATGGCTGTGATAGCCCTAGGCGACTAAAAGGGATTTTAAAAAAGGAGGAGTATATGTATACCTTTATACTTAATGTGTCGAAAAAGTCAGGTAAGGCTAGATTAAAAAAATAAATATTAGATAATAGGCTAAGTATAGTCCTAATAGTTTAGTTTATATAATTAAAAGAGTATACGTATCTAATATATAATAGCTATATTTTAATAAGTAGTAATATTTTATAGCGTAATAGTTTAAAAAATTATTATAATTAAGTTAGCAGTTATATATTAGACTAAATATAGTCTTTTTTTAATAGAGAATAGACGCTAAAATAGTAAAATAGAAAGCTTATTATAATTATTAATATAAAAACGGCGGGTATTTAATAATATTATATACTAAATAATACTCTACTATATATTTAAATTAAAATGGCTTACCCTATTTATTAAAATTTACTTATTTATAGTAGTATATTCTATTTTTAGCTAAGCTTCTACTCGTATTTTTTTAAGGCTAGATTAGTATTTAGAACTAACTATTAAATATAACTCTATAAGATAGGGAGAGGGTGTGTAGCTTAGTGGATAACACACCTGGCTACCTATAATAGTAATATTATAGGTTACGAGTTTAAATCTCGTTCTCCTCTACTTTAATCTACTATTTAATTAGTTTAGTTATTAAGTTTTAGACTTAACTTTATTAGGTTTAGTTATATTACTTAAATAGGCTAGTTAACTACTTAAATAGGTTAGTATATTTTTATATTAGGTTAGCGTGGCGACCTATACCTAATTAGGAATAGACTATACTTAAATAGAAAAGTAACTAGTCCTAATTAAGTAATTAATTAAATTCTAGTATAGGTTACTTAACTAGCCTATATTTAATAGTTAGTTACTTAAAGAGCCGGTTGTTAATTTACTTAGGAGATAAAGCACTTTCCTTAAAAATAGTTAGGTAGCCCTAATATAAAAGGCTTATTTTTTTTTAAAAAAAAAAACCTCTATAAGATATTAGTTTAGTATTAGTCTAGTATATATTTATATATATACCTTAAAATTAATATAACTAATTTTATACTATAGCGTACTTATACTCTCTTTTAAAAATTACTACTTTAGATTTACCTACTTATAGATTTTATAATAGTATTAAAACTCTCTATATAATAGGCTAATAAATATTACTCTTTTAGCTATATAAATTATCTTATCTACTTTTATAGCGTATTACTCCTATTTATTATTATTAATATTTATAACTTCTTCCTTATTACTATTAATATTTATAGTATTTTTTTTATTATTTTTTATATTTACTATAGTACTAACGCTAATACTAATTTAAGTATTATTAAAGCTTATATTATTTTAGTTTATAATATAAGTTACTAGATTAGCTAGTATATTAAAAAATATACTAGGGTATAAGAAAGTACTAGATATAAAAAATATATTACTTATTACTAAAGACGCTATACTAGTAAAAGTTAGTATATTACTAAAAAGCGATTAGCTATTAGAATAGTAGTATACTAATAGATACTACTTTAGTATATTATATATAATTTATTATTTTTCTAGCAGTTTTTTAAGAAGTAATTATAGTATATTATTTTTAATTACTTTTTAAACTATAATTTTTTATTACTAGATTATTTACTGTGCGTATCTAGTAACTATTAATATCTAAAATTATAACTAATACTTAGACTAATACTTAGCTTTTTACTATAGTTATATTATTAGCTTATATATATAACTATTTTTTTACTTATTCCCTTATTATTAGGTTAGTACTATTAAGAATTAGTTATACTACTATAAATAGTCTATAAGTATATACGTTTAATTATGCTTTTTAGTTAATTATTTTATTATAATTTTATTATAATATGTTACTAAAGAGTTTTTACTTTACTATAGTATTTTTTTAGAGTATTTATTAAATAAATATTTTTATCTACGCGACGCCTTTTTAACTTTTTAATATTTACTATTTTATATTTTAGGAAGGGTTACTAATACCTATAAGGTATTAGTATTTATAAAGAGGTGTAGTAAAGTATAAATCGCAAAGTAGTAGTAGTAAAAAGCTAAAAAAGTATAGCTATAAGGGTAAAAAGCTACTATTATTATTTAGGACTATTTATAGATCTATATATATAGATATATTATATATAATTTATTATATAGTTATTTAGAAACGCTTTTATAGTAAACTACTTTTATTTTATACCTTATATATTTTTATTTAGTTACTACGCGGTTATAATATTAGATAGTCTAAGTAATATATTATTAGCTAAGTATAAAATATATCTAATATTTAGACTAATATATAAATTAATTATATTAATTCTATATACTACTATCGCTATTTCTTTTACTTTAGTAAAAATATATAATTATATATTTACGTATAGACTTAAACGTATTTATATACCTATTAAAATACCTAAAATAGTATAGCTAGTTAACTAGTAGATAAACTTAAATATTATAAACTATATTATATTTACTATATATATACAACTATAAAATAATTAATACTAGACTAATATTAGTTTTTACGCTTATATTATAGCTATTATTACATAAAGAGAAGTAAAGTGTAGTGTTAAGATACTAGTCTAAAAAAGGTATAAACTAAAAAAAGTTATTCCCCTAGATATAGTTAAAAAATAAGCGTATATAAAAATTTTAAAAAAAGGTTTTTATTTTAATTAGTATAGAATTTAAACTTACAGTCTTAGTATATAGTTTAATATATAACTTAATATATAACTTAGCGTATAGCTTGGCGTACTAAAGTTTAGTACACTAGTAGTATTAGACTACTATTACCTCTACTGCTTTTTTTTAGGCTAGGCTACTATAGTACTATAATACTATAATACGCCTACTTTACTATATTATTAAAGTTATTATTAAAGTTATTATATAATAGGGTCTAGTATATTAACGTAGATACTAACGTAGATACTAGCGCAGCGTTTGTTCTTAGTAGCTTATAGAGTATAGTTAGCTAATAACGTTTATAGGTATACTAATAGTAACTTTACGTATTACTATTAAAAATAAGACTATAATAACCGTGCCTCGTATACCCGTCTATAAAGATATATTTAATAATAACCTTTACGTGCGAGCGGCAGAGATAATTATAGCTATACTATTTATTTTATACGAATTAGTTACTTTTACTTTTACTTAGTTATCTTATTATAGTTATAAACGCTAGTTATACTTAGTAATAGTATATAAAAACTACTTTACTTTACCCTCTCTCTTTATATTTTACTCTTTTTTTACTTTTCTTTTTATTTTTTATATTATACAGCCGCTACTTTATTAAAATATAAATTTTAATAGTAGCTATTACTAATCTAAATTTACCTATATATACTTTATAATACCTATTTTATAAAGAGAGGTAAAGTATAGCGTTAAGACACTAGTCTAAAAAAGGTATAGGCTAAAAAAAGTTATTCCCTTAAATATAGTTATAAAAATAAGCGTATAAAAAACTATAAAAAATATTTTTAGTTTAGTTAGTATAGAATTTAAACTTATAGTTTTAGTATATAGTTTAACGTATAGCTTAGCGTATAACTTAGTATATAAGTTTAGTATACTAATAGTATTAGGCTACTATCGCCTCTTCTCTTTTTTTTTTTTTTAGGCTAGACTACTATAGTATTATTATTATTATTAAAGTTATATAATAGGATTTAAGTAGCATTTATTCTTAGTAGTATAGCTTATAGGGTATAGTTAGCTATTATTTATAAATACACTAATAGTAACTTCGCGTATTATAATTACTTTTAATAAGACTACGACGACCGAGTCTTATATATCTATTTATAGGAGTATATTTAATAATAACCTATATATAAGCTGTAGAAATAGTTATAAAGTGCCTACTATTAAATATATTAGTATACGTAGAAGCTCTTAACGTACTAGAAAGAAAATACTATAATACTACCTGCTGCTTACTCGCTGGAGCCGAGGGAGATAGGTATAAAATAGTAATTATAGTAAAAGAAGATATTAAGTTATATCTACTAGTATAGTACGTCTAGATACTATATAATATAGATAAAAATAATACTAGTCTAGCTATACTATAAAGTAATAAGTTATAATAGCTTATATTAAGGTTAACTAAGAGAGAAGTAATAGGAGGAGGATAAGAGATCGACTTTATACTAGAGATAATAAATAGGGTATAGTTATGGGAGGTACTTAACTATAATACCTATAATATAGTGTATACTAAAAAAAACAAGTTTTTATTAAATTATTACCCTAACTTCTATACTAAAAGTAGTAAAAGCGATAAATTTCTATTTATAAGTATAATAAAGTTACCTTATAATAAGTAAAGTATTAGTCTAAGTATTAGTTACTTACTAATATTAAATTAAAAGTCTTAATTTTTAAAATAAAGAACTATTTAGTTTATAATAATTCTAATCTATAAAATTAAAAGCGTATATCTAACTTTATAATAAAGATTAATAAGTCTTATTAGTATAAGCTAAATAGTAAGTATTAGTTTAGTATTAGTTTAGTATTATACTTACTTATTTTCTAGTTTAAATACTTTAAAAAATTAAGTATTAATAATAATTTATTAGTTTCTTAATACGTATCGTGCTATTTTAATAGTTTGTTTATAAAATTACTATAAATATTAGTTTAATATCGGATATACGCTTTTAACAAAATATAATTAAAATACTATAAACTACTACTAAGTTCTATTTTATTAATCTCTTTAAATATAAGTATTAGTATAATATTAGTCTTTACTAATATAAGCTAATATTTATAAATATAAATATAGTTCCTATTTACGCTAAGCGCGTTACTATTAATTATTAAAAGTAAGTTAAAAAGGATATAGGCTAGCTGAAAAGTAAAGTAATAATATAAAAATATATATACTTTTACTATATACACGGGTACGAGGAGGTATATAAAAGGGGAAATAATAAAGGCGTAAGCTACTAGTTATATTATAGCTAGTAGTAGTACGTACGTTTCTACTAAAAAAAATTCTAATAAAGAGAAAAATAAAGTTTAGTAAAAAACTATATTAAGAGTATATTATAAAATAGGTTATAGCTATTTTATACGCGATACCTCTTTTATAATAGTTTTTACTATTATAAATTATTACCTTATTATTATAGTAGCTAGAATTAGTAGCTAATATATACTATAGTATATTATATATAATAGGCTAAGTCTAGATTTATTTCTATTAAAGCTTATATAGTTTTAGGTAATTTATATAGGGATTTACTTTACGTATAAGTTAATATTATAACTATAAAAGAAGAAACCGTAACTAATATTTAGTAAAAAATTACTTAGTAGTTAAGTACTTAGTAACTAAGTAAATATAATCTAATTATTTATAGGGTTAAATATACTATTAAAAATAAGCGCGTTAGGAATATTATTTATATAAAAGTTAAAAAAGTAATTTAAATACTAAAGCTTTAAAAGATAGTAGAATAGAGTCTAGAGGCTAAGAAAAATAAATATACTAATATAGTAGATTTAGTTAAGTAAAACCTTTATAATACTATTAAAAAGAATAAAAACTAAGTACTATTAATAATAATTAATAAGAAAAATATTATTAATATTTAAGAGGTCGTATAGGCTGTACAAATATAGGTATAAAATTATTTTAAGCGCTAAGCATAAAGCGTAAAGAGTAAAGGGCGATAAAAGGGGTAGCTATATAAAGTTAGTATATTTAGGATTATAGGAGCTTATAAAAAATAAAGAATATAATAGGTAATAAGTAAGTAGCGCTTAAAGTATTATAAGTTAATTAGTAGGCGACGTAGTTAGTTATATTTTTATAATTTTAAAAGTAACTATTAAATAGCTACCAGAGCTAAGCTTTTAATAATTATATAACTAACTTACTATTAATAAAGGGACAGTTTAATAAAAAGGATAATAATAACTAAATAAATAAGTGCCGGCCCGCGTTACTATTTAATAAAAAGATATTTAGCTTATATACTATATAGCGTTAGCTATACTTAGTAATAAATATATAGTTATTTAGTACTATTAATACCTATATAAGCCTTTAAATAATTTTTTTAGTTTTAATATTTTCCTAAGTATAGACTATAGTAAGAAAGAGCTTATATAAATAAAAAAAAAGTTAGTAAGAGCTATGCTTAAGTCTAGATTTATACCTAATATATAATAGTTACGTAAAAATTCTATACTAAGTACTAATAGGCTAAGTAGTCTAAATAATAATAATTAAAAAAATAATAATAGATTAACTATAGTTATTATTTTAGGTACCTTAAGAACTAATATCTTACTATAATAAACTAATATTTTAGCTACTCTATCTAATAATACTTTTAAGTTTTTATTATCTAGAACCTCTAAACTAAAGAAGACTTCTAAAAATAATAAGAAAAAGAAGAAGATAATACTTAGGAGTAATTAGTATAGTAGTATATATTTACTTAATACTATTTAAATAGTATTATAGCTTATTTAGTTTTCTTCTTTTTTATATTTTATTTTAGTTTTAATTCTGTTTAGAGTACGTATATTAATTATAAAGATTAAAAAAAAAGCTAAAAAAAATATTATATTATAGCTATCTTTTAATATTTTTTAAACTAAAAATAATTTTACTATAAATAAGAGTAAAATAGTCCAGTAACTATCTAATTTTTTATTTTTTTAATTATTTAACACTATCTATTAGAAACGTAATAATAAAAATTTAAATATACTTTTTAAAAGCTTTCCTAATACTACTTAGTAAGATCCTAGTTTACATACTATTTAGTAAAATTCTAATATATATACTATTAATAAAAATCTACTTATAAAATATATTAATAAAAATCTTTAAGCGGTTTTAAAAGTACTAAAAAAATATAGCACTAATAGTTTTATTTTTTTTAAATTCCTAACTATTCCTCTAAAATAGCTTATAAACGTTACTTAGTAAAATAAATATAATAGTACTTAAAATAATAATTAGTAGTAAAAGTAGGAGTAGTTTTCTTAATAATAAAATAGTAAAAATAGTTAACTCCCCTCTAATTTACCTACGTATAATTAGTAATAATAATAAAAGTAGTCCTCTAAATAGTAAAATAAAAAAAGTAGTTAATTTTCTCTTAACCTACTTATAAGTATAAAATAAAATAATACTCTTACTACTATAATAGTTAGTATTAGTCTAGTATTAGTCTAGTATTAGCCCTTCTAGTATACTAACTTATTTTAGTTAGTAAACTAAGCTTATTAATTATTTTTAGTATATTTATACTATTATACTAGCTATTACGCTATAAGTATTAGACTAATATTAGTTTATATTAATTACTAATTTATATATAAAGTATAGTAAGTATATTTACTACTAGTTTAAACTTAGTTTAAAAGTTATAGATAGTTATTATAATTTATAGGCAGGTTATACTTAGTTTATTAAGTCTTTTAGCGTTATAGGCTTTTATATTATTTTTATTTATTAATAAGCTCTATGTATAATTCTTTATAAATTCTTATATATAGCTTACTAGGGATTTTTATATACCTAATAATAGGTAGATTCTACTTTTTATAAATAGAATACTATTTATAAATTTTTTATTTTTATAATATAAAATCTCTGTATTACTGTCTAACCTCCTTAGGGAGTAGTCTAATTCTTTTACTTAGATTAGTAATATATTTTATAGATCTAAAATCTCCTAAATATAAATAAATAGTATAAAAATAATAGTAATAGTAAAAAAATAGGTTAATAGTAAATTAATTAAATAATAAGTATTAACTTTATATATAATTATACGTAATATTAATAAAGCGACATAACAGCTCCGCATCGAAGAGCGTGTCTAGAAGATAAATTTGCGTTAAGCTTCTAACCTGCGTTACTCAGAGAAGCTTTTTCGGGTCAATATGGGCGGAGAATATTTTCCAAAAATAAGAAGGGACCGTCGCGATTCAAACAGGAGTAGTAAAAGAAAATTTATGATTTCGTACCAAGGACACTGCCAGCGAACGCGTTGAGCGCTTTGCCGGCCTATGACTCGACTGATGATTTTGTACTTTTCCAGGTCGGTGATCGCTCCCGAATTCCGGGTTAGCGCGTGGACCCCAAATTAGACATGCACGTGTGCGGCGTGGAGCCCAAGCCTCCGGTGACCTCCCCGACACTGCTCTTTTCAGGCCATCAGCATCCCACGAGTATGACCATCAATTCGCTCGTTATTGGTGCACACAGATTATTACGGTACTCGAAGCCTCTGCAGGTGTTTGGTGTCAGCGACCCTGCTAACTAAGAACCCCTCTGTTTCACGTGGGTCGGAGCAGCTTGTACTAGATGCTGTTACGACTAGATACATTTCCTAACTGAACCCGTTGACTCCCAAATGTCCTCCTTGTCCTTTAAGCCACACAAAAACAATACTGAATAATGTTATTACAACGCGGTACGTGCTGCCCAAGCGCGTAGGACGAACATAGAATGCTGACGCGTCGTAGGCATCGCGGTCCATCCGGGGGCCATTGACCTCTCCGCGCTCGCGCATCCCAAACCGCTCCCATCCCTCGTAACGCGCGATACGGCCGATACCACTAGGAGGATATGGATCACCACAGGTGTGATCACCTTGGTCCTACTTGTCGTTGGCGGTATATTCTGCGGAGTCGTGCTGTGCCTCATGGCGAGGAAGAATAAACAGAGAAAGAAGCGTAACCTGGATTTGCGCGTATCAAATGCGAATCATAGATATCGCCCATTAGACGATGTGGAGCTAGATGGCGGAGTTCAGGAACTGCCCGCGGGTTATGATTCCTCTAGTCACAAAGCTGAGCTTCCCTCGGATGTCCATGACATCCCAGAACTTCAGCAGTCGGACGGGTATATTGCGCCGCCGAGGCCGAGTGCGCAGCCTGCAGAGCTCCCTTCGAGCATACACACATATCGAGACGACTACCGATGAATGCGCAATCGTTCCCTCAACTTCTTGCAGACCTCGGCTACGTGAGCGTCTCGGATGACGTCGGTCGAGTTGATACAACGCTCGCGAGTAAACCGGGCATTTGAATGGAGTCGTTGGCGCCCGACGTCATCGTTCACTAGGCTATCGTGATATGGATGGGCTGAGGCGTACACATCCAAGGACATAAGGACTCCCCACGAGAAAATCTTGGAACCAATGCACACAATGGGAAGCCTATGAACAGTATCAAACCGGACAAATGATGAAAATGTTTGGGATTGTAGGCAGTTGCGCACGGTGGTCGTCTACTGCTCTACGGCAAGCTCACCACCAAGTCGGTGTCCTTCCATTTACGATGGCTCAGCTCGACCATGTCTCTTTGCCCTAATAATGAAGATGAATTACACGATAGACGTACACTACTATAATTATTCCAAACGCGGAATGCGGCTCGCATCCTCAACCTAGCGTTTTGCTCGGCCGTTTGTGTGACTATTGGGCAGCAACGATCCAACCGATGTTATCAAACGCTCAGGCGCAGCTAAGTACTTCAGTTTCCATTTTCCCTCCTTACATTTCCCAGACTCTCTCCATAGTATGACCGATCGGGGCGGACATCGCTATGAGTATCCGCGCCTCCTCCCTGAGGAGGCTCCCCGTTATCAATGGGAATTTGAGGCCTCCAAACAAGATCCTTTTTGTTATATGGATCGTACTCTTTCTAGCCATCGTAGCCTCACTAGGGTACCTTATCCAGGCCGTGCCCGGATTCCAGGCTGTTGTTAATACACCGCAACCTTCTCCTGCGGCTGCGGACTGGTTTAATATCCAAGAGAACATTTCTATGAACGGTATATTCGCGAATTTCGGGAGCCAAGGTGCAAAAGCGTACGGGGCTACACAAGGTGTATTGCTAGACAGCTCGTCGCCTGATTCGCGGGATCGTAAGTACCGAAACGCTCACACTGCATGAATTTGAATGAGGCAGCTGACCTGGAAACTTTTCTGGTAGATCTCTGGATGCGGGTCCGCGATTCCAACCTTGTGTTCAAGACCTTGGTCGACCGCTTCGTGAGAACCAGGGATCAGAAGCTCCAAATCGCGATCAATAGCTTTATTGCGGCACAGGCGTCTGTCCAACAAGCACGGAGCCCCTCAGGTAACCTAAGTGACGGCAAAGGCCTTTCTGAGCCGCGGTTTCTGCCCAAAATCACAGCCGACCCTGAGAACCACGGTCGACCGAAACGCGACGGGCCGGCCCTCCGCGCAATTACACTCATGGCGTACGGTCACTGGCTGCTTGCAAATGGCCATGAAGAGGCGGCTTGCAATATTGTCTGGCCTGTCGTTCGCAACGACCTGAACTACGTGGTAGAGTTTTGGCACCAGCCCAGCATCGACTTCTGGTCTAGCAGTCGGAAGGTCAGCCTAGTTGATTCCTTCTTCACTAGGGCAGCACACCACCATGCTTTGCTCAAAGGAGCTACATTTGCTAGAGCAGTCGGGGGAGATTACGCGAATTTCGAATCGGAGGCTCCTCGGGTGCTCTGCACTCTGCAGGGCTTTCGCAAGAGTGGAGAACAAAGACATATCATCGTTTCCGAGCTTGTTAATGGGACAGCTAGCGAACGAAGCGGGCGAGACACAAGCACGTTGCTCAGCAGCATTTTCAACTTCGACCTAAAGGCTGGGTGTAATGACGAGACATTCCAACCTTGCAGTCAGCCGATGTTAAGGAACCACAAAGAAGTTGTCGATCAGTTCCGCGACTGGGGGATCAATAACGGCGTCGGGGCCGGTAAGGCTGTTGCCGTAGGCCGATATCCGGAGGATAAGCAAGGTATAGATCCTTGTTATCCTGACGAGGAGAAATCTAGCTGACCGCATAAAGGCAACGCATGGTACGTTAGTACGCTTGCAGCAGCAGAACAGCTTTACGACTCTCTCTTGGCTTACGACAAATTCGGCTCCATCACTATCGGTGATTTATCTCTTCCATTCTGGCAAGCCATCTATCCCGATGCCAAAATCGGTTTATGGATCATGAATTCCACCACGGAAGATCAGGCAAATACCTACAAAGGACTGTATAGCGCTATGAAGAACTACGCGGATGGATTCGTCGACATTGTTCGAAACAATACTCCAGAAGATGGTTCACTATCCGAGCAATTCAGCAAGTTTGACGGAAAACCACTGGGAGCGAGAGATCTATCGTGGAGCTATGGTGCGTTCTTGAGCATGAAAGACAGGAGAGAAGGCAGAGTACCCGCATCTTGGGGAGCGCTCGATGCCGCTCAGAACAGCTTCACCAATTGCACTATGACGGGGGTCAAAGGAACGTACCTTCCTTTGAACAACATTCTATGGCCAAAATTTCCTTGCAACACGGTTTCCACCGTCCAAGTCACGTTCAATCTCTTGGGTCATAATTTTAATGTGGGTTGGAGAGTCGCTGTGTACGGTTCCATTCCTCAGCTTGGTTCATGGGACCGGAAGAAGTCGATGCTCATGGGCTCCTCTCAGTACAACAAAGAAAAGGGTGTGCCATTGTGGAGCGTTTCGGTGGACCTCCCCGTTGGGACACAGTTCGAATATAAATACTGGACGGAAAATAGAGGTGGTTTCGAGAGCGGGGCCTTTCAGTACCGGATTGACAAGGAAACATGCTGGTATGCAGCTGCAACGAATGATACGTGGTGGGTTTGAATGATGAGGAGATGCTGTCCAGAAGTAGAGCGCTTTTACATCATGTACAGTTCTCAAGAAGGCTGATCATGCATTGAGACTCTCAAGGAATTACTCGTGGGGATTTAGGACATGCTCTTAGGTTAGTTAATACATAGGCCAATTACCTAGGTATACAATAACTTGTACGAATAATGTAAAAACGATATAATCATCATGATAGGACGCTGGTCGTATAGAACTATTGGATCATCATGTCGCCGGATCTGGAAATTTGGAGCGGCCTGCTGCACTACCCGGGAGGTGGAAAAGGTCACTCGAAAATCATACACTCACACATGACATCTTCCTAGTAGCGAGGTTCTGCTTACAGACGGGCCTTGTACCCGACGACATCCACCAACTCGGTCTTGGGAACCAAGTAAGGCTTCACCTTCTCTCTCACCAAGCTTCTCTGCTCAAAGGCATACGCGAAGCCAATCAGACTTTCCTCGCTCCACTTCGCACCAGAAAAGCTAATACCAAAAGGAATGTTAGGAGCAGTTGCTACAAGATCACCGCGGGCATTGTTCCCAACTGTCGTGTTTGCCGGGTACGCTCCCAGCGGCACTGTAACGATGGGCGCTCCGATGATCGCAGATATACCCGGCGAGCGGCTCGAGGGCGTCACGACAGCGTCAAGAGAGTAGTTTGTCAGCGACCCCAGGATGCCGCCTACTCCGCCGAGGTACTGGTCATACTGATACGCAGCCCATACATCCTCGTCGGCGTTGGTGAAGTTCAGTGCAAGCGCCTCGTCCCAAGTCGCTGTGTCGCGGCTGGGGTACTCCTCTGGACCGAAGGACTGTGTAAAGTTTCGTACGTCAGCGAGAGTCTTGAAACCGGTAGGGTTGTACGTGAGTTGATCCAGATAGCTCGCGAGGTTTGCGACGAAGTCGGAGTTGAGAACAATGGATTCGGCGTTGCTCTGCAGGTATTCATTGTAGGCGGTGTAGTTGGTATTGTCTACAATGGTAGCTCCTGCTTCTCTGAGAACATCAAGGGCAGCCTCAAAGGCATCAAAAATGGGCGCTGATGTTGCCGTCCGAGAGCCGATATAATTGCGCGGCACACCTATCCTCTTCCCCTTGAGCGCCTCCAGATGACAAGCAGCGACGTAGTCAGGTAGTGTACCGTTGAACGGATTGGACAGTGTGTAGTTGTCGGCTGGATCTGGTCCCGCGATGGCTTGCAGTACATAGGCAGCGTCTTTTACCGTACGTGCCATGGGGCCGACTGTATCCTGGCGGTGGGATATTGGGATAACCAACGCGCGCGAGGTGAGTCCGACGGTTGGTTTGATGCCGACAAGATTGTTCACTTGACTAGGCGAGATGATCGATCCATCGGTCTCCGATCCGAGACTCACGGCTGCTAAGCCTAGACTAGTGGCGACGCCCGAGCCGGACGAAGAGCCAGAAGGGTCCTGCTTGGGGTAGTATGCACCGTACGTCTGGCCACCATAGGCAGACCAGCCGTTGGAGCTGTTCGACGATCGTGCGTTGGCCCATTCCGATAGATTGGTTTTTCCGATGATGATAGCGCCGGCTTTGCGGAGCTTCGCTGCTACCGTAGAATCGCGAGGGACCTTGGCACCCAGGAGGGCGTATGACCCAGCGGTAGTGTCCATAAGATCATCCGTAGCGATGTTGCCTTTGATCAAGATGGGAAGGCCGTGAAGGGGACTACAAATGGTTCAATTTTGGATGGGCGCGAGCCTATACTCATGAGCTTACCCTCTGCATTTACCAGCTTTCCTTTCATCATCAAGCTCTTTGGCAATCTTCACAGCATCTGGGTTGAGCTCCGTAACCATATGTAATGTATCATTGACTTCTAGGATCCGAGCGATGTATGCCTGGTGAGGTCAGCCAACTCATACAAAGACGCATCTTACTCTTATTTTACATTGACGAGATCTACGCTCGAAAACTTTCCCTTATCGAGACCCGCCGTCAACTCTCCCACAGTAGCATCCAGCAGCGATGGGAATTCGTGACTACTTGACGACGGAAGTGAAGCTGCGAGCGGTGCAACGACCGTTGAGGCCACGAAGGCCCTCCAAAGATACGCGGCCAACACCATCGTAAAAGCGATAGCAGCGAAGAGCAACCTGTGAGTATGCGACAGTATGCAGCAGCTATCTGGAGCTTCATATAGGCTCGGGTGCCGTTCCTGCATCCCAGATCGAGTTAGGATACTTTGCAAGGGTACAAGCCGATCAATTAAAAACGAGCGTAACGATAAGAGCCTTTGGAAACCAGGCATCTGGCACGCTCAGGTACAAGGGCAAAGCCCTGGGTAGTACTCGCCACAACCATCGGCAAGTCGCACGAGCTGGTACGCTGTATCCGCCATGCTGAAACGGTCTCACAAGGCTTCTTTACTCACCTTGGATAGCATAGGTAACATCAATTGAAGGATGCCACATCACGCGTCAGATCATTGCGACGTGAATGATGATGTTCAGTCTGCCATGCGGAGAAAACGATGCCCTAGTGTAGGCGATAGCGAGCTAACCATATCAAGAAGGTGCGAAGCGGGAATGAAAGAATCAGCGCGGGGCGAACGCGCCCGAAACCTTGTCGCTTCAATATTCTCTCCGCGGTACGGTGCCGCGGCAGCGGGCTCTGATTGCACATCGCATTCACGGCAACTCGATAACTATCACTGTTTGCAGCGGTTATCAACCTTGCCAATTCCGGATTCTGCATCAGACCCTTGGGCAAGGCGCGTGAACCTGGTCTCTTGGCCGGTCTTTCATCTTCGTCATCAGATCGTCCGCTCTGTTACGCCTTCTTTTATTACATGCTCAAGAAAGCCTAGAAAATACCTGATGGCATACTTCGGACGGGAGTCTATTTGTGAACAAATGGTTAACTTACCAAGAACCTGTAGGATTTCGAACCACAACCCCTCAATGAATAAGGAACCCCAAATTGCCCTTAAGTTGTTGCTTGCCCATTCCGAAAAACAGCATTGGGGAAGTCTTTTGATTGACTTTGATAAAACATAATCTTGAAATGTGCTCCGCCGCATAAACATCCCAACACTTATTACTAGCCTAAAACTGTGGTGGCAGGTCATCTAACCAAGGTCGTGCCAAGAGGTGGCATGACCTAACCGCTTTTAGTAAGACAAAAATTTAGCATGCCACCTAAAGAGATTAGACTAACTACTTTTAGTAATCTAAAATTTAAAAGTAATAATATTAAGAATCTAAAATACTAGACTTTTAGATAATTATATTATTTATAACTTAAATTTAAAAAATATTTAATTATATAATATATAAACTTAGTAATAGGGGTTTTAAAAATACAATTTTAAATACCTATTACTAAGCTAAAATATTATATAATTAAATATTTTTTAAATTTAAGTTATAAATAATATAATTATCTAAAAGTTTAGTATTTTAGATTCTTAATATTATTACTAATTTAAATAAAAATAATAAATAAAATAAAATTAATTCTAAATTAATTCTAAATCGATTTAAAACCGATTCTAAATCGATTTAAATCTCTTAGCATTTCTTGGCATTTCTTGGCATTTCTTGGCATGCCACCTCTTGGCACGATCTTAGTCAGATGGCCTGCTTCCTGCCTAAAACTTTAACAGTAGTAAAACTACGTAATTTTTTTTAATATACTATAAAATAATACTATATAATTAAAATAGTTAAATATAAAAATTAAAAAATTTTTTTTTACTACTCTATAAGATTTGCTATAGTAAATAATAATATATATTAAATTTATATTTATTTAGGGGCTATTTTCCTATTTTCCTATTTTTATATTTACTTTTATATTAATACTAATATTAATACTACTATCTTCCCCTTTACTATAACTTATAATATTAAAAACTACTTTTAGTATATTATTATAGAGTAAATATTAACTATATTTAGAAAAATAACTTTTTTTAGCCTATACCTTTTTTACACTAGTGTCTCGACACTACACTTTACCTCTTTTTATATAATAGAGTAAATTAACCTTTTATAAATTTTTTTTTAAAAAATAAAAATACTATATATCTACATACTTAATAAAAACTTTTTAAAAAATATATACTATATATTAAATACGCTATAAAATATATTATTTATAAAAATTTAAAACTTTATTTATTTTTAATAATACTATTATATACTAATTTAATTTCTTACTTACTAAATTAAAAATAATAATCTTGTAAAGGTAGTAAAATAATATTTAATCTTTAAGGGCCGGCATACGACGCAGGAGGTTGCAATTCCAGACCAGGTAAAGAAGCTGCAGATAAGCTAGCTAAGCTCTTGTCTCAACTTTGGCCATGTGAACCAAGTACACACAGAAGGGCCCATAGGCAGGCATATCAGCTCAGTCACAGAAACACGCCCACACGTCTCTGTCTCACAAAAGCAATCTCACAAAACCAAAAGACCACTTCACGGAGGCAAATACCCTTCTAATTGTTTGTTCTTTGGTAGACGACATCATTAGCCGTCTTTCGCTCAAGGTTGGCATCTTCTTCGCAATGGCATGCGTATTGGCGATAACTTCCTTGGTTGCTTCCCCTACCTCTGGGCTATCATCGGCTGCGTCGCAATGTTAAAGTTTTGGGCGAAAGGACTGGGATGCGGAATTCTACATAGCTCGGTTCTGCGCATACCGCGTAGACGGGAGACTGGCTGGATGCTAAAGCGGACGGGCTAAGATACCGAGCAAGAACGAAAATGCAGAAGCTGGGAGTAATGCGCCGGCGATGGCGAAATGGTACTACTGAGAGGCGGAAGATGCAGGACCCTTGTGGCGAATCCTGAAGGGGAATTGATATTGGTGTGGAAGATGTGGGGTTGAGTTGGCTACTGCTCTTCCGCGTTTTTGGACAATGTGGGTGATCTGCTTTGTTACTTACGATGTTTATTTGTTATCCTCGAGGTTTACCGCTGTAGTTCTGCATAATCCGGGTTCGAACTGCTTAGGTGTTCTATAGTTTATTGCTAGAGGTGCCTTGTTTGGCCTTGTAAGGTTCTGTGATGGATTGTTCATGGTTTATGTTAGTAATGGAGAATACCATATTTAGACCTCGTGCTTTGCCAAATTGCCCATATTTAATCCGTGAATAAATACCAGCGATAGGGGATAGAACGAAATACAGGCATACTTTATTCACTGCCCGTCATCATCCATGCATCGACTGCACATAAAACCTTAATGTTTCCACGAAGAACACGTTGCATGTCACGCTGGGGTTCTTCGAGCACCAGCCCTATCTGATCCATCTTGGACATGATGCCGAATATTTG
The DNA here is from genome assembly GCA_030770415.1 of Pleoardoris graminearum. Classification (NCBI taxonomy): domain Eukaryota; kingdom Fungi; phylum Ascomycota; class Dothideomycetes; order Pleosporales; family Didymosphaeriaceae; genus Pleoardoris; species Pleoardoris graminearum. Next base: position 250,149 of record JASEKS010000094.1, read on the forward strand.
CACCGTCAACACAGTCCACGTTGCCCCACCCAAGGATCCACCCTCCCGCCTAACCCGGGCCCGCCCATGACCCACTACTTCGCTTGTTGCCCCAGCTACGCAATCCCCATCCAAGTTTCCAGGCCAAACCGCAGCAAACACACCACGAGCCTCGTGATCCACGGCAAACTCCATGTAGACGGTTCCCACACATATATCGTCCCTGGACAGAACCACCAAAACCATGAACCAAGCGCAACAAAAACCACACCACGACGTTAGTGCCCCTCGCCCATCCACTCTAGCATAATATTCATACATACCCGCAGCAGCCATCATGACCCGCCGCGCATCCACCCAATCCAACGCCTCAACCATTCTAGACTCCACCGAAGATGACGCCGCAGTCCCTAGTCAGCCGCCCCGCAACGACACCCTCTATGCCCGCGTGCAAGCACTCAACGCTCTACTTCTCGCCTTTATCACGCTCTCTATCCTCTCCATCATCGCTATTGTCCTCTTTTTCACCTTTCTCTCCTTCATCGTCAGAGTCACATATGGCTTCGCGCGGAACGTTTTCCACTGGAACCCCTACGTGCTAGGAAGCAGTGGGCATCTCCTTGGGGAGTTGCTTGGGGAGTTTACGTATGCGTTTTGGGTGGGTTGGGGGGTGTGGATGGATTGAGGTGAGAAGGGAGCATAGAATCACTTATAGGAAAGGATGCCGTTTCTGTACTGAGTTATTCCGTGGCTTTAAGAAGCGCGCGAGGACACAAGGATAGATGAAAGGATGCAGACGTGGCCAGACGGTTACGGTGTATTTCCACAGTTTAGCGCAGATGCGAAAGATGCGAACAAGTATGCACATGTATGTGACTTCATTACTAGCCGAAAAGATGTCGACTTGCCCAGCTTTCCCTTTTCGATGGTAATGGAAGACCGGAGAAAAAAAGTTCAGGCGATAATCCTACCCTGGATATCAAAGTCCCAATCTCCCGCTTGTCATAGAATACAAGGGCGCTTTTCTCGCCTCATCTCCTCCAAATCCTTTCTGTCAACGTCGCTCTTCTGGGGAAGAGCTCGACCCTCCTGCCCTCCGAGGGAAGCGAAGGTTCGAATTTATCTACTCTGTACACTGTTCAACAATCATATCATACACTAACTCGCACCGCCCAGAAGTGGCTGGTTCTCTCCGCTCCTACCCGCATTACCCTTCTTCTTGTTCTTACCTCGCTTCTTGCGCTTCTTCTTGCTGGTGCTTGCGCCTTGCGAGTCATTGTGCGTCCCCTCGGTATCCGTGGTTGCGTGCTCATTCTCTTTGCGATCTTGAGTACCGTCAGTCTGAACTAACGACGCCATGTCTTCGGAATCACTCGAACTGGTAGTCGCCAACACAATCTTTCTCACGCCGTTCGCCTCGACGATGTTCTCCGATATACTACCACTGCGGGCTGTGTGCCGCTTCTTGGGAGGAGACGACGAGATCGATTTGGGAAGCGATGCTACGGTGCTAACGGATGGCGAGCGCTGTTTCGGTTTCCAGGGTGAGCGTCCACGCGTTTCTTTATCGGGTGAGGTGGGTCCGACGCTGATGTTCAAATTCTCGTCGGCACGGCGGGATTTGGGAGAAGCAAGGGCTTCATCTGCGGTATTGAGTCTCGAGCCACCGTCGTCCCAGGACATGCGATCAGTGGTCATGGTGCCGTAGCCCACGGCAACACTGTGCACTCCATCGCTAGCTTCCCGACCTGGTGCATGTCAGTTACGGCCAAGCACGAAAGAGGGGTGAACAAGACGCCGTACCTGCAGACTCCAACAAGCCCTCGCCTATGCCACCTTGAGGTGCATGTGCGGACCTCACACTCAGGCCCGGGCTGGAAGTCTTCTGATGTTCGGGTATGGTATTCGGAATTCCGTCAGCGACAGCTTGTTTGATCTTGACAGTGCCGATGCGAGTTGCCTTGGGCCGGCTGGCAGCGTTTGAGGGACCCAGATGTTTGAGGTGCTCCCTTATTTCAGGATCGTCGCTGCGGATGCCGCGAGTGGTGGATCGGTCCAGCGACTGAGCTGCGGCACCACTGCTACGGCGACGTAGGAGGAAAGTCGTGGTTTTGGCGGTAGGTGGTTCTTGTAGAGACAACTTCCTTTGAGCATCGCCCTCGCTCTCTTCCACTTGGAGTTCTCCGTCTTTGACAACTTCTGAAGGTTTTCGCGAAGCAGGAGCGGTGATAATCTCGCCTTTTGGTACGCGTGTGCGGGGTGCGGGATGGAGGCGGCGGATAGCCTCGATTCATGTTAGTGGACGGAAAGTAGTGACACCAGTAACTGCTAACGTACCTTGTGAACGTCGACAAAGACATCCGACTCATCAACAATCTCTTCGCCAATGAGCTCTTCAATCACGTCCTCTAGGGTTACAACGCCGACGGCACCATGAGTGTCACCAGGGTACTCGGATACCAGAACCATGTGCGATTTTCCTTCCTGGAAAAAGTTGATGATGTCTAAACAGCTGGTTTCCGGGCGCGTTTCAGGGAGTGTGGCCAAGGCAAAGTCGCGAACGCGCTGAGCATCCTCGGGGTCGTACGTGATGAGCATCTTGACGAGCAGCATGCCGACAAAGTCCTCTGGATTACCGGGCGTGTGGATCGGAATGCGGGAGTAACCAGCGGAAAGTATATTTTCCATCATCTTTTCGTCTAGCACAGTATCGGACGACATAGTGAAGACATCGTCCATTGGCGTCATTATGTTGCCAACAGGCTTGGCCTTCAAGTCCAACACGGCCGAGATGATGGTAACCTCGTCTTCGTTCAGGCGCTCTTCTGGGCTGGTGCCGAGCGTCTTGTGGAGCGTGACCAATGTCTTCAGACCCGCCTTCTTGTATATTGTGCCGTGGTCTTCGCCAAGAAGGTAGTCGAGGAGCTTCGCGGTGGGCCAAGCCACAGGCGCCATGATATACATGAGGGCCAGCACGATGGGTGCCATCCAAGCCCCGATGGGCAGGCCGTAGCGGACGCATATCGACTGGGGGACGACCTCTCCGAAGATGACGATCAGGACAGTAGAGCTCAAGACAGCGGGCCACCCTCCGCCCAACGACCTGTCAAGAACAATGGGCAGCGTCTCGTTGGTGATGACGTTGCTTAACAGCAGTGTCACCAACACCCAGTGTTTGCCCCTCTTGAGTAGGCGCAACACACTGGATGCGTTCTTTCGCTCTGAGATCTCGCCAGACGATGCTATGACTTGCAGATAGATCTCGTCTTGGCCCATCAACCTGCAAATAAATACATAAGCTGCTGCGCATATACAATGGAGCGTCGGGGTACTCACGCTATGGTCAAGCCGGCGAACACGCCTCCTGCAAGCACCAGGGCAATTGCGACGGACAAGTAGAGCCAAAGGCTCGCATCGGCGGGCGACTTGGGTAGATCATCGTCCTTTCGGAAGAGGGGTATTGCTTTCACCACGTGTACGAGGGCGAGAAGGTTGAGGCGGGCATGGCGCACCAATGGAACGGCATTGGCCGAGCGCGCGGAGCTCATGGCCGATGCCGCAGCGTCTCGGGCGTGCTGGCAAGGCGGTTGGGTGGGGACGAGCGTCAGAGGACTTTTGGACGACGCAAGAAGTCGCGAAAAACGCGGCCCGTGCGCTATGACGCGGGACTTTATGTAGCATCAGGCTAGGCAATCAGATGCCAGTTTAGCTGCTGCTAACCATGCTGTCAGTACTCACGAACAAGCCAAGATCTGGGTAGAACCCTCAAAGCAGAGTCATTGTGTGTAAAAAGCGTCGTCATGCCCTGTGCGTCGAGGCAAGTGCCGACTGCGATGGCTGGATCATGTCCAGGGAGGCACACACGCGAAGCGAGCCTCCGTCATCGTGCCTCAACGCGCCTCCTAGCCAACCTGGAAAAGCTTCCGTCACGTGTCGTTCGTGGGGCGCCGGGGATACGCAGCTCTTGGCAGTGCTAACTCCAGGTGAAGCGTTAGCCCGCGTGTAGCCGTGCGGCGTGGGCTGCTTCTTCGGCAATGCCACAGACACCCTCCCGGCGCCGTTAGCCGCTGATGTTCCCCAGACTGTTGTTTCTTCCCCAGCACATGCGACTCTCCATCGCTAGACAATGGGAGCCAAAAGCCCCTCCATCCGCGCCCTTTCTCGATACCTCCTCCGCCCGCAAGCGCCCCTCCGTCCACAATGTCGCCAACAACGCCATGCCAGACAGTATTCCTCGGCTGTAGCCGGCGCCCGTCTCAACGGCACTGTGGAGTATGACACTACGCCTCTGCTACACCACACGTCCAAAACCGCCCTCGCGAACCCGGAGCTGCCTGAAGACGTGCGCAAAGGGCAGACCAAGCGCATCAACCTGTACCAAGCCGTGAACGACGCCCTCCGGCATGCCTTGCAGTCGGATGAAAGAGTACTCGTGTTTGGCGAGGATGTGCAGTTTGGCGGCGTCTTTCGAGCTACGATGAACCTCGCGACCGACTTTGGGACAGAACGCGTCTTCAACACACCGCTAAGCGAACAGGGCCTCATGGGATTTGCTATCGGTGCTGCGAGCGAGGGCATGAAGCCAGTCGCCGAAATCCAGTTCGCCGACTACGTCTACCCAGCGTTCGACCAGATCGTGAACGAGGCCGCGAAATACAGGTACATGTCGGGCGCCAACAGGGTGCACTGTGGAGGGCTGGTAGTTCGCATGCCGACCGGCGTCGTGGGACATGGTGCCTTGTAAGTCATCAAGGATCGATATGTTACCTCAAGGTGCTAATATTCTCCCAAGATACCACTCCCAATCGCCTGAGGTGCTCTTCACCCACATCCCAGGCCTCCACGTCGTCGTCCCTCGCTCACCTACCCAAGCCAAAGGGCTCCTCCTCTCCGCCATCCGCACGAACGACCCAGTCGTCTTCATGGAACCCAAGATCCTCTATCGCGCCGCCGTCGAACAAGTACCTGTCTCTCCGTTTTACCTCCCTTTAGACAAAGCCGAGATACTCAAACCCGGCAAAGACGTGACCATCATCTCCTATGGTCAGCCCTTGTACATATGCCAAGCAGCGATAACAGCTGCCGAGAAAGACTTTGGGTGCAGTGTTGAGTTGATCGATTTGAGGACGGTGTACCCGTGGGACAGGCAGACCGTGCTGGAGAGTGTAAAGAGGACGGGTAGAGCGATCGTGGTGCACGAGAGCATGCAGAATGCGGGTGTCGGCGCTGAAGTTGCGGCAACAATTCAAGAGAAGGCTTTCCTGCGACTGGAAGCCCCTGTAAAGAGGGTGACAGGGTGGGCAACATTCACAGGGCTCATATTCGAACCCCTTATTGTTCCGGATGTTACGAGTAGGTCTTCGCCCCTATGCTTACTGAAGACGAATACTAACTGGCCAGGGGTTTATGATGCGATTAAGAAGACACTAGACTATTAGACATAATCCTTCTGCGATTTTTGATGTGTATATGAACACAGTGAGCGTGCGACCGAGGAAAGCAGACCCTGTTCAGTGCCACCGTAAGGTCTACACCAACAACAACCCATCTTTGCAGTTGATGCTAGACACGGATTATGGTTTCCGCTAATGCCGTGACACAAGATCGTACCTACAAAGGCAATGGCATGCAGCTCAACACTAGCGTCGTCTCCACATCGCTTCGTCCCGCACGCACATCTCCACCTTTTCTTACATCCACCACGATCAGATTTCCCTCCACTGATCACGAAAAATCACGAAAAAGAAAGCTGTCGCTTCTGTGGATCGAACTGCTTTATGTTAGCCATGCCCGGGGCTGGTGGAACGGTGTTCTCATACCACAGTCTAGAATCTTCATTAGCCGCTACCTTCGCGCCCTAAGCTGCGGTGACTACTTACACCTCCAGATGATCGTTTCGAACCGAAGTTTGCCTTGTGCAAGGATTGCTTCAGTCTGGCGCTCTCCCAAGTGAGCTAAAGCGACTGTTGCTTGATGACTAAACACCCAAAGGTGCAAAGCTATATACCTGACAGAATTTTGAGGTCGGTATTCAAGGTCCGCGGGAATGAGTAAAATTCTGCGGATAGACGTTAGCGCGGTTAGTGCAGCTGCGGCGAAGCCCGGAGCAAGACTCAGAGAGCGGTGAGTCTACAAACAGCGGCGGACAGAAACGACGAGCTAACCTGATGCTTCTAGAAATGATATGTAATTGGTCAAACCAGTCGTTCGCGAGTGGTCAGAATTCGTCTAGTCCTAGACTACGCTCGCGTTTGTGTTGTGTAGTGTCCGCACACACTACCAGTTCAGCATCCAGTGCTCTCACAGAGCCTACAGCAATACCTCCTCCTTCCCAGTTCTGCTTCGTTTATATAGCACTTCTGCATCTAACCGTGTTTATAGCATGGAAGCCGGCCCAATGGTCTAGTGGTATGATTGTCGCTTCGTACGTCTTCCAACCCCAACACAATTCAACGATTGATAGCTAACTGCCAGTAGGGGTATATGACGCCTGGAATCCTAGGTTCTACATGTAACAGGCCCCGGGTGCGAATCCCGGTTGAGCCCTTCTTTTTCGATGTCCCTGGTGCGCATGGTCCAAAAATGCGTACATAGGACGTTTCCTTTTATTCATTTTAGTGGGCGAACGTCCTGCTCTAACGGGGCCGAGTTCAGATACCTCATATATTCCAGGGGAGCGATTCCTTCATAGCGATCATAGCACATCTCTCTGGTCGCTGGCTGCGCAATCTCATCCATCACCGCTCTGCCCTAGTACACAACCATTTCATCACCCCTTCGTCCACAACAGCCACGTCGAATTACACTTCTCTGCACCTCACGCCCGGTTACACGGTGGTTACATCTCTCGCCCCAACCGCGCTCGTTACGCGAGTACCATCCGGCATATGCGCTGCCTGCATCGGCTCCAAGTGCCGCTGCACCCCAATCTACAGATGGACCGGGATGCGCAATATATGCACGACACCTGGAATGCGGGGAAGCTAATCGATCGCATAGTGCACGTGCCGTCATGCGCGTCTGAAAATAGATTGCAGTACGTAACAAACAACGGGCAGGAACCAGGGTGCTGCTGGGAGGGGTCTGGCCATCACACCTAGCACTAGCAAGTACAGAAGCGCAGAGAAGCTGGTGGAATGAATAGTTTCAGAGCCGCTGAAACGACTGGGGTATCACTAAGTTCATTACGACACACGGAAGGACAGTGATGCTATGCTCACGGCCACCGACTATGCCTATCATCGTCTGCTGCGCTCGCCCATCCCCCACTTTCCCACCTCCCATCAATGACCCTATCCCAGCCGTCCACCGTAATCATCGTCCTCACTCTCGGACCCGGCATAAGGGGCGTGTCGCTCGTCCGGTTGACACTCGTCTTGTCAAAGTCAAAGTCGAACTCGCCGAGCTCGCGCTGAAGCTGCTTCTCCACGCGTTGGCGGACTTCTTCGGCGCGGGTATCGCGCTCGAAGAGGAAGGCGAGCTCTTCGAGGGTGCGGCCATAGGTCTCCGGGAACATAAAGTACTGCAAAGGGGTTAGCGATGCGTGCTGGAGAAGGATGCAGCTGGCGTACAATAAATACGATTTCGAAAGCGAGCCAGGCACAGTACGTAATTAGCCAGCGCCAATTGACGCGCTGTAGACCGATGGGATTGACAAACGTCGTGAAGAATCCGGCGCCGCGGCCGAAGAACTGGAAGATGGTAATGCCGCGTGCGCGTTGGGCGAAGGGGAAGAGCTCGACAAGGAAAGCTGTTTCTCGTTAGCCCAGCTGCCTCCTTAGATCGCCATCCATCTCCAAACTTACTGTACGTTAAAGCGTTATAGCCGATGTTATAACACGGCTGATATGCAAAGATAAAGAAAATCGTAATCTTCGCAGCGACCTGCGACTGCTTCTGGAAGAATTGCTGCATCGCGACCGTCCACCCCACATAGCAGCATAACAAACTCGCCGCGCACGTCAAATACATGACTCTCCTCGGGAATCTCCGGACCAGTAAACTGACCGCAACCGCATTCACCATGTTCCAGCCATTCAACCCTACATTCAGTTTTCCCTTGAAGTTCGGATCCCGGTAACCGATCAGCTGGAGAAGGTCCGACAGGTAATAGGATATGAGCGTGTTTCCGGACCATTGAGTGAACAGGCCGAGAAACGAGCCCACCAAGACACGCTTTCGCATTCCGGGGGTGGACACCATTTCGGTCCAGGAGCGCTTGGAATGCTCTATCTCGAGGCGAATGGTGGATTCAATTTGGGCCATTTCGGCAAGGGCGAAGTCGGACTGCGAGTTGCCTTCTGCGTGGTAGTGGACGAGGATGCGGTAGGCTTCCTCGCGTTTGTCTTTCGAAATGAGAAAGCGCGGAGATTCGGGAATGAAACTATTCTCGTGAGCTGATGTTATCTAGAGCCATTATCCGGATGCAGTGCGCGCGGCGTAACTTACAAGATGAAGATGACCTGGAGCATCGAGGGTCCAGCTTGCAGCAGACTTGGTATTCTCCATGACCAGTCGGAATCGAGATGCTGTGTCCCGAAGGATACTCCCGCTGCAATGAGTGCGCCGACAAAGTAAAGTGCGTTGAACAGAGAGGTCATGATAGGTCGTTCTTTCGGGTACGCGAGCTCACCCATGAGCGAGGAGCCGGCGATGATACAAAATGGGATGCCAAAGCCGAGGATCCATCTTGCTATGACATACATTGCAGGGTTGATGGAGAAAGCTTGTATAACGGAGCCGATGACCATGATCCAGCTTCCAAGGAAGATGGCCCATCGCCGACCGAATGTATCGTTGAGCCAGGGTACAAAAGGGAGCGCGCATATTGCCCCGAGGTTGTAAGCGGCAGATATGATGCCCAGTAAAGCTCCGGCGGGGTGATTGAAGTCTGTATGAGATAAGTAAGAGCTTGTTCGTCGTTTACTACTGCGAGTATGCTTACAAGCTTGCCATGCCGGTGAGATCTGAACTGTGTTGATCATCTGCGAGTCGAACCCGCTTGTCATCTCAATGCCAACACAACACGGTAACAACAATGCATATAGCACTCTCAAATTCCTCTTCTGATACCATGGTACACGATCTAGTTGCACGATTCTTGTTAACACAGGGTCCGCCTGCTGTGCTTTTGCCGCATTGCCGATCGGCGGCGCCATCTCTCAGTACCCCGGTCACTCTTCACTTCGTAAGTTTAGGTTCGATAGCGTATGCGCATCCGGTATGTCGACGCATTGCAGGCCTCCAGTAGTCGTCTGAAGACCCAAACAAAAGGATAGAATAGCAATGGTGGAAGTGAGCATACGCGCGAGCGGGGCATGCAGGTTCGTCTTATTAAGTACTCCATCACCGGAGGCCTGGCGCAATCAATGGCCCCATCTGGAGCGCGCAGGATCTACGTCAGGGAGATGCTCAAGTCGGTCATCTGCGGAAGGCCTCGCTGCGCTTGGTGGCGTAGGCGTAATATGCATATACGCGGGTATTGGCCAATGACCGGGACGCAGCGTCCGAAGCGTTCTGGGATTATGGGCCTATGCGGGTAAATGAGGGTTTGGTGAAGAGGTTGGAACGCCGTATTGCTACGCCGCACTGAGGAATATGTTCGATTCTAGGCAGGTCGTTTGTCGTTTTTGCGGCGTAGTCGCTGCAGTCATCTCGTGTCGTTCGACCGCGGCGAGAATTGGTGCGCAGGACACGCTCGCATGCTCTCCGCTGCTGCGAACAATCCGATACAACCCCCATGTCGGGCTCTCCGCGGCCCCGAGAATGCTCGAAGGATGCGTCTACGTCGGCGAGCTGCAACCCAAGGGTAATCCTTCGCTACCACAGGTATCCAATCACCCATCAACTTCCCCAACTTCACCATAACATGACACCCGAATTCTCCAAGAATACACTATTCCGCATCAATCTAGGGATCCGAGATTCTGGTTCGCTCGCGTGCGCACATGCTACCTCGGGCCGGATAAATTAAACGTGGAAGTCGGAAAGAAGGTCGCGCTCGCTTCGCCTGGGACCCGTGATTTTCCCCGCATTCGAGGACTGGAGCATGATCAATGTTGGGCCAGTTGGTGCATGTGCTGAGGCACGTTCGTACGGGCGTGTCCCGAGGAGGGCTACGAAGGACTGTAAGAGAACTGTAGGCATGTGCTCGTGGCTTGCAAGACATGGGACGCCTGTCCTGTCTGGAGTGAGTCGGGTGAGGTTTTCGTCTGGAGCTATTTTGGTCGCACTCGCTTACGTAGGATCAAACTGCAGGGGGGAGGGGTTCAACTGTCTTTGGAGGGCAACCACGGCTATACGAGCACGCACTGATACATCGATCGCGCTGAACTTGCATTCTCGCATAATATATCGGGTCGCCCCTTCACGCACATCGCCCGATAGTTGGTATTTTCACGGTACCCGAGTCATTCGCATGTCTTGTGGCGCCGATCGGATTTGTAGGATCCGGTTCGAAACGCCACACGGGATGATGACGCGACGAACGTCGAGCGAGAATTTAATTTTATAATATCAAGGGAAAGCAGGCAATGCTTTACGAAAGAGAATCCCAAAGGTTGGATACGTGTCCGCGGCTGGTCCAAGCCCACAACACAGGTTTCTGTATGCGTCGCCCCAGGTGCTAGTTTGCTATCGTATTCCACCGTAGAGATCTATAGTCAGCTCCGGCCTTGCATTCGGCTGGCGCCACTAACGTCGACGGAGACGACCCGATCCGTTCCGCCCCCAGTGCGCCTCGATAAACGGTGGACCTATTGATTGACGTGCAGCATTGGGAAGCTCAGCTCACTCACCATTGTAAGCGCTTGCGGAATAAGGAAACCCAACTGTACATCAACCCCATCGCAACAATCGTAGGATCTTTGGGGGAGCCGATCAACTTACCGTTTGCTTCCCATCATGGTGGTTCGATGAAGTCTTGCTTCTCTGCCGTCGTGATATCCCAATGCGTCCCCTTTTGGTTGTTTCGCCGGCGGTAATAAAAGTTATGTCCTTCGCTACTGTACAGCACATATCCGAATACAGATGACGAAAAGACCTTTATTGGCTTTGCACTACCGGGGCTCATCGGCCGGTTGCTCCAATCATGCCACTGCTCTGGACGAACATAATTTACAACGAAGCGGAAGCAGTCCCGTTCTGAATCGGATGCACATGAGAAATCTATAGTAGCGCCGTCGCAAGGGCGAAATACCCCTACACTGATTGGATCTTTCAGTGCCCGCAAAGCCGCGAAATAAAGCAACAACCAAGCATCTCCCACTACCGACACAAAGGTCCGGTCGTTGACTAACCGGCCGGCTGGAGTACTGAGCTAGCGTGACGATGCTGACCGGACAGCCGACGGGAGAGATGGTCTGCCCAATGTTGTAGCTCGGGTGTGTGAGCCCAGCTCATCGAGCATGGTGTCGGATACGGTGTTGGAGCTGTCGTTGCGGTTGATGTTGTTGCCAATATGACGCAAACTCAGACCGTGATCTTCCAATTCACTTTTGCTCATTCCTCGCACCATGTCCCTCGGATGCTAGGATCGAATGTGAACCACTTCTCCCAATTTTTATGAAGATAGCGTTCTTGGTAGTCTTGACGTTATCCAAGTCTTAGATGCTCACCTGGGCAGTTGGGCGGCGATCTGCTCGATCAATTATTGCAGCATGTATCATTCATTTGCAAGCTTATACGTACCGCATCGGGGCCATAAATCTCGTCGTTGGGTCCCCTTGCGGGTTATAAGAACTCGTAGATGCCAGTCGCCAAGCACTGCTTTCGTGTGCTGTCGTTTCCACAATCGGTAGGTCTGTGATCGTGGAGTCCCCTTGGTTGGGTTCTTATCACCGCTGTTGGTTGTGGAAAAGCTATCCTTGATGCATATTCCGAGCCTAGAGCTGGGATTCAGGTACATGTCGAACTGCCGCTATCCAAACCTGCCAAAAAGCATATATGTTGTGAATACATATAGGTCTTTGGAACCCATAATACTGCCCAACCGCCTGTGAGTCAGTGCAAACGTATAAGGCAGTTCATACGCAAGGCTGAAGAATATTGCTCTTCTCCAAAACACAGAGATGCTGATAGGTCATGCGGTGGTAGCTCAGCATATTTAGGAGCGTTAATGGCGGCTAGCAGTGTAATGGGTTGCGAGAAATCGGACCCCGAGACGCTATGCAGGCCGTTCCGTGCGTGCAAATACCATTGCCCTCACAATTGGACTTGCGAACATTCTAGCACTTAAGCGATGGGATATTGCACGAGAAGGGCAGTTGAGAATCATGAAATATTCGAATCAATCTCATACTTCTCCTCTAGGCTTCAATGCATGTGCGCAAGACCGCAACATCATAAAAATAATCTAATTTAACGAGGTTAGTATTAAAACTATCACTATCGGGAGATGAATTATAATACACACGAAGGAGTATAAAAGCTATATTTCGCCATACCTATGTCTATCGACCTTATACCTAAAAGTCTTTCCGCGACCGCCATCGATCGCGCTGCTCCGTTCTCGGTATCAAAATCTCATGCTTTGCGTGGACCGGTTCTGTTCAGCTCAGCTTCGCGATTGAATTTTCCTGGTACCAGGCATCGAAGACGTTGACCTATTGCATGGTTGATCACCGTTGCCAGAGCGTTGGAGCAATCGTCGAGTAGGTCATTACCGGGGCGGAACCCGTCCTTGGGATCATCCCTGCATCTCGAGATACTGGAGAAAGCCACACGCCGTGGCTGCAAGTTCGAATCTAATCTAACCAAAACAATAACATTTTTTGCAATCCTTATATACGCTTATTTTTTTAACTGTATCTAGGGGAATAACTTTTTAGCCTATACCTTTTTTGGACTAGTGTCTCGACGCTACACTTTACCTCTTTTTATATGATACTGGAGAAATGCGCTAGCAAGGATTCCCAGCCCATTCTGACACATACTCACAAGATCAGGAGACAATCCGTCCTTGGAAGAAGTAGATCACTCCTCACACAGCGAGTATCCTCCCTAAATTGACATAATAAACAGGGTAAGAAACCCCGAGTGTATCTAAAACTGTATCGTATCCTGTTACATCCTGTTGTATCCTGTTGCATCCCGTCGCATCCTGTTGCATCCCATCGCATCCCATCACATCCTATCACATCCTATCACATCCCGTCGCATCCTGTCGCACCCCGTCGCACCGCGTACATCATATCACTGTAGGCACTTAGCAGCGCGGTCAGGCGCCCGTTGACTTACCACACAATCGTCGTGCAACATACCCTCTTTTACGTCGGTGGTACGCTGCATCCTTACCGATTTGTTTTGAAGGCCTCATCACCTAGTCTGGCGCACTACTTCACGCGTCACTGATAATCATGGAGAACGACATTGTCACGATGGCGAATGCGCATGTTGATTCGTACGCCTCAGCGGCAGCGCAAGGTCGCGACAATACAATTCCACTCGAAAAGCTTGCCGCTGCGTACAGTGCGCATTATCTCCCTTCCTGGACTGCCTTCTCACTCGGATCGACGCACACGTCGTCCTCCCGAGAAACTACCGTGGGGCAATTGCTGTATGCACTGGAACGCTACCGACGCCACGGATTGGGAACAGATGTTCGCAAAGTGAAGAGCCGGGTCGTGAAAGTCAGCGCCACGAGCGCGCTCTGTTTCATCACGTGGCGCATGGTTATGCCCACGAGAAAAGAGAGTGAGTCAGACAATGGTGCGTGCGGAGATGATCTGGAGTTTGAGGATTTGTATGGCTTTCGAGCCGCGGAGAACGGTCCGATGAAAGGTGGATGGGAATTTGTCGTTCCGGACCAGGAGGTGTTGGCTGTTTTGAGTAGGGTTCCGGACGTGTACGACTGAAGAGACGGACAGTTGGGTGGATTTGTAGGACAAAAAAAAGAGCTTGGTAGGACATAGACCGGTGCTCCTTGAAAACAAATTCATACATCTATAGGACATGCTTTTGAGCAGAACAAACACTAAGGTTTACTAAGTCATTGACGGTCAGGCGAAGTGTAATCTAGGCCAGTGTTTATATTAATCTAGTACTCTTTAAACAGGTACCGCTTAGCATTCAATGGGCACTATGTGGCTTGATTAAAAAGTCTGGTTCCCCATACAGATCATAAAATAGGCACAATTAAGGAGCAGTAAGACAAACCAGATAAGAGAAAATAAAACTATCAACATAGATGTGGTCACTTAGATCAAATAGGAAAGAATGGTGGAATGAAAATATGCACAGTCTTGGGTTTAATTTTATAGCCGTATGAGTGGAACGGATGGTGTTTAGTTGATTTCGAAGGTTAAGAGAAACTTACCAGCTCCTAATGCCTAACCGTTTGACGCCCCACTCAGCTAAATCGCTTTTTGAAACTTGATTTTCTTCTGGGCTTTGAATACATACATAGGCTGTATTTCTATACTAAAGAAAAATTTGGTACTGGTGCGTGTGCGCGCATCTTCTAAAGACGCAACCCTTACGGCATATGTTAATGGCGGACAACACGAAACTCATTCAACTCAATATTCACTGCTTCCGCAATTCTTTTTCCCGAGCCAGTGTTTGAGGGCACAGATAAGTGACAAGCCTCAGCTGGTCCTTTGCCAGCGCGCAGCTGACGTAGAAGTGTATGTCACCCGTAGAGTTCAGGAAGGCATTGCCGCTGCAAGCTTGTCAGCATATCATCAGGCATGAAACATAAAGCAACCTACTAGATGTTTTGCAGTGCCCGCTCATAGTTGTCCATTTGCGGTAACATCTTATCCGCGTTCTTCCTTGTCGAGAAATACTGTCGCAGTCGCTTTAGCACCTCGGCATCATTCTTGCAGAACGAAGCGGGTGAGATATAGACCTTAGGAGTCGTAGGCTTGCCCGCCTTGGCAGTAAAGTAGAAGCCAGGACCTGCGCGCTGGACCCCGGACGGCAGCTCATTCGGAGTATCACCAATGAAGATGCGCCAGAAATCTTGCACATCGGCGATCGCTTCCTCGCTGTACATCGACATATCGTATCGACCTCCGAGCGTGAGAGCATCCATCAGGTAGTCAACAGTAGTGTTAGGCGCTCGTGTATAAATTTTGATGCGCGAATGCTGAGGGGAGACCAAGTCGAAAGAAAAGATGCCAACGTCCATCTTCCATTTTGCCGCAGCTTCGTGCAGGTATTCCAACATCGGCTCACACCGCAGCGAGGCATACTGCTCTGCAGGGAGCGAACGAATCGCACGAACGACAACTTCAAGGTTCGATACACCGAGTTCTTGAGCCCGAAGACCTGGGAAGATGTACAACTTGATGATGGGTCCGCTCCGATCGATGTCTCTGGTGACAAATGTACCCGCAACAGGTGCAAGCTCAAATTCCAGCTTATCTGTCATCTTGACGCGTTCCAGTTCACTCGGTAAAACCGTGGCCTTGAAGTGATTGTACCACTGAAGATCGAGACCATTCACTAGACCCTGGCTATTCAGATGCCTGATCCAAGCATCAGTTTCGAATCGATTGAATGGATCAACCCTCGTTCCTGCTAAAGGCCCGACGGGCTCGAAAGAAGTTCTGATGACCCCCTTGCCGTCGAGACCCCATTCCCAACTTAGGTCCAGCGGCGTACCGTCTGGTGTCTGTGGGCTCTTCCATCTCAAGTATCCGTTCCCATCGGGTTTTGGACCGAGCTCGGGGACGATGTGGATGGCGTAGAAGAGCAACTCGTTGTATTGTTCCGCTTTGGAATAGCCCGCGTACTTAAGCAGCTCAGCCAGCTGACTACCAGTCTTGTCCCACCAGAATTGGTGGTCTAGACCAGCGGGTACAAAGTCAGTCTAAGATGGTGTGATAGAGATAGTACTTAATGTATGGCTCAGATAGGCAAAAGAAATTTTTCTTTCTCTTCGCCAACTTAAAAGACACATCCACTGGTCCAGTGGTGACATACCAGGCTTGTGAAAGCCAATGATGGAACTGATAATGTCGAAAGGCTGCTTTGCTGAGACGTCTTCGTTCTGCGAATCGAGGCCTGTCCACTTGAGGGAGCTCATAATACTATTTCCAAGAGAAGGGGCATTGCCATTAGCATGCTCATGTGGAGTTGCGACTGTAATTGCGCTGGGAGCCATCAGGGCAAACGAATCGAATGAAATGGTAGTTACGCTGAACAGGGAATGTTGCAAGATGATCTGGGTATTGGAGCATGCAATGTCCAGACATATCCCAGATATAGAGAGATTGTAGGTCCTTATAAAGCCCACTTGCAGGTCAACTAAATGATCCCTGCGGTCTCTCCATGCCGCTCCGGGCCGAAGTTCGTCCCGTTTCCCCGGAGGCTACATACTGAGATTTCCAATGTGTATTTTCTGCTGCTAGTGGCGGTGACGCTGCATCTAGACAAGGGAAACCCCAGTCATCTGTAGCTTTCACCAGTAAGCATGGGAAGCGACTTTGAAGCCTGAAAAGTGTAGCCAATCCCTGAAGATACGGTACATATGTGGCTTCCTTGTTTGGCTGCATATCGTACATGGGCGTAATCCGCATATTCCTCTGAGACCCACTGATGCAAACCTAGTCTTCGGATCTAGAATCGTGCTTATGGTGAATTCCATTGGTCCTCAGATCCAGCTAGACCGCCCCGTATGGCAGATTTAGCCGTATATTTTCAACCGTCCAATATTCAGTTGTATTCAAAGCGACTCCGCCTTGCGTACCTCCCTCGCATGACTCAATGTGGCAAGGTACCGGAGCTTCCTTCTCACCCATCGAAATTTTACAGATTAAGCAGCCAAATATATCAGGACTAGGTAACCACGAATGTAAGCCCGCGCCACCGGATAAGCATCTTGATCGAGCGAAATATAAGCATGCGAAGCACGACCTCGGGACAATAGAGTAATGTCGGCACTAATCCGGGCGTAATGCGAGACGCCCATAAAGATAAAACGCACATCAATAGGGCCGTTCTCTTAATATTACTTCACGTGGTCAATGCACCAACGTGCCCTACGTGAGCGTCGCGTAATCTTACCTATACAACCTCCAAACCATGTGGAGTAGCCACAACGTCGATTGTGGTAACGCTTGTCAATGAGACTCTAATCATTTCTCGAATCTATGAACTACCTGTAGGATTTTCTTGTTCTTCAGTATCCAAGCGCTCATTTCGACCATATCCATGTCGTCCGTGGAATGGGTCGCGTAATCTATCCGGAATTCCGTAGCATTTCTACCCGAGATAACGTCAGATTGCGGAATTGACATCGAAACGGAGGCCTAAAGCAATCTTTAAATGCAGCCCCAGAGACATCTCCAATCATACTTGGCCAAACGCTGTGATGGGAAACATGCTGAAGGCAAGCGGCTTTATGCGGATAGCATCTACAGGGCGCCGGGCGATCAACATAAGCAAGGTAAACTTGAAAGTCCATATCCTCTCAGTAGTTGTTGAACGCAGGCCTTCCCATTTCGAATATGGTTTGGGGGTTGTCAGAATTACTCCAGTAAGCGACGTCCCACATCCTTCGGTCTGCAGTTCGGCTTCCATCTGGCAATTCCAAGACTCTCCATGCATCGTTACTAGTGCAGCGCGTCTTTTAGAGCATGTTTGCTGCCATTAACTCCGCCCCTGCTTATGATCTTGGCGAGTTGTCGTTCGTGAAGACCGCATCATCACTTAAATTTCGACATTGAAGTGTGTCTTATGCGCAAAAGTCATCCGAAGGCTTCCTTATGGCTAACCTATAATGCACCCCATGCTAGACGCCAGAGCATGACTGAACCTAAGCATGCTTTTGCATATCCTACATGCCCCACCCGAAGCTACTTCTTTTCGGCCCTAGTTTCCGCTTTCTCAACCACCGGTTCCTAAACTACTCAACCACTCTTGCTCCCACCGGTCTTCGGTGCACTTCCCCCACCACTCGTCTCGGTCCTCACGCCCTCTGACGCACCACCCTCCATACTATCCCTCGGCTTGCTGACGTTAGGGTTCGCCGGGCTAGCATTCAATGGATTGTTCTCTGCACGTTCACCCTTTCCCTTTCTCTCCGCCTCAGCCGTCTTCTCCGCCGACTCGGGGCTCGTCTTGTTTGGATTGAAAGCAGCATCGGAGGAGGCGGCAGCGTCGTCAGAGCCGGATTGAGAGTATTGGGTCGAACGGGGCTTAAGCGAGTCCTTGTCTTGCGCGTCTTTGCTGGGAAAGCGCGGGGCAGTCGTACTGAGTAATCGTGGCTGCGACAGATGCGGGGAAGCGCGAGGGGCGCGTTGGAGGAAGCGGCGGGTGAACATGGTCTTGATAGGAGTAGAGGGGTTGGTAGACGCGTAAAATCGCGATGAGAAATGCGGATAGCTCAATTGAGTATGAAATCGAAGTGTGAGGTCGATCAAAGGTTGCTGGGAGGCTTAGAGGTCGGTAGAAGGGAGGAACGGTGGATGAGGTTATGCGAACGAAGCTGGAGCTATGGCACAACGCCTGACGTCACCGAAGCTGCAACTTTAGCCGAAACCGAAGTCACGTGGCTGTCATGCTTCCAAGGTTCCAATTTATGTTTCCCAGGTGTAATGATAGTACCGTAAATGCATGCGAGTTTGATAAAGAGAATAAGATGTTGACTACTAAAGAATGCGACATACAAGTGAGCAAAAGTGTCGTTGCGGACTGAGAAAGCGCGCGGAATCGGACTCCTCTCCGAACTAGGAGGGGTCCACACTAAGCGCAAACAGAAAAGAACACTCGCATAGTTATTTCCATGGGAAATCCACTGACATGTTGCAATTGTTTTGCAAGGCTATTTCTATCTAAAAAAAGGTTAGTGTTCGGCCTATCCGTCCACTGTACCTAATGTACTGCAACCACTGGATCCTACGACAGCATGAAAACCCCACCATCAGCTTCATCTTACTCGCGAGCTCTTCGAACACACCGGATGTCGCAACCTAAGGTCCAGATATAGCTAGCATCTTCCATTTGGCGCCCGTTTTCGCCGGCTCGTTTGCTGCCTGATGATCTAGCGCTTAAATCTCACCAATTCTCCCGCCCGAAGTACTCCTCCTTTTCCTGAAAGCTCTAAAATGGAAAGGAGCTGAGGTTATTCTGACCTAGTCATACATTTCATTTACGCCATGATAAACCAGCTGCGGTTGCAATTCCTAGATTAAGAAGCCTGATGTGCTCACGCCGTTCCGTTTTAAGGGGCTCAACACTACCACGAGTTGAATGAGCGCCAGGACCACTTCAAACAAACGACCCCTTGGCTCCATAACTTCTAGAATTGTCCAACACTAACCGATATATAAAGACCCTTCACCCACCTCAAGCAAACATCCCCCAACCGAGTCCCCAGGTGGTCCAAAGATCACCCTAAGAGCGACCATCATGGCCACCACACAAACGCCCACCTCCTGGACGCCGCCACCGAGGCCCGACCCAGAAACGCTGAAGAATCCTCCTCCCTTCAAACCCATCCCTCTCATCCACCTCCGCACCGGAAAGATCCGTCCCGTCTTCAAAGAGGGCATGACCTCTGCCATCCACAAGTCGCCTCTCCCCTTCCCCGTGACCATCACCACGTCCGGAATCGTTGCAGACGAACACGCCTATCTGCCCCACCGCTCCCCAGACAAAGCAGTCCACCACTACCCCTCTGCGCACTACCCCCTGTGGGCCGCCGAGATTCCCGAGAGCGCGCACATCTTCAAGCCCGGTGCATTCGGCGAGAACCTGTTCAGCAACGAGCTGGACGAGACCAAGGTATGCATTGGCGATAGGGTGCGCATCGGAGGCGCGCTTTTAGAGGTGAGCGAGCCGCGGGCGCCGTGCTACAAACTCAATCACCGGTTCGAGGTTAAGAACATGGCGATGCGGGTGCAGACGTTGTTGCGGAACGGGTGGCTGTATCGAGTGCTGGAGCCGGGTGTTGTGGACGAGGGAGCGATGATAGAATTGGTGGAGAGGGTCCATCCGGAATGGACGGTCGCGAGGGTTTCCTATTACTTGTTCTTGGAGAGGGATAATATGGAGAAAAATAAGGAAATTGCTGGATTGCGCGAGCTCGGTGAGGATATTAAGGGGAGATTCGAAAAGAGGCTGAAGAAGGGAAAACTGGAGGATGAGGCAGGGCGACTGTTCGGGGACGCGGATCATCGGATGGATTCGTGGAATGAGTATCGACTTGTTGAGAAGAGGAGGGAGACCAGCACGGTCACCGCATTTGTTTTCGAAGCCGTCGAGAACTTGACAGCGCAAGACGTCAAGCCTGTGGAACCCGGGAGCCATGTCCGCGTCAAGCTGGGAGGCAAGCTAGTCAGGGCCT
Organism: Pleoardoris graminearum; assembly: GCA_030770415.1. Classification (NCBI taxonomy): domain Eukaryota; kingdom Fungi; phylum Ascomycota; class Dothideomycetes; order Pleosporales; family Didymosphaeriaceae; genus Pleoardoris; species Pleoardoris graminearum. The sequence goes on from JASEKS010000094.1 coordinate 270,421, forward strand.
ACTCAGTCGTGGGCGGAACAACCAAGCGCTTCGAACTCGGTGTTGCGCTCGATCCGGACAGCCGCGGTGGTTCAAAGTTCATGCACACCGAGGCCAAAGTCGGAGACATCCTCACCTTCGGCCGCGTCACAGCATCCTTCCCGCTCGCAAAGGACGCAGACAAGCACATCATCATCGCCGGCGGCATTGGCATAACCGCTTTCCTCGCCGCAACGGAGTATCTCCGCTCCACGAAACAGAACTATAAGTTGCATTTCGCCGTCTCCTCCGAAGTGCCCTTTGCCGCCCAGATTGAAGTGCTCGGTCCGAATGCGCAAGTATACAACAAAGCGCTCGGCCAGCGGATGGATCTCAAGTCCATCATTGCGGACGCAGACCCCACTACGCACGTATATTCGTGCGGTCCGCAGCGACTCATGGATGCTGTTGCCGCTATGGCGAAAGAGTTCGGTATGCCTGATAGCTCTGTGCATTTTGAGCAGTTCACCGTAATGACCTCGGGCGATCCGTTTACGGCAGAGCTGAAACAGTCTGGGAAGATGCTAGATATTGGCCCAACGCAGTCACTTCTCGACGTGTTGAGGTCCGCGGGTATGGATATCGATTCCTCGTGCGAGGTCGGAAACTGCGGGACCTGTCGGGTGGACGTATGCTCTGGACGCATCGAGCATCGGGGAACCGGATTGGTAGACGAGGAGAAAAAGAGCAGCATGCTGAGTTGTGTCAGCCGCGGCATTGGACGCATCGTGCTGGATCTTTGAGCCAGCTGCTCACCTTCTTCGTACCTCCCCTCTAATTTCCGGAATGAGAATGACAGTAATGATATATGAAATTTTGCTGTAGCATGCTGGTATCATACAGCCACCGCTCCCGACGCGGTACTATGCACCCAGACCCAAACGCCGTGCCCATGCCATGAAATATGTACAATGAATCTGTCCTCAATCATCCCACCTCATATTCAACACCAAGCTCTGCACTTCCTCTGCGCTCAGAGGGTGCTTCCTGATGACTGTTCTTTCCCGCTCGCTTTCAAATAGTCACATGCCGACAGTCTGGCCGTACCACATGCCTGCGAGAGGCCATCCGAGGACGACAAGCGCCATGGGGAAAACACTGCTCTGCCTTAGTACAATTCGTGAAACGTGCGACGGGGTGGGAAGACGTACAAGGCGCCGGTCCGAGCAATGCGCTTGGGGTAGAGCGTGTAGTCGATGGCATGCGGCTTCATGGTCACCGGGTTCCGTGCGAAGGGGTGCGGCTCCGTGAGGTAGCGCGCAGCGGTGCGGAACATGGCGAACTTCTGGGTTGGGGAAGGCATGTTGTGCTTTGTGTTGCTTCGAGAAGACTTCGCGTTCGCTTTTGAGATCCGCTCGTGAGAGTTGAGATATAACTCTATTCGCAGATGATGTAGTTGCTGGGTGGAGTAGACCGATGTCTATACCGTTCCTTCCAATGGATGGATGATTGGAGATGCTGCTGTAGATGCTGAGTGGAGAATGGGCTTCTCGGGCAGTGTCACAAGGGGATATATACGGATGAGCAAAGGAAAGATTCGGATCCTTCATTGCAAGCTTCGCGCAATGTATCGCACCACACGAGTATCACGCCAGACAGCGTCGCTCTTACCACCAATTCATTACCGTGATGAGTGTTCAGCCTTACGGTTTCGCTTACTGCGGCCGAACGGCATGACCAAGCGCACCAGGCGCGAATTTCACGAGAAATGCCTGTTCGGGCGAATTGTTTACGGAGATCAGATGTGGTAAGCATCTAGGAGAGATGTTATTGGGCAATAGGATGGGCCGTGTGAGTTGTGCATGTGCTGGTGGTGAGGCGCAGCGCGGGGTCGCGAGAGAGTGGTGTGATGGTGTTGTGAAGGATGCCTTTCGCGGTCGGCAGCCGCCGAGCGGCATCAGTAAGCGAGCGGCCAGGTGCGACGCCTGAGAATCGTGCGATACCTTCGCATCGTGGCAAAATCAATAGCGGAATAGTCGTGGATGAAGCAAATGCGGTGGTACTGCTACAAATTACGTTATCATTTTTCCTTCCATCACTTTGTTCAGGAAGTAACAAGTACGCCTAGACCTCGTTCCGGAGATAAATAATCTTCTTCTATTAATTAAATATTATATAGTTATCCTAGTCCTAGTTTATAAATTATTTACTTTAATTAGTTTTTTAATTTATTTTTTTTATAGTTTTAATATACCGCTTTTTACGCTATTATTTTAATATAATTTTTATTAGTTATTTTAAACTTGTTAAAGGTAATTATTTTTTAATTATTATACTATTCTATTACTATTATAGTTAGTTTTTATTTTTAAAAGCTAAAGTACTATTTATATTTAATTACTAGATTTAATATCATAAACTATTTATAAAGCAGTTTAATTAATTTTAAATAAAAATAAGTTCTCACTTTTCTATAAAGCTGTAAGCAGATCTTCATTTTTAAAATTATAAATTTTATTAAATTATTTATTATATACCTAAAATATACTATAAATATTATTTTATAATCCTATTTTTATAATAAGTCGTTTATTCTTATAAATAAGTAGCTTATTAAATATAGTATTAGAATAAAAATAAAACTCTATAAATAATTTTATAAATATTAGTATAAGAATTAAAATTATTAATTAAAATAAAATAGTATATTTAGGGTTATAAAATTTTTTTTAAAAATATAAGATTAATAGATATAAGCGTAATAAAAATATAGTTTTTATACTCTTTTATATATACAATAGTTCCTCCCCTAATAATAGCAGTCTTAATACTATCTTGTTAAATTAAATTATTTTTACGACGTTGCCGCCTTACGTATATATATTAAAGCCTAGAGGAGTTCCAGAATAGATTCTCCTTTATCGTCGTTACTGACCTGAACAGATCGTACGGCATTTAGTATAAATAATAAAATATTAATTATAGTAAAAGAGCGTACAGGATAAATACATAAAAGATGCTAGATAGAGTAATAAGAGTGATAATAGGGTCTTTAAGATCTGTACCACGGATGGCAACCTCAACACCACGATGAGAGGTACGAACGCAGTGGGGGAACTCTGTTGGGTGCTAGCCCGTGTATGCAACAATCAGTCCCTCACTTGTTAGTTTTCTAATATTGGTCTCAGGTCCACCCGAAAAGTTGACTGGACTATATCTATTGCGGGGTTTGGTGCAACGGCGAGTGACTATAGTGGGAAGAGGCGAAGTCGTGGCCTACAGTGGGTAAAATGGGTCTTTTTGTGGGAATGAGCCGGCAGCATGTGGCTATCATGGAGGTCGTACTTGTTCACTCAATATGCCTGGCGCAGTCGTGTACTTCACGTATCTTTATTGACGTTGGCCCTATAACGGTGTCCTAGGTAGCCTTAAGATGTAATACGTGCACAGACTTTCCCAATGATGCACAACCAAGGAGTCCCATGTGGCGACCGGAACAACAAAATGTTCAAAACTCAAGCACCTCTTTGAGATACGCTCCTTTACTATCACATCACGTCTTCCATTGACCTCTTCTCAGAATCTCAGTTCCCGTAAACAGTCAATCCATTCATGTGCAACGTCTCTGCATCTTTTCGTACTCTACCAATCAAAGTCTAAATGTGGTATCCCGTGATCTAATCCAGCACTACAGTTTCGACGCCGGCGTCCGAGCATCTAGGCAATGCTTAGTTTTTCTACGTTGAGCCTGACAACGATGCCTGGACACCCGTCTCGCCCATCTTCCCCGCATTAGCAGGCTCACCCTTCTCGTCGGGCTTCGTTGCCGACTTCTCGAAGCTCTGCTCAAAGTCGGCAATGATGTCGTCGATATGTTCGGTGCCGACGGAGATGCGGATGAGATCCTGTGCATAGTGTCAGGCTGTCTTGCCAGCGTATAAGGTACTTTTGGACGGGGTATAGAAGGCTTACCTCAGTCACGCCGGAGCTCTCCTTCTCCTCATCGCTGAGCTGCTCGTGCGTCGTCGTCCACGGGTGGATGGCCAACGTCTTCGAGTCGCCCACATTCGCCAGGTTCGAGATGAGTTTGAAGTTATCCACGACCTGGCTGCCAGCCTTGCCGCCACCCTTGACGCCGAACGAGAGCACGCCGCCGAAGCCCTTCTTCAGGTACTTCTTGGCCGTGCCGTGGCTGGGGTGGCTCTCCAGCCCGGGGTACGACACCCACGAGACGTTCGGATTGCTCTCGAGCCATCGCGCCAGCTTGAGCGCGTTGTACGCATGACGCTCCGCCCGCAGGGACAGCGTCTCGATGCCGAGCAGGAGCTGCTGCGCTGCAAACGGGTTCAAAGCCGCGCCGTAGTCGCGTAGGATTTCGACACGCGCCCGGACGATGAACGTAATCGGCCCAAACGTATCCCAGAACTTCAACCCATGATAGCCGTCGCTCGGGTCATTGAACTGCGGAAACCGCTTCGCATGCTTGCCCCAGTCGAACTTCCCGCTGTCCACGATGACGCCGCCGATCGTCGTCCCGTGCCCGCCTATCCACTTGGTCGCCGAGTGCACGACGATGTCCGCGCCGTGCTCGATGGGCCGCACGAAATACCCCCCCGCACCGAAGGTGTTGTCCACGACGAGGGGGATGCCGGCTTCGTGGGCGACTTCGGCGATCTTCTCGAAGTCGGGAACGTTGTACTTCGGGTTGCCAATCGATTCGATGTATATGGCTTTTGTGCGCTCGTCAATGGCGGCGGCGAAGTCGGAGGGGGCGTCGCCGTTGACGAATTTGGTCTTGATGCCGAGGCGGGGGAGGGCGACTTTGAGCTGGTTGTAGGTACCGCCATAGCTTTGCATTGCGTTGGTATGTGAGAAGAGAGGTCGGTGGAGAACTTACAGGTTTGAGGTAGAGACGATGTTGTCGCCCGCGTGAGCGAGAGTCGCAATGGTCATGAACTGAGCGGCCTGGCCTGACGATGCTGCGAGGGCTGCAACTCCGCCTTCGAGCGCGGCGATTCTCTTCTCGAAAACATCTACCGTGGGCTAGCGTCACAGTCCCGGGTCAGAAAGAGTTTTGAGTCCGTTGCGTAATCTTGAGGGCAACTGTGACCGAAAGAGGTGGAAACTCACGTTCATGATACGGCTGTAGACATTGCCAAACTCCTTGAGACCAAACAGCCTCGCGCCGTGAGCCGAATCATCGAAAGTATACGACTGCCGTCGTCAGCGCTCCACTCTCCTAAGACGACCTCTACATCAATCGCAACATACAGTAGTCGCATAGATGGGCACAGCGCGCGAGTTCGTCGTGGGGTCAGGGGAATGACCTGCCCAAAATCAGTCACTGACAATACGATCGCCAGCAGCCGTGGAGCCTACCCGCATGCAATTGCAGCGTCTCAAAGTTCTTAGAGAGTTCCTCTGACATCACGAGTCCCTTCACTGGGTGTCCAAGGTGGAGGGAGCAAAAGTAGCTGATCGACACTTGGACGACGTCTGTTCCTATAACTCCCACAATCCACCGGCTACACGCTTCCAACGGCGCCAATGGATTGCACAAAAAGCCTCCCGATCACGTCATTGGGGGATCCACGAGTGTCGTCTGTCCTTGGCCCTTGGATCCGTCTAGACGCTGGCGTGGAATGTGCGCTCTTAACTCTCCAGGGCTCTGTACTTCTCTGCCAAGGCGCCACGACAGCGTCGCCGACCAGCTTACCATGCTGATAGTAGGCTGCTGACTGCGTGAGCTGATTGCTGTTGAAATCCAGCTCTCAGCCACCATTGTCTGCTGGTGACTATCCTGTCCGGTTTCGCTCACAAAGCGCGTAGTCGCGTTGAGCACGCCATAGCTACCCCGCTGCCCCGCTTCACCGTGGGGTGCAGTGCTATCAGTTCGTTTGAATCGAGTCGAACGTAACCGGGATGAGAGGCTACGCAGACACCGATATAGAGCTGCTGACGTGAACATAGGTTAATACAGTGTCTTCTGATCTCCGGACACGTATAGTAGTCCATCAGTATGACCAATACCCCCATTTAAACCCCGAATACCTTATCCGCCACACGGACAGCCTCCATGGTAGCCGTTCTAGATGGCAGAAGCCAGCTCACATACTTCCACCCGGTTGTTATTTTCAAATCCAAAATTCGCTTATAGGACTAAGCTCACTGCCACCATTCTTTCTTTAAACTGCGACGCTTGAGCCATAAAGACAAGCAGTCACAAGTTCCCTTTCGGATAGGTATCTGCGACTGTGCTGCCCAAAGGCGAACAACATGTTCTTGCTGTCTATTCTTTTTGAGATCCGAACGGACATATAGACCTAGGAAACCGTTTTTTGTGGAGCTCAACGCCTTCCCCGCAACCAAGCTCGCATACCACCGTTACGCGATTTTGGAAACGCCGAGGAGCAGACAGGACCGTCCTATTGCTACTTATCTATTGATAGCCACGTGCTACCGGCTCATACCGACATGTCTATGATACACTGATGGTAATGTGCAATGCTATGCAACCCCTCGCCCAGGCCAAGGCGTACCGTATCGTAAACAAGCGTGAGCCTCCGTGTGATGCACATACGCCAAACACCAAAGTATGCATACGTACAACCGGATATCCAACCGTGCCACCAACCCCGTCCAAGTATTACAGCATGCCTTGAAGTCCGTTCATGGCGTAAGCCATCGGTTTGATGTTCGGATGCGGCACGGCGTCGAATTTCGTGAAGTGGAGCTTGTAGTCTGGACCGATCTTGATGAAGGCCCCCTTGTTGCCCGTGCTATCGCAGTAGTGCGGTGCGGAGAATACGGTGATACACTTGCCGTCGTGCTCGACTTCGTAGCCTTCCATGCGGACTTCGTGCGAGCGGATGATGGCCTCGAGGTTGTTGTTCTCACAGAAGCGCTTGGTAACGTCGGGGCCGAACTGTAGACCCACACCGCGCTTCGAAGGCCCACGGCCGGGCTGCGTTTGCGGATCAGTCCAGAGCATTTCCATCATCAGCCCTGCCTGTCCGGGTTGCCGCTGTTTGAATCGGTCCAACTTCCTCACGTCATCTAGAGTGATTTTGTCGTCTGAGAACAGACCGCCGTGTAGCACGAAGTACTTCTTGCCAATGAGTGTAGCCAGCGGAAGGGCAGAGAAAGATTCAGAGAAGAGCTTGAACACACGCTCGGTGTATTTCGCGCGGCATTCGCCCTCGAACCCGTACATGCGGTTCATGTCGTCGGTCTCATGGTTTCCACGGTTCAGGAAGAACTTGTCGGGGTATAACCATTTGTAGGCGTAGAGAAGGAGTGCGATCTCGGTAGACCAAGAGCCTCGGTCAACGAAATCACCGTTGAACAGGAACATGTGCTTTTCTGAAGGTTTGCCAGCGAGGCGGAAGATCTCCATAAGATCGAAGTATTGACCTGCCCGCAATCAGCTTTCCACTTGTCGCCGCCGAGACCTTCAGCCACCTACCGTGAGTGTCTCCGCAGACGGTGATCTCCTGGCCATCTTCCACATCCACTTCTACCATGGTCGGCTCCTTCTTGACGAGGTCCAAAACGGCCAGTATGATCTGGTATACGTACTTCTTGGCCAGCTTCTTGCCATTCTTGAATCGCTCGATCATGTCCTCCACGAACTCCAGCGTCATTCTGTCTTCCAGCTTTACGCCATCATATGACGGGTCGACGACCATATTCTCGAGATCCAAGCCCTCTGCGGCTGAGGGCGCATCTTCGACTTCGATAGCCTTCAAAAAGGCATCACGCTTCACGATCTTCTCGCAGTCGGCTAACCGAACCTTCGCAGTCGCGTCGCCGGGTGCCTTTTTGACCACCGTTTTCCAGTCGCGCAAGGCTTCGCGGTGGCGTAGGATTGCGGTATGCGCAGAGGCGCGGCGATAGTATGCCTATGCACGATCAGCCCAAAGCTCCAGAGGGTTGATAGCTCGCGCGGGGCAAACTTGGCTCCCGGGCACAAATAGCGGGCATACATCAAGATGCGGTCCGCCACTGCCGTGCCTGTCCTGGGGCAACACACTGGAAAACGTACCTTGACATTGTTCGGATCAAGCTGGATCGCCTTGTCGGCGTCTTGGATCGCGAGGCCGTACGACTCTAGCTTGATGTTTGCCTGTCGCCGTTGTCAGAAAGGTGGTCGCGTGCGGGGCGTCGTGGCATATGGCTACCTGTGCGCGGTTGGTGTAGAACGAAGGCTCCTGGTCGTACGCCTCGATGGCCTTGGTGTACCACGCTACAGCGGCCGGCCAGTCCTGCTTCTTGAAGGCTTCATTGCCCTTGTTCTTGAGCTCGGTGGCCTCGGCCAGCGTCCCCATGGCGGCGATGGCGGGGGAGTCGAGCGTGCACGGCGCGACGGCAGCAGAACGGGAAGGCGCAGACGGAGGTTGCACGGCAAAGAGCGGCCTGAGCGCCGTGAATAAACAACACAGAAGGAAAGAGCGCCTCGACAGCAGTGGATGGGCAACCGTGTCAACAGGCGCGCTCGCAAAAACTCTCGATCGCTCCCCACGTTCGTTCCATCACAACGCTCGCCACCCGCAGCATCGCCGGCGCCGCCACCGGCCCGCGATCCCTACCCGCCCCGATTAGGCAAAGCGAACAGCGACCAGCATCATGGTGACCCGGGGTCGTGCCGTGGCCAAGAAGAAGGAGAGCAAGTACAGGGACGGCTGGTTCGACTCGGCCGGCAACGAGGTATCGCCGCCGAGCTCGCCGGAGCGCAAGAAAAAGAATCGTGAGCACACTTCCACTGCACGGCGAAAGAGACGATGTTGAATCACAGCGATTGCCGCAGGTCCCAAGCGCAAGCAGAAGCGGCCTAGCGAGGCACCGGCAACGCCCGCTAAGGCGCATCGCCAAGCGTCTCCGAACCGTGAACAAAGCGCTCCCAACCGCCAACTTGCGCACTTGTTCGACGACCTGCCCGACGTTCCAGACGACCCCGTTCCCTCCGTTGAGCCCAGCGCCGATCCCCCAAGCGACTATCTCCCTCTCAGCTCCTCGGTAGCAAACGCGCAAGCCATCCGCCAGCAGGACCGCGAGAACACCACTTCCTCTGCACCGCTCGATCGTCCTCAGCAGAAATCGCTTCCCAAGAAGGGTGCCCCCGCTCAGCTTCCTAGCCCCGACCCGCCCTCCCACAGTGCTTCGCAAGCCCCCGCCGTGCAACCTCTCGAGCAACCCGCCGCCACCGACGACATGAGCAACTTCATCCCCACGGGCCAGTACCGCAACATGCGCGCTTGCATGGTGTGCTCCGTCGTCAAGACGACGGCGCAATTTCTCAAAGACGGCTGCCCCAACTGCCATTTCCTCGAGCTCCGCGGCAACCAGGACATGGTTGCGGACTGCACGAGCCAGGTCTTCGAGGGCCTCATCACCGTCAGCGACCCGAAAAAGAGCTGGGTCGCCCGATGGCAGCGTCTGGAGGAGTATGTCCCGGGCGTCTATGCTGTTCAGGTGGAGGGCATCCTGCCGGAGGATGTGATCAGCACGGCTGAGGAGAATGGCGTTCACTACATTCCGCGCGATGGATCGGTGAACGAGGCGCTTCCCACGGATGCTTGAGCACTGCACAGAAGCGCTTGGGCTCTATCTGCGGTTGTTCGGTCACTATGTATGTGAAGGAGTTGGATTATGGCAATGGACGTGCGGTACAGTGGATGCGACCGGATTCTTGACATCTCTCGAGTTCGTCAACTGTCGGGATTGCGCGCCTTTCCACTGTGAGCAGTAACTGGGAGGCGATCCATGCAGCATCTTCAGCGACGGAGTTACGGGTAAACCGCATTACGGTGTTCATTTCACGGGTTGGTCTTCGTAACTGGACGGATAGTGGCGTTTGCATGATAGGTTGGCTTCACGGGCAGGACAATGCTAGCATATTGAAGTTCGATACAGCTTCGATACCGAAACGAGAATTCGAACACAAGCTCACACAACTTCCGTGTTTCATTGCAGTGACAAAAGAATAGATAGATCGGTCCGTATGTTAATCCAGGGTATCATCTTACTGAACTCCAAAACTCCAAACTAGACCTAAGCCTCAAATGATCTTGAATCAAATTCCCCGTATCCTGGACACAGCCGTGCCTGGCCTCCCTCCACCGACCATGTACGTCCCTCTTTCGTCAAACCACCGACTACTACTATGCCAGCTCGGTAGGCCCTCTGGGTCTTCGTCTTCATTCTTGCAGCCTCGCCGACAGCCGCCGCCTTGCCGCCAGCTCGTGCCCGCCCACTTCATGCAACGCGCGTACTCCGCACAGCGCCCCGTTCTTTTCCTCTTCGCAAGGCTGTGGTCATTAAGGACCTGTCGCGGCAGTGTGCGGCGCAGCGTAATCGCCGACTTGGCGAGGAAGTCTGTGACGGGGGTGGGGAGGTGCGACATAGCGGCCGCGGTGGTATCGAGCGACTCCAGATGGTACAGAATCTCCTGTTCGTCATGGAGCCAAGGTCTCCCGCGCACCGCCTGCATGCTCGGCCGCCGCCGCAGCAACTCCCTCGTCGCGCTGCCCCCCTTCTCGTCCTCCGCCACCGGCGTAAACGCCCGCGCGATCGCCTCGTCCAGGTCCTCAAAGCTCGAGAAGTTGTTCAGGTCCCACTCTATGACTCCGGCGGCGCAGCCGAGCGTGCCGGCATACACGAGGTCCTTGAGCTCCATGAGCAGCTCGAAGATCATGCGGTGGGGCGTGGGGCGCTGCTGGAAGAGCGTCGCGATGTCAGGGAGGTACTTGCGGATGAGCTCGCCGCCGCTGTAGAGGTTTTTGCCCGAGGCGAAGGGCTCGTTGTCGGCCATTTGGAGTTCGACGCGGGACATTTGGCGGGAGAGGCCGGCGGCTAGGTGGCGGACTTGGATGAGGGGGTTCTGGGTGAGCGAGGACTGCAGAGCGGGCGGTAGGTCTGGCGAGGGTTAGTGGGGTTCGCTATGTAACATGGGGCATGTGAAGTGCTGTGAGAAATCGCCGGATCTTGTGATAGAGAAGAGTACAGCTGTCGAGTTACGGACCGAGTGTACCTGGGCTCTACCAAAATCTACCAAAACGTGTGAATTCGGTGCGTCGCCGGCACTTACCCGCGAACGAGACTTCGCCAGCCAGTACGACCAACGCATCTGCCAGCTCCTTTTCCTTCTCCCGCAGTTCCTTCTTCTGCGCTTGCATGCTCCGCCATGGCACCACAAAGCCTATGCTCCGCCCGTCGAGCGCACTCCTGCCCTCCATCACCGTGTTCTTCCGCCCCGACTCATCGCTTGTCGTTTCTACCGCTCCGCTCTTGCCGTACCTGCGATCCCGTGGCGTGCGCACATCGTCCGGATGCACGTGGAGCGAGAGCAGCAGATCGTTGTGGTCGCGGGTGCGCAGGTTGCGCCAAACGTTGAGGACGGCGTTGGTAGAGAAGAGATGCTGGTAGGGCGACATGGTGGGCTTCTGGTCGCTGCGTTACATTGCTAAGAGGGAGTATCAAAGAGCGACGGGTATACGGCGCGAGGTGTGAGACGGTGAGTGTGGTGGGGTGTGCAGGCTGATTAGCGATCGGACGGAGATCGCTTTCAGGCTCAGACCCTTGTTTACATGCTTCCTGGAGAGGGAAAGCGCAGAATCGAGGCATACGTGGGGTTATGCGGGTGGTCGCCCCGCCGAGACGGGCGCACGGCCTTGTGAATGTCGGTCTGTCGGTGTGATGTATACCAGGACGTGGTCTGCTGCGAAAGGCGTAGGTGGTGGTAGTGGAACCTACCTCCCAAGCACTCATGTGTTGTTGTTGTTGGGCTACACTGCTGCAGAACGTGGCCGAGCGAACAGTCCACAACCGAAAGTCTAACCAGAGGCCAGGCCGCCAATGCGAGAGTAATCCATAACGTCACTCGCAAAGATTCTGATCCATTGTGGTGCCCGGGGAATCATCCTAAAGCGCCCCAGCTGAGACATCCATGTCTTGCAGCCCTGGAAGCCAGGCTTGGCGGCCATGCGGAACCCGAACGGCAGCATCGGCACCGTCGCAATGTCAGGAACCGCCATACCACGCCCATTTGCCTTATCGCGCAAGCTTTGGAACTCTCCGCGATTTCGGGAACGATTCATGACACCCAAACTATCGTTGATCGCCTCGTAACCCCAGCGCAGCGGCGCCGAAGCGCGCTCGCGTCGCGACCACCACCGTTCCGCAAGCTTCACCCGTCCACATGCAGCTACCGAAACTCACGCCTCTCCAATCGAGGCTCCTGGTGTTCGCGATCTCAACATGTCTGGTTGTCGTGCTCTGGATTTGCTTCCAGCCCAAGTCCTTCGCATACGCCACCGAGATACCCGTCCCTCTCGAAGCCCTTCAACACAGCGAATTTGAAGCGTCAATACCGCCTGCGCTACCAGACGACCCGCCTTTAGACATAAGAGACAAGCCGGAAGAAGAGGAGAATGGCGACGGGCTCTATGCGCCGGATTTTGCGTACTTTGATAGGAGCTTGGTGGGCAGGCAGGAGGATGATTTGGTGGAGCTGAACGACAATCAGTTGATGAAGGAGATTATCATGCCAAATACGACGCGGCATTTTAGATTCAAAAAGAGCCAGTTAACTAAGAGGTTCCTGCTGGAAGAGTCCCCTAGCGTGCGAGCATCGGAGGATACCACGAATGGGAGTTGGAAACGGGCGGGTGACCTCTCGGGAGAGAGTCAGAAATTGGACAAGAGGCAATCGCAGAGCCAGCTTTGGCTGTCAGCGAATACGTGCCGGCAACCCACCCCGACGGTCATGCTTGTCACAGAACCTCCGCCCCAGTTGAAGCTGTGGGTTTGGACGCAGACGGGCAGTGCCAAAGCAAGTCCTAGCGCCGGTGACAATGCCAAAAATGTGACATTTGAGGGCGGTTATGTCAACTATACGCTCTCGACGGATCAAGACGTCTACGTTAACGTCGAAGCTCCTCCGCTGACTCAGGGCTGGAACGGAAGCTGGAGTTTCGAACTGGCTGCGGTCGTCGATGATGGTCACTTCTTCAACTACGATAACACTACCGACTTCATCTACATGGTCGACACCGACAGCGACTCCACTCTCTTCATCACCCGCAACTTGACCGCGTCCAACGACGCTCAAGAAATCGCCAAGTGGCAGGAAATACAAGAGAAAGGGCAAATACCCTTCAGCATATATGCATTCCCGGATAACAAGTGGAGTCCCATGATGGGCTTGGAACGCTCGTACTGCGGTTTGAAAGAGCAGTTTCAATTAAACAACATGTCCGTTACCACATCCATCACGGCCAATTTCGGCCAAGGATTACCCAAAGCACAGTTCAATGTTCAAGGACTCAATGCGTCGACGAATTACACAGGCTTCCTCGCTTTGACTGGGAATACGAATATTACCATAGACGGCATCACGGGCGGTCGAGGAGGTCAAGTTTTCAAGGCCTTTCAATGGCGGACGAAAGCTGGTACACACCTTCCTCAATCTTCGTTCTCCGTCCTTCCCATCAACTAACATCACTGTAGATGATACGTGCCAAGTGATCTTCGGCCTGGAAGAGTGCTCCTCGGTCGCCTACGCCGTCCCCTCATCCCCCCAATGGAAGAACAACGACACAGGCCTCATAGCCTTCTATGACGACCTCGCGCGCAAATACATGAAGAATTTCAACCGGTCCCTCGCACAGGTCGCATGCGACACCACCTCCACGGCGCAGTATTCGCTCGCGCGCACCTGCACCGACTGCGCAAACGATTACAAGTCCTGGCTCTGCAGCGTTCTCATCCCACGTTGCGAGGACTGGACCGCGACGAGTCCGTGGCTGCACCCGCGCAACATTAATACGCCCTTCGCAAACGGCACACTTCCTGAGTCAGACGGTATCTCCATGCGGTTTAATAATACGGTGCGGGGCCGCTATGCATACAACCAGTCCCGGAACAACGAGATTGATAAAGTCATCAAGCCCGGCCCATACAAGGAATTACTTCCATGTGAGGACCTCTGCTTCGACATTGTGCGCAGCTGTCCCGCTCAACTCGGCTTCGCGTGTCCGAATCCGTCGATGCGCGAGTTGAGCTACGGAAAGAGGGATGAGAAGGGGATCGACCTCCGATGTAATTTTCCAGGCGCGGTTGTGGACTTGAATCAGGACAGGAGTGCTGCCGGAAGAGTTTCTCGGCGACTGAGCGCTGCGATGGTGATGGCGATGTGGACTGCGGCTTGGACTTGGATATAGGTCTCGTGTATAGGCGACGGAGGAGATGGCATTGGATTGACGATATAGCTCATGGGCATCCTTGGGCGTTCTGGGATTTGATAGGACGACATAATGTATATACCCAAATCACGGTTGGCATAAATGCCGCAGATTTCGAATTCGTTGCGTCTGTTAGGCGTCGGGCCTTGCTGCGTGTACAAATTGTTTCAAAGGCCAACAGCCGTGTTATTGATAAGTGGCAATGGGCCTGCCGCGAAGTAGATGTCCACCATCTGCTGCTGCGCTACCTCTATGGCATGCTTCTTGCCATGAAATTGACGTGAGAGCATCCATGTTGGGTACAACGCTCAGCATCAATATCACCAGTAGCGGCAAGTCAACAAGTTATTCCATAAGCATCAAGGTGCGAATTCCAGACACAGTCCCATACCCTATCCCCATTGCCTACGCGGGCGCCAGTATACCATTCTCAATACAAAATGCCAACCATATCCAATACCCCAACTATCAACTAGGTATCCCCAAAACGTGCCCCAATAGCGCCATCTGCACCTCACTTGGACATGAAGTCCCATCAGACGCCAGACCCAAATATAAAGCGCACAAGATCTTTCTATTCTACCCTAACCTATACTAATAATGTATTAAAACCTCACTTTTAAACTTTATATCGTAGACCACCCCACTACCGTCCCGAATCCAAAAAGCCAAAAGTCCAAACGTCCACCCCAATACACCAACCACCATTTCCAACACCTTCCCTCGCCCAGTACGAGAGGTACGCCAGGACTTCGTCCAAAAGCGGCAACGCAGTGAGGGAACGCACCTTCCCTCACAACGGCCCAAAAACACTAACATTATCCAGCAAAAACGTATCCGGCCTGTCAACCCCCGGCCCCGCATACGTCACGCAGATACTATACGTATGGAACCCCTCAATACTAACATGCACCCCCTGCGTCTCGAACCTGTACGCCTCCGCGCCGTTCCTAGCCTTGATGTCGCACTCCCCCTGGAACGGATTGCACACATCGCGATCATACACCTTGGCCCCGTCGAACAGGAGCTCCCACATCATGTTGTCGACGCTCGCGCTGGGTGCCAGGCCGGCGATGCGCCCGATGAACGCGGTGAAGGCGTAGCGCCCGGGATGGGGGTGGTACGCGTCTTGGTTGATGCACAGCGAGCGGGCGCCGGAGTCGGTGGTCGTGTCGCGGACTTGGAAGGCGTGCATGCCGCTGAGGGCGTAGCGGCTTGTGGTGCTCAACAGTTTGAGGTTGCCAGTGGTGGGGTTCGTCGGGTTAGGACCTATGTACCAGGATTCAAAGTCGCCGATGTCTTCGAAGTCGCTGTTGATGATGATCTCGCGGAGTGCGTGGTTGAGGTTGGCGCTCGCGGAGGTGGAGGGCGCGCTGGGTGGGGAGGAGGCGGATGACACGCCGGTTGGGGAGATTGAGGATGTAGCGAGCTGCAGCGTGGTGGAAGAAGAAAATGATGAGTTACTGGCAGGCTTAGATGTGGAAGAGGGCGAGAGTATAACGGTCCCTATGAGAGTTATGGTTTCGGTCCGGGATGAAGAGGAAGAGGAGGCGGAAGCCTTCCCTGACGAGAACGAAGGCGATGGAACAATGCTGGACCAGACCTTCACAGATGAGGACCAAGGCGGCGCAACGCTGGTAGAAGATGGAGAGGTGGTCGTCGAAGTTACCGGAACTTGTGTTCCTGAAGGAGAATAACTTGGAGCCGCGCTGTTCCCGTTGACAACGTAGATATCGAGGCACCGGTCACCGCCACAGAATTCGGTACCGTTTCCCGTGCATGGCATGTTGCATCCAGTGACGGGGGCCGGCAAGACAGTGTTGAAGCCGCAGAAGCATACTGGCATATACATAAGTCCCGTACCTTGTAAAGCAGAAACGGGGAGCAATCTTGAAGACGTACTTTGGCCATACCCCAGACCCGCATAAGCAATAGCAGTGGAGTTGGAGACGTATCCACCGTTGCGGCATGCAGCAACGCAGGTAGGAACAGTAACGTTTGCTCCATAAAGCGGGAGCGCAGGAAGAAGTCGGGTACGGGGCTCGCTGTAGCAGCCACTGTAGCTGAAGGTAGAACCATCACCGGGGTTTGTCACAGGCCCCCTAAAACCATTTCAGCATTCACTCTTCAGAATCCAAGAAAATAATAGCTATTCGACGAACATGGACTTACAGGTGAACACGTTGAATCGATGCAGCTGAAGCAGCTGCCACAAGGGAGGCTCCAACGAAGGCTTGATACTGCATCCTGAAGGCGGGAGAGACGGTGTTCGCAGCTGTTGTGGTAGCAGAGCGTGTGACAGATGCGGGAGCAATGTTAAAGAACAAAATGGTACAAACCAAAAGAATGATCTGGAGAGCTGGTTCTTCGAGCGCGCCGCACCGAGCCTCTTATACAATTACCGCTGTAGACGACCACATTTTCGTTCACTAGGCTTGTTGGAACCTGCCCGCACAAACTTCGCCATAGGTGGTTGTGGGTTGTCAATCGTAACCCAGCCGGGCCAAAGCCGAGTTGGTTGAACCATGCCAAGCATCCCTAGGATCAACACGGTTACTATATCTTTCCAGGGTTGACTCGTCCGTTCGGTCAACGAACATGTGGAGTCCGTCCAAAGTATCTGTAAATTAACGAAAAATAAGCATTTAGTCCGCATTGTTGCATTCTATGACTCACCAAGGACCTCTGAAGGTACTTTTCCAGTGCTGATTTCCCGCTGAACCTAACTCGGCGACAATACCCACCTGTCGGGCCTCAGCACTAGTACGGCGCCGTTGTTGGCGCGTATCCCATAACGCTCATGTGCACTGTCATCTCTATCATATAACACTCTGCCTAATGGCATGCCTAGATGCAGAGGTACCAAATCAGCTGCAACAGATCAACTTAGTGTTGTCTTAACATCGAAGGCGTTGAGAACCAGAGCGTTGGGCTCCTTTGTGGGGCATCACCGGGATGGAACCCGTCCTTGGCAGAAGCGGGTGTTGTCTTAGTCCCAAGTGCTACCCCATGAGAGGCAAGATGACAACGGACCTTGAGGCATATCTACTTCGTACTAAGGCGTTATGTATCACCTAGAGTCTGGTATGCATGAAGACCACCAGACCCATCAAATATCGACGGTCACGAAACCCGATAGTAGTTGACGTCAAAAGGCCAATGGAATTACTGGAAGACGTTGTGAGAGCAGAGGGGTGTTGTTCTGTAAGCGTAACGTCGCCGGCGAAGGTGACAAGGTAAAAGTGGGCTATATTCGGAGGCACTGCCTGTAAGAGTGTGGTTTCGAAAGTGGCAGGTTTCTGGAGCGAAACATCCGGTGAGCGCTCTCCTGACAGTACAGAAGATACATTGAATGATTGCATGGAGTTGAGGTACGTATCCGGCTCATAGTAGATGCCTAATCCGCTGCTGGATGTTGCTGCTTCGGCCAGAACTCGGCCCAGTACTTCGTTTACACAGGCATCCGGTCGCCCTGCCAGTTCTCTAGTAGCTGCATAGTCATCAACCGTGAGATGTTCTTGACATAGTTTATGGGTTTCCGAACGTTCGACAATCGCTTGGCTTCATAAGTGTGTAGGAGGTCTGGCTTGAACATCCCTGCAAGGACTAGTGAAAGCTTCCATCCTAGATTGACAGCATCGTGCATGCCCGCATTCATCCCTTGAGCGGCACCCGAAGAATGTGTATGACAGGAATCAACGGCGAGAAACACATAGTCTCTCACGAAGAAGCTGCGCGCATCTCCTGACTCCACCAGTCGATCTGCTCGAACTTGGGCGACAAAAGCTTCACTGATGCAATAGCTTCCTTAGCGGCTACTTCTTCGTTTAACACTTTGTAAGCTTTTTGTCGCTTTGCCGTGAATGCGTATCCAATCCGAGTGGCGCCATAGTCTCGCCCGGCCCAAAGAACATTGCCGTGAGTGAGAGATTCAACAGCGCAGTAGGTCCGCGGTTTTGGGACATCAGTCTTGACCACGCCGTCTACTCTCACCCACTTGTCGGGACTCGAGGAACTGTCAAAAGGAACTCTCAACATTTGATGGACTGAAGACCGCCGGCCATCAAGTTGGTCAGCTTTCGTTTCGCCTAGGTAGCCAATGCCTTTCAAGCGCTTGCTTCATTCTCATGCCTCCTTTTTCTTGCAGGTCCCCAACACGCCTCCAGCAGTGGTGGAGAATGCGTCAGCCAGACGCCAGAAGCCGATCTTCGTGCCTGGGAGTGGTGCGCCTTCTTCGTTTGTCCTATCGACCAAAGCAATCGGGCAGTGTGCAGGGTGCGAAAAAGCTCGAGAGCGCACTATACGCCTAAGATACCGTCATACCTGCCTGCTGATGTTAAAATATTCCCAAGTGTAGCTACCACGAGTTTCAAACGCGTACCTGCTGGTTGAGGATCCAAATTGGTTGCCAATGCAATGAGCTTGACGCCTTTCGTAGTACCCGGTCGAACCGCAAAGATACTGCCAATCTGATCAATCTTGACTCCAAAACCCAGGCTCGTACGGTCTGCAACAAACCGGTCCCGTACTTGTTTGTCTTCCTGGTTAACCTCAAGCGACACGTTGACGGTGCGGCCGAAGCGCCCATGACGGGCAAGTGCTTTGCAGCGTGTCATTCAGTTTTTGCGCATTAATTTAAGTTCAGAAATAGACCCATATCGTCTTCATTCGAAGTATCTGCATTGCAGTGCGAACAATGCCATGGTCTTGAAGCGTGGGTTACACCTTCCCCGAGGAGAGGTCGTGGAAGGCTTCAAAGAGTAGCGAATCACGACCATAAGCGTTCCCTATCGAGGAGCTGCTCGACGAATAAAGATAACAACGGCCATGTTTACGAAAGGCATAGCCCCCGCGCGGGCGATAAGCCTGGCGAAGGAAGACGACGATGGGTGTTGGGGCTTCTTGGCGAGGGGCGCTAATGAGGAGGCTAAACCACGCGAGATCAGATCTGGCTAGCGCTTCGCCGCTATAACAACATTGCTCTGCTGGCATGCATTCGCCGCCGGCATCGATAGCTACTACGTATAACCTGTTGCGACCCCTCCTGATGGCCGGAAATGTCAGCAGACATGATTACAGAGTATTATCTTGTTATCATCAACAGTGTGGTAGTGACAGATACCGAGATCGACGACTATGACGTCGCATTGAAGAATGAAAGATCGCAGAGGTGGTGAAAAGAGGAAAGCTAACAGATGCGAAAGCCGCAAGAACTATTGGTGCGGAGGTGGGTATGTGATCATTTGTATCGATTCCAGTTTACTTCGCGGATGAATACTGATTCATCGTAGCCCGAGGGTGTTGATGGTCACGACCACCTGCAAGAGTCACTCTTTGGCAAAAGATCGTCAGCATGACAATTTTGGAACGGGGGAATGAATGGGATATCTCATCGCATTGATAACAACTTAACGGAGTATTGCAGGGAGCAGATCAGCGATATGCGGCGGAACCACTACGATGATGCCTTTCGCACCCCAAAAAGAAAAGCTAAGATCATGTGAAGAGAGGTAAAGTGTAGCGTCGAGACACTAGTCCAAAAAAGGTATAGGCTAAAGAAAAGCTACAGGGGGGTGACAAAAAAAAAGACCAATCAAAAAAGATACCTTTTTTAAAAAATTATATAAAATTAATTACTAAGCTTAAAAATACGCTAATAATACCGTTTTAAAAAGAAAATTATAAAGGATTATATTAGTATTTTACTTACTACTTATTAATTACGTATAATAAATTAAAATTACCTAAATATAGTAATTTTATAAACCCCTTTTTTAAGTTCCTATAACTTTTTAGTTAGTAAATATATTTAACTAAAATTTTAACTATACCTTTTTAGGCCTAGTCTAGGTCACGTGACTAGTTTTTTTAAAGTATATTAGTAATCTAATTATATAATTATATTAATTATAAAAATATTGCTAAGGCTTATATAATTACTAATTACGTAATATATTACTAATATTATAGTATATTATAATATCTTTTAACTTTTATAAACTTAAACTCCTATTTCCTTAAAATAGAGCTAAAATTCTTAAAACTTAAATCTAAAGTTAAACTTCTTTTAAAAGCAAATAATTCTCCTTCTTTAATTAAAAAGTAATAAGTACGCCTAGACGACGATCCAGGGGTACGAACGTAGTAAGGGAACTCTGTTAGGTACTAAACCGTGTACGCAATAATTAAAAGCTAAGGTAATCTCCTTCTTTAATTACTACTACTTTAGAAAAGTCTTAATAAAGTATTTATAATACTATAAAAAAGAATTAAAAAGAAGGAGAAAGATATTTATAATATAAAAAAGATTAAAAGGGGTAGAGTTTCTAAAGTTACTTAAAGAGAAAAAAGAGTTATTAATAGGGACTTAACTAGAAGCCTTAAAAAAGAAAATAAAAGACTATTAATAGATAATAGTCTAAATATCTTAAAAAAATCCTTATAAAGGATTTTAAAAGAGAAGGATTATAGTATTAATATAAGTAAAAAAAAACTAATAATTAATAAAGAAAGTGCTAAAAAAAGATTAAAATACACTAAAGAATAATTAAAAAATATTAAAAATATAAATTTAAAAAAAATAATATTTTCTGATAAGTTAGCAATATAAAAGGGATAATAAAATAGACGTTATTATAAAAAAAGGGGTAATAATAAAGTTAAAAAAGAACTAGCTGTTAGCTAATTACGAAGTAAGTTATTTTAACTTTTTAAAATATTAAAATATATAACTTTTTATATATTTTTAAGTTATAGTTTTAGTTTTTTAATATTAATTATATTAATTATTTTATAGAATAAGACCTTAAACTATAAGTTTAGGGTGTAATTTAGATAGAAGGTAAAAGTAATTTAGTATTTACTAAAACACCTAATTCTTCTACTTCTTTTACTAGTAAGGACTATATAAATAAAGTTTTTATACCTAAGCTTAAACCCTCTATAAAAAGGGGTAAGTAACTTAATAGGTTTTTTAGTGCTTTTTTTAATATAATAATATATATATATATATATATTATTATATTATATTATAATTATAAACTTTATACTAATATTAATTTAGGTTAGTAATTTTAACAAGATAACGTCCCTATTTATAAAATAAAGGACGTTTTAAACTAGTTTAAAAATAATAAAATTAAACTATTTTCTTACCCAGCCTATAGCCCTAATTTAGCCCCTATAGAAAATATATAAGATTATTTAAAATAAGGGCTAAATAATAATAAAGAGGCTAGTTTAGGTATAGGATCTAGTATATAAAGTATAGAGGCCTTTAAAAGAGTTATTAATAAAAAGTAGTAGAATATACTATAAAAAGTTATTAATAACTATATTTTATTTCTTCCTAACCGTTATAAGGCGGTTATAGAAGCTAAAGGCTACTATACTAAGTATTAGTAATTTATTATTTACTAATTTAATATTAAAAATGTGAAAAAGTAACTTTTATATATTATTATATAATTAATATATAAATATATAAAATTATTTAATATATAAATACAACTTATTCTCTATTACTATATATATAAAAATAAGCTAATTTTACACCTTAAATAAAAAGTTATATTAACTTAAAGTAGGGTCCTAAAAATTTTCTATATTTACTAATTTTTTTTACCCCTAAACCCCTTAGTAAGCAGCCCCTAACAGGGTGAATAAAATCTACTAGTCTTTCTCTTTAAAACGGTATTTTTTTCGTATTTTTAGGCTTACTAATTAAAAAGTTATATTATTTTAAAAAAGGTATCTTTTTTAATTAGTCTTTTTTTTTGTCACCCCCCTGTAAGATATGCTCCTGCACACACTGTATGCTACCCAGGAAAGAGCGAAAGAAAACTATTACATCGATTACTCGTTCCATCTGCTTGTTGGCAAAGAGCGCTTTTAGCAGTCAAAACGCTGCGTGGAGAGGGCATCACATCGCTCAAGATCTACATGACGTACGAAGAGCCGAAGCTCAACGATGGCGAAATCCTAGATGTCCTTCTTGAAGCACAAAATCACCACCATTTTCACCCAGAGAACGGCGAGCCGATTGATTGGATGACTAAGCAAGATGTTTGCTCCGAAGTTCCATGGACCATCTCATCCGCCGATGGCAGAGATCGAAGCTAGACATCGTGCAATATGTCTATCGGAGCTTAAGGGTGACTTGTTTCTAACAACTGGGTCACAACGTGCATTGATTGAGATTCAAGGGTGAGTGGGATATCCGAACTGATGGATTGTTCGAGTTTGCCTAAACCATGAGTCGTTGGGATTTTTGCTGTCAATTGAATAGCGCTCCCTTCCTCCGACAATCAAAGTCGCTACTTTTTCGCGGATTGTTTACGCAGTTGTCTATGCGGAGTAGGCAGCTTCCACAGCTGCTAAGCACGGACCTTGGTGACACTTGCCCCAGTCTTCGACGCCAGTCATCGACCACCGTGAGTCAACGCAATCACGTGAAGAAGCAGTCATATTGTGAGCCATTTGAACTCATGGGTCTAGTGACGTGTATATATAGCCGCAAGTTCTTGACCCCTACCTTCAAATGTTCCCGTCCTTGGCTATGGCAATCCGCACCCGCAAACATACCGTTAGTCCCATCTATGAACCGATGAAAGGGCAAATAAATGTGGACAACTTGACCACAGCACCCGCGTGTGAGAATCCTTTGAATGTCAACGATCGGGTCAAGGTACCGCCACAAGGTGAAACGCTATAGCTAGAGAAAGGGCATTGCTCTTATGATACGTCCATACTAACGGTCTATATAATGCGTCAGCGGTCGATCTTCCCTAGCCTGAAACCGAGAGACATGACTCTTTCAGGGGACGACCCACCAGCGTCGGAAGCTTGGCATCGGTATAAAACCGCTCTTCAGCGCAGTTCAGTTCTTCTCTCCTTCGTTATTGTCCATAACTAACTTTGTCGATCTCTCTTTGTATTATTCATGACTATCAGTCCACTGCCAAAGTATTCACCATAGTAGAAGAGTCTTTCCGAAGCTATTACGATATGCAAACCAACGACCCACCAAAGTTTCCTAAATGGACCGGCCCTGACCTGCACATTAAGATTATACGTCCGAAGTTCCCGGTAGAAGATCCCCGCGATGAAATTCCTAGGAGTACAGATCCGGACAGGTTTTACAGAACGGACATAGAGCCCTACACAGGCGACGGAGGCGCTGAGGAGCCTCAAGATACTCTTCTAAAACTAGCCGCAAACCAAGCTTTCAGGGTGTTTGTAACCACTGAAGGATTCGACAAAGACCCAGGCACACATAACACAGTGTGGACTGTCAGCGTCGATGGGGAGTTCAAACCCGATCCGGAGATCAATGGTTGCGGACTCATTGCGCAATGCACCCCGCTATACACAAAGGGTACATCTCACAAGTATAACCGCTGGATCCTCTATTCGCTCATGTGTCTCAAAGAGCAGCTTATCATAAGAGACATCGAGCCAGTCGAGGTCCAGCAAGAAGAAGAAGTCAAAAAAGCGCTTGGACCGATCGATGAGGATTTCCAGGTGAACTTGACATGTAAGTTCACTCCCACTGCTCATGTCCACATAGTTCTCCACTAAATTGTCACCAGTCAAGAAAATCTACAATGCGGTCATCGACTACTACCAAAAGAATCGCGACAACGAAGAGTTCAAGAAGACATTCAGGACCAAGTTCAACGTCCCAATGTTGTTCCTCAATGAGAAAACGAACCGAATCGAAAAAGAGAGTGACCTCGCAGTCGATGTCGAACCTTGGCTGCAACCGGAGCACAAATATCAGATCTAGAGTCGAACCTAGGACCAGAGAAGCGCGGACGGTCCTGGAAACGACTCTACAGTGCGATCTGCCTGGCAAATCGGCCTCCGTACTCCTGGTACGATCTTACAGAGATCTACCTTTCCGTTTTCATGGAGGCACTTGTCTGCTAGTTTTCCTTTGCGTTTCACACCACCGTTCATTGGTTGTTTTGAATCCCCCTATCCTTATTGTCACTCATTGGATTTCTTGTATATCTTCCTGTTCTTGCTGCTACTTGTTAGTTTTCTTTTATTCTTTTGGGTTACGGATGGTATAGTTGGGTCATGTTTGGGTTAAGGCGGTACTGCAATATCTAAGAGGTCACATCCTCTAGCCACTCCTTTATTTGCTACAGCACACTAGATAGCTTATCAATATAATAACTTTCTCAATATTGCTTACCTCCCTCCATCATACGCTCAACCAGCCTCCTCTTCACCTTCCCATCTTCATCCCAATTTCCAATAATGGCTCAGGGAAATAAATTTTATTGGGTCCCAACGATACCCAAGTGATCATTCAGCTGAAGCCGAGTAATCAGGTTGATCCATCGTCATCATCCACATACTCATCCAACCCATTCTCCTCCAAAAACTGATCCAACAATTCCGCCACCTCCTCATTATCCAGATCCGCAAATGGGATATGCGTGCTCCCCTTCAGCCCTTCATCCTCCGCCAACTTCACCACCCTCGCATTGCCCCCATACTGATTAATCAACTTCGCCACTAGCCTGCTTTCCCTCACACTCGTGTGGTTCTCCGGCCGGTGGTCCCCCCACACAAACTGTATCGCTGGGACGCGGGCCAACTTCTTGAACTCCTCGAGCGGCACGACGTACGGGCCGAACCCGCCTGTACCAGCGGTAACATTCAGGTTATCCGGGAACACGTAGCCGATCGACTCGTAGGTGACGATGCCCTTGATGTGCGTCGTGTTCGACTTGGTCGCCGTGAGCTGCGCGCGCAGCCCACCCGCCGAGTTCGTCAAGTAGACGATGTCGCTGCCCACGCGGCCAGAGTCCGCCGCGATAGCGGCAGCATTCGCATGCAGCGCCACGTTCGCCTTGGTGTCATACTCGACATACCGCGCGCTCGTCGCCTGCTGCCACGCGGCCTCGTCGCGCGTCGGGAACTGCACGCCCCGCCACCACTGCTTGAAGCGCGGGCCGAAGTTCCACGCTACAAAGTTCGCGGTGTCCATGTATGCTGGGAAGTACGCCGTTGGTTCGCACGCCCAGTTTGCGCGGCCGACGCGCGGCCCGTCCCAGAGGTACACCGGGTAGTCGCGCCGCAGGAAGAGGTCCTTGAAGCCGGGACCGCCGTCCCACCGGTTTTGCCAGACTTGCGTCGAAGAGGAGTGCCACATTACGAGCGAGGTCTTGCGCGGCCGGTACGGCAGGAAGTACTCCATGTACCCGTGGTCGCAGGAGAGCGTGAGGTTCGGGGCGAAGGGGGCGTGGATGGTTTTCCCACCGATCTGGAAGCCGCCGGAGGAGGAGAGGACGATGGGCTTTTGGGGTCGCGCGGCGAGCGCTTGGCCGGCGAAGAGGAGGGAAAGCAAGGAGAGTAGCATCTTGGTTTTGGGACGGAGCTGAAACGGAGTGTCTGCATGTGGCACCCAGCTGCGTCTTGGGAGGGCCGAGCATCTTATGTAGTGGGCCGCTGTTGGTGTGTGTATAGGAGGTCGGTACAAATGCCGAGAGGTGGAAAAGTCGAATTGATGAATCGTTCTTCAACCCTACAAGTCCCGAGTATAATCTTATATGCATACAGTATGCATGACGTGGATGGTACATACTCGTACGATTCGCTTTACGTGGAACTCGCAATTGGATCTTTAAGCGTGTGCAAGAGATGGATTACTGACGTGCGACCATAGGAGCACAAACAACATGCATCGTCTGTCAAGGTTGAGTAACAAACCTGGGCAGCTCATTAGCAATTGGCTTCGTTTCCCAGGAGTGTAGATGTCGGATGTATCCGGTCCTCTTTTCCCATATTGCATGATCAGGGAAGTCGGTCGTGATTCAGCCGCCGGATATAGCTCGAGTCTCCTCTAACCGCGCGCCTCGCCAGCCACGCAGTAACGACAGAACGAGAACCTTTGGTATACAAAATAAGCTGAGTAACCGGCTAACGTATTACCTATCCCGGGGTAACTCAACCTATAACAACACTAGAATACTATCTCGTTAAGGTACCCTAGGTTAGCATGCTGTACAGATAATTGAAGACCATCGCCCTCGCCCTCCCTTGCTTGTCTGTCGCACGATCTATTAAAGACACTCACGATAACAAAGATCCTGCGGGCCATTCTTTGGGAACCGCCACCTGAGTAGCCCAACTTATGTACACCTAGCCTACAGCTCCTTAGCTGCATCGCGGTCACGCCAAGCGTCCTTGTCATTTGTGTTATCCTCTCTAGGCGATGATAATACACGTGCGCGAGGCAACTGTGCCAGTAGAAGTTAATAGATTTAATAAAATAGTATTTATTAAGGTTATAGCCTAGAGGTGTAAACTATAGTTAAAAGTAAAAATAGATATAAGGAGATTATATATATAAATTCTTTACCTATTTACTATATACTTATTTATATTCTTTATCTCTATTTCCGTAATTATTATATTTAATAATAATAATTATTTTAGGTACAGCTATACTACTATTTTATTTAAAAAAGTAATATATTAATAAATAGTTTTATAAACTCTTGTTATAGGTATAAAGGCGCCCCTTACTTAAATATAAGCGCTAAGACGGGTATACCTACGCTAGCGAAGCTAGCGTCTTAGTATATACTCTTATTTTATTTTAAAATATCTAGTAAGCTCCCTATATATAAATTCTTATTAAATATTAATATTTAATATCTATTTTTAAGCCTCTATAATATAATTTAAGTATTTTTTTACGCCTATAAATAAAATACTTATAAAATAATATTTTATAATAAACTACGTAAGTGCTAGATTCTAAAAAATTTATATTTTATTAATTATATAGCTACAGCGAACCGATTCTCTATACTATATAAAATACCTATTAGTATAAATAAGATAGTAAAATTTTATATAAAAATTCTACTTAAATAGACTAGTAATAGTACTACCTAGAAATTAGCTAATAATAGTGCTACCTATAAATCGGCTAGTAATAGCGCTATTTATAAATTAGTTAGTAATAGCGCTACTTAAAGACCGACTAGTAATAGTACTACTAAAAAGTATAATACCTAAAAATTAATCTAATATATACTAACTAATAATATATTATATAATTAGTTAAATAAATTACCTTTACTATTACTACCGCGATTACCTAATATAGTAAAAAAAATTACTTTTAAACTTAAAATTAGTAGACTTTATAAGAGTATAATTATTAAATTACTAAATATTTTTTATAAGCTTAGTAAATAATTTATAAATAGCCCTCTTACTAAAAAGATTAAAAAAAATCTAATAGTAAATATAAGTAAAAGACTTTTAAAGAATAGTTACTATAAAAGTAGTTTTAGTATTTCTTACCCTATCTTACTAAATATTAGTAATAATAATAATAAATATTTTAATATAATAACTGTTACCGGTCGACCTATAATAAATTAGTAATTATAATATAGCTTTATAGTTAACTATAGAGTATTTATTAAATAAGCTAAAACTATAAAAGCTAATATTTTATTATTTATTAAGATAACTATTACGACTGATAAAAAGTACTTTAAAAAAAATTTAAATATAAATACTTTATTCTAGTGCGTACTCTATCTAATAAATAATTTATAGATAAGTATATTATAGTTACTATTTTTTTTACTAATAATCTCTAGATAAGCGTAGTAAAATACCTAAAAAATTAGTTTACTACTATTTTAAAATACTTTTACTACTAGAGTATATTATATAGTAACTTAAACGTAGTTAAATAAATAATTAAACTTATAAAATAGTTAAAAGTAAAAGTATAAAAATTATAATATACTATTAAAATAAATATAGCGTAACTGGAGCTGCAGATTTAGTAGTAAAAATAAAACTTTAATAATACCTTCTAGTTAGTCGCTTATATTTATTAAGAGCGTAATAGCGTAAAAGATAACGCGTATACTCTATAAAGAAAACTAAATACTAAATAGTAGCGTTAACTAACTATTAATAAAACTCTTAGTAAGGTAATCTAACACAGTAATAAATATAAGTAATATTTTATTATAGTAATTTAAAAAGCGCGTAAACTATAAGATAAACTAAAATATTTAAAAATATTAGTAAAAGCTTTTTACAGTATTATAGCTAATAATAAATTTTTTAAAAAAAATAAAAAGTATAAAAAAGATAGTAAAAATAAAAAGTAGAAAATAGTATTATATAAATTACTATAAGATTTTACGTCCTTAAACCTATTTAATAATAATAGTAGTAATAGCTCTAGTAGCTTTAATAATTTTTTTTACTACAGTAATATAGAGTTAACGTTATTAAATAAAGTTTACCCTACGCCCTATAAGAATTAATAGTAATATAATAGTACGCTAGCGTTAATAATTAATATTACTACTTTTAAAAAGAAGCGTTATTTAAATAATAAATAAAAGAATATTAATAAGTTTAGTAACACCGCTAATAAGAATCTAAATATATAAATTAAGAATATAGAAATAAAGTTCTGGTAATTATATAAGCTTTTTTCTAATAAGTAGTTTAAAATTAAGTACCTCTATTAAGCGTATAAGAATTATATACTTATTTATATCCGTAATTATACTATTATAACATTAAATAACCTATATTAGAGTATATAAAAACTATATAATAATTTATAAAAAGTATTTAGTTTAATTAATTAATAATTTATTACGCTTATAGAATTTAACTTTAGTAAGTTATAGTAATATAATAATAAATCTTTTAGTAAATAGTTAGTATATTTTAAAAATAAGATAACGTAAGTATACTTAGAATTTATTTTAATAAAGTTTAAGACTATAACTAATTTTAATCTACGTTTAAAAGCTGCTATAATAAGCGCAGCCCTAGCTAATAAAATTTAAATATAATTTATTCAATAATTATTTTAATATAAGACTCTTAAGGACGTTACTTATAAAAAGCCTAAAAAAAAATAATAAAAATAATAAAAAGTCCGTATAGGCTAGCACTCCTATTAGTAAAAGGTCTAACTTTAATAATAAATATAATTTTACTTTTAACTTAAATTATTATCCGTTAAAAGAATTCCGCGTAGTTTAAACTAAGAGAGTATATATTTATTATTTAAAACCCGGTTATATACTAAACTAAAATTAACTTAATTTTTATAAGAAGGGCCCTATAGCCCTAGTACTAGCTAAATAGCTTTAAATAATAAATACTTAAAACGTTAATACTAATAATACTTATAATAGCGACTATAACGTTAAGTATTAAAAAAAAATATAATTTTTAAAAATAATTATTTTTAAAGACCCTTACCTACGTATAAAAAAAAATTTTTTAATATATTTTAGCGTTATCTTATAGTAAAGCAACGTATACTAGTAAGTTAATTAAGTCTATAACTATTTTTTATTTTATTAAGTAATAGTTATTATACGGCTTATAATTTATAAAAATAACTTATTATCTTTACAGTATATAGTATAACAGATTATTTACTTAATTATAATAAAAATTTACTAAATAAGCTACTCTATAGCGCTTAGATAAAGCTAAAGATATAAATTAATATATTTAATAAAATATTAGTTATTACGCGTATTCTCCTAAATAGTAATTATACTAAATAGATTATTAGTACTAATTTTATACGCGCCTATAAGCTCTAGACAGTTATAGCGCAAAGCCCTATTATTTTAAAACTTACTAATAGTAACGTTATAGGTAAGATAATATATATAGTTAAGGTATATATAATAATCGGAGAATATATTAGTAAAAACTAGTACTAGATAATAAATATTATTAGCTATAATATAATAGTTAGATAACTATAGTTTAAAATCTATAACTCTTTATATAAGTAAAGTAAAAAAATAATAATATTTAAATTAAACTATTACTATAGTAACTATCTATACTAGTTTTTATTTATTAAAATAATATATAATTAGTACGGTAATAGTTACGCTAAAATAATTAAACTAAAAAATAAAAGCGGCGTTAATATAGTAATTATTTTAACTAAAACTACTATAAAAATAGCTTATTATAATCTAGATTTTATTGTTTAGATAATACTAAAAGACTAAATATATTTTAAAATAAGTAATAACGCAGATAACGTATAACGTATTTATATAATTTTTATAAAAACTAAATAGGTCGCTACCGTAGCTATATAAGCTAACTTTAATAAGTTTTATTTAAAACTTAATTAACTATACCCTATAATTAATAAAATTAAATAAAAATTACTAAAATAATTTTACTATATTACTAATTTATAAAATTTTAAAAAAACTGTAGAGCTACCCCCGCGTTAATCTAATATTAACTATAAAATATACTTAAAATAGGGTAGTTAGCTAACTATATAATACTATTTTAAAATATTACGTAAAGAGGCTAAAGTAATTAAGGCCTATATATAGACTAAAATAGTAAAAGAATATATTTATAAAAGTAACTTTTTATTTACTATTCTACTATTAGTTATTAAAAAGCCCGGAGAAGATATCTATATATATATTAATTATTACTACCTTAATAAAATTATAATTAAAGATTATAACGTTTTACTAAAATTAAAAAAAATACTCGCCCGTATAAATAAGGCGTATATTTTTTTTAAGTTTAATATTATCGCGGTATTTAATAAAATCTAAATTAAAAAAAATAATAAGTATAAAATTACTTTTTTTACGCGATTTAGTCTATTTAAATACGTAATTATATCCTTTAGACTATATAACGCTCTAGGTACCTTTTAATATTATATTAATTAGCTATTACGTAATTATTTAAACGATTTTTATTTTATATATTTAAATAATATTATCGTCTTTAGTAAGAATAATAAAAATTATAAATAGTATTATTTTTAGGTACTATATAAACTTCGTAAAGCTAGACTATATTTTAATATTAATAAATATAAATTCTCTATTTAACGCGTTACCTATTTTAGTATAATTCTATTAGTAAATAGGTTAGAAATAGACCTAGCTAAAATTAAAGCTATTATAAAGTAGCAGTAATTTAAAATAGTTAAAAATATTTAAATATTTATTAAATTTAATAACTTTTACTAGTAATTTATATACTACTTTTCTTAAGTCGTAAAACTACTAATTAAGTTAATACACAGTACTATAGAAAAAGTTATACTAATATCTATTACTAAAAAGGCTTTTAAGCAGTTTAAACGCGTCTTTATTAATATTTTAATATTTACTTATTTTAACCCTAACACGTATACGATTATAAAAATTAATATATTTAATTAAATTATTACTAGTATACTATTATAGTACGATAAAAATAGCATTTTATAACCTATTACTTTTTTTTTATAAAGATAAAACCGGCTAAGCTTAACTATTTTATTTATAATAAAAAACTTATAGTAATTGTCCGCGCCTTTAAAAAATAGTAATCTAAGCTTACTAATATACTTAATCCTATAGAGGTATTCTCCGATTATAAAGCTTTAGAATACTTTATAATAACTAAATAGTTAAATTACTAGTAAGTCTAATAGGTTAAGTTTTTATTAGAGTTTAACTTTATAATTAAATATAAATCTAGTAAAAAAGGTATAAAGCCTAATATATTAACATAATAAACTAGAGACATTTTTATAAATATATATAATAATTAAATATAGTACTAACAGTAAGTATTATTACTTTTTAAATAATTTAAACTACTTATATACGCTATATATAACGGCAGTTCTTAATACACTATATATTTAGCTAAAATTTTAATAGATATAATAAAATTAAATACTATAAACTTATTATAATAGGTTTATAAAATTAGTAAGGAACTATTTATCTCTAATAGTTAAGATAAGAACGCTGCTTTAAAACTTTATAATAGTTATAAAAACGCTAGTAATATAAATTTATTAAGGCTACTTAAAATAGTTAATCTTTATAATAACGTTATTAAAGCTATAATTAATACTATAAAAAGCGGTGTACGCTATATACTCTATTAATTTTATTATAACTTTAGTATTTATATTAAACTATAAGATTATTACCTAGACAATAACCTATTATATATTAATAGTAAAATTTTTATATTTTATAATAATAAACTTTAAACACGCCTTATATAATTATATTATAATAATTATACTACCAGATATAATAGTAAGTATAAAATATATATATAACTATTATAATATTATTACTAGCTACGCTGTATAGACAGCGTCGCCTATTATATATATAATTACTTTATTTATTTTAAAGTAAAATTAAAATATAAAAATAAATATAAACTACTATACCTACTACTTATACTAAATACCTATTAGACTAGTATATTTATTAACTTTATTACGCTATTATCTAAGAGCTATTATAATAATTATAATTATAGGTATATTATAGTTCTTATAAATAAATTATTAAAAAAGAAAAAGTTTATACTCTTAACGTCTCTTAACGTCTCTTAACGTAAAAACCTATATTTAAGTTTTTATTAAATACGTCTAGCGTAAAAAAAATTATTTTTTAAAATTTATTACTAACTATAGTACACAATTTACGTTTTAGTTTTAAAAATAATTATATAAAAGGGTTAGTATAATACTAAAATTATTTATAGCCTTTTACTTAAAGATAGATAAATAGACAGAAATTACTAATTAGGTATTAAAAACTTATTTATACTATTTTATTAATTATAAGTAAAATAACTAGATAAAGTTATTACCTATTATAAAGTTTAAAATAAATAGTAGTATTATATTAATAGATATAATACTATTTAAAGCTATAAAGGAATACTTACTATATATAAATACTAAACCTCCTAGTATACTACTAAAGAGATAAAAGGTAATATATAACGTATAAACTATAGATAGACTTTTTATATATATAAATTATATAAAATAATAACTACGTTTAATACTAACGTAGGCGTAGATAAAAATAAAAGAGTATACTAATAGTTATTAACTACTTACCCTAAAAATCTGCGTAGGTAATTAAGTTATACTTAATATATAAAATATTTATATGTATTATTTTAAAGAACTAAAAAATAAAAACCTTAAACTATTTAAGGTTATAAATATTTATAATAAGTAACTAAATAACTACTATAGTATAGGTTAAGTCTTTAAGCTTAATTTTACTAGTTACGCTATACTTAAGAACGTTTATTTATAGTTTTATCCGTAATTACTCTATCTATAAAATATAATACTATTACTAAAATAGTAGTAAAAACTATAAGGGTTAGTTACTATAAAAGAAAACCTACTAGTTTATAATATTAAAATAATACTTAATTATAAAATCAATAAACGTACAGTTAATTTTAATACTAGTTATAAAAATTTACTAAAATTCTTTATTATATAGAAAAATTTTAATAACTCTAACTAGTAATTTTACTTTAATATTATAGGCTATTAAAAATACTTTATAGAGTACTACCGGTGTTACCTATAAATATTTTAATAATTAAATATATTTTTCCTAGAGGCTTATAATATATAAATAGCTATTACTTAATTTATAATAAATAAATAATTAACTAATAATAAATAATAGTAGAAGGCTAAAAATAATCTAATAAATAATAAAATATAACTAGTAAATAAATAGTATAATAGAATCGTAGAAACGATATAACTTAGTATAAAAAGCTTTTTTAAAAATACAGGCAATAGATAAAAAGAGCTATACTTACCTATTATACTTATAATTTTAATAGTTAGGTTATAATAAAAATAGTTTTATAGTTTACTATTTAAGTAGTTACGTATTTACCGCTTTAATAAAAACGTTTTATTTTTATAAATATTTAACTTTACTTTATTATATAAAAATTAAGAATATATAAAGCTAATTATAAAGTTTTAAAAATAAAACTTTTTAAAGGGGGGGATAGTATTATAAATATAAAGGCGCCTCTTACTTAAGTATAAGCGCTAAAATAGATACACTTACGCTAGTAAAGCTAGCGTCTTAGTATATACTTTTACCTTACTTTAAGACACCTAGTAAGCTCCCTATATATAAATTCTTATTAAATATTAATATTTAATATCTACTTTTAAGCCTCCGTAACAACTCTATACTAATACTTTATTTAATATATATATATTTGTATATTAATCGAACAAATAGTGTAGCTGTAGTGGCTTAGGGCGACTAAAAGGGGTTTCGAAAAAGGAGGAGTATATATATGCCTTTATTTTATTTAATATAAAGGCATACACATACTCCTCCTTTTTTAAAACTACTTTTAGTCGCCCTAAGCCACCACAGCCACACTATTTGTTCGATTAGTATACAAATATACAAATATATACTTTATTTAATTTAGGGCTCCTTAAAAAGAATAAAAAATAGTAAATAAAAAATAAGTTTTATTAGTATATACGTTTAGCTAAATAAAATTTTAATAATAATTTTAAATTATAAATTAAACTTTTTACGCTAGTTTAGCTATTATACTACTATTTAAAATTAAAATTTAACGCAGGTAAGTAATTATCTTTTATAATAAATAACTTATAACTTATATAATAAATAACTAACTTTAATAAAACTTTTAGTATAGTATATTAAGAATAAGCTATCTAAAATTAAAAAGCTCTTTAAAAAAAATTATAAAAAACGCCTTATAAAGAATCTATAGAACCTCTTTTATTATAAAATACTAATAAAAAAAATATATTTTAACTTTTAAAGGGGGTAAAATATTTTAAAAAATAACTTATTATAATCTATAATTAGCGTATTAGATATAAGTCGCGAGATTACTATATTGATTATTATAGGAAAATCATTCGTTATTTGTGTTAGCCGTCGCATGATCAGTTTCGGCCGTTAACGACGGCAAAGGATAACGTCAAGCTCGACACTATGGTACTCAAGATACTAATAATTATTTCACGCCTTGTTAACCATGAGGCTCTCACATCCTCCGCACACTCAGGCGCGGAGACCCGTCGGCCTCATGCATGACACTCCACACACCTCTCACTCTCACCCGCCGCCTCCCTACGCTTTCTCTGGCGTATCTCTTCCTTTACCCTCATCCAATAAGCCCTATGACGGGCTCGCGCTAACAGGCCTTTTATTATTATTATTCTTCTTCTTCTTCGGTATCTCGGCTTCCGTCTGAGGCCCAGCACCAGGAATTCCACTGTTACTCGTCGGTATGGGTTCTGTCTGGTTACTGGGACTAGCTGTCTTCTCACTCTCATCACCGCCTCCTTTTTCTGCCTCCTCTGACGTATCTCTAGCGTTAAAAATTTTCCGAATAAGCCCTCCGACGGGCTAGCACAGAAGGACTGTACCTCTTCTTCTTCGCCTTCTTCGGTACTTTAGCATCCGCGACATCAGAAGTTCCGTTGTCATTAGTTGGCGTGGGTCCTACCTGGTTGATGGGACCAGATGCCTTCTTATCTTCCTTTCGAAGTTCAACGTTTTCCGGATCCGGTGTAGTCTTTCTGGCCGATTGGGCGGGGTTCCTTCCTTGTTCCATCGCTTTAGCGTACGTCGCAGCAATCGGTTTTGCAGCCGGGTTTGCGCTGGCTTTGAGAGAGAAATGGATCACCGACTCAGCGGTGTCTTCACGTTGCTTTGGCACGGGAGATTTCGCTTTCGGTACGAAAGGCTGGAAGCCGCTGACAGCTTGGACATTCTCGAATGCCTTCACTTGAGCTGGGATCTCCGGTTCCTCGGCCGTGATCTGGATCACCCGTTCCTTCTCGCTCCTCTGTGCAAGGCATTTGGCGCGCTTCAAGTCACGCTGCTCACCTCCTGCTATTTGCTCATGTAGATCTTGGATCTTCTCGACGGGGACTGCGTCCTCTTCCTTGACCTTTTGGCTCCTCCGTTGTTCTTCCTCGAGACTTCGTTCTAGGCGCCTTTGGGCCCTCCGTCCGGCCGTCGTTGTTTGAGCGTTCCGACGGGAGCGCCTCCATGCTTTAACAGCCATCTTCCGCATTCTGAAATTGAAAGTACGGGCTAGTTCAATTTCCTTGTTCGAAATGGATTCCGGGAACTCCTGGATGCGATACTGGCGGATCCAATTAAGCTGTCGGACGAGCGTGAAAATGTCTTGATCGTCGTCTCCATGTTGCGCATAAGGACGCGGAAGCTCAAACTGTTGCCTGTCGAGAGTCGCCCGGAACATACGCCACGCTCTGTCCCGTAGCATGTTCTGGCGCCGTGAGCTATTCTCGAGGGCGCGAAATTTGCTTCCAAGGTAGAGAAGGGTCCGGAGTTCACGCCATCGGTATTCCATAATTTCCTCGAAAAGGTCAGAAAAACTTGTGTGGATCCACCATGCTGGATGCTGATCGACTATTGTTGCCTTTTGTATATCCACATACCTCCGGACGATGTCGATGTCCACGGCGTTACTCACGCTCACCCCGCTGGCCTCGAAGAATGCAGATTCGACATCTTTTGCTGCGAAATCCAAGGTCCCGTCTTCCTTTCTCGCCTGCTTCTGAATGCGTCGCACGCTTCTCTTGGTTGCTTCTAACTTTTCTTGTTCCCGCACCAGAGTTCGTCGTAATTTGTACATGGCCGCTGCGTGCTGTAATGACTCATTGCTGAACAGTCCTTGCAGTCGGACGGCGAGAACGGCGCTCAGAGCACCGATGCTATTATCCAATTCCTGCAAGTCGGACAACCATTTGTCTAGAAGCTGAGTAATAGGCTCGTGTATGTCTGCATGCGATGGCGCTGGTTAGCAGCGGCTTTACAGGGACACTTGAATTGACGTACGTGTGGACGCGGACCAAAGAAGGTGGACCATAGACTCTATTTCTCTGACAACCAGCCGAACAGGAAGAAGACACTCCTCTATCTGTAATTCTCCAAAATACATGGAGGCGACGTGTTCTCTCAATGCACGTTCATGTGGTCGGCTGGAGGAAAGTCGCCGGAGGGCCAGCATGCAGTCTTGCTCTTTGATCGCTAGCGTTCGCAGATACTGTCTGGCACGACTGTCTTGGAGCGCGATGTCTTCGCAGGAGGGCTTCCAGGTGGCCCAGCTGTTTAATGTCCAGCGATTTCTGTACGGAAAATGAGGGTTGCTATATAACCAACGGTGATAGAGAGTGGATGTTGGCCATTTGCTGCGTTGCTCGTAGGTAATTGACGTAAATGCGGGTTGCATCTGAAGCTCCTGTACACCCTGTATGAGCCACCGGCCCTTGCCACGGATGTATTTGGCCATATCTCAGAAAATTGATCGGACTGGAAACGGGACAGATTGTTCATCGCTCCAATAAATCGCTGAACAAATGAAGATGCATTTGGAATTTGACACTACTATAGTTGCTCCCTTCAGGTGCGAGCACGTGTGGTATAGGGGCTGCGAGGAGCAGCAACCGCACGTAAAACGCCGAATTACAGATGCCTGGAAAGTACAAACAGCGATTCCGAACGGAAAACAGCATGAGTGATGATTTAACTGGGCGGTTGATGAGAATGCCTCTTGCAGTCGTACGGCACGGAGCGCCGCGTTGAAAAAAGGCGGGCTAGTCCCAGATCAGGCGGGCCACGTGCAACTTAACCAAACTTGGAACATCGGAAGGAGCTGTGCGAACCCGTTGTGCCCACATTGAATGATATTAAGTATATCGAAGAGAAAGCTGGTCATTAACATAAAAGATGAAAGTGGGCTCCTTGGCATAGTGGCCGCATTGGCGAGCGTCGCGAAAAGACTGAAAGATTTCGCACTCGTCATCGAGGGGACGATGCAAACGTATGAAGGCAGTGTGCCAAAAAACGTTTGAGACACCCCTTTATTACGCTTTTTTTGTTATTATATGGCTAGGGATGCTTAATTTGTGCTTACTATACTTGTAGAAACCGCTTCGCGTAAAAAAAAAAAAAAAAAAAAAAAAAAAAAACTTAGAAGACAAACACATCAAGGCAACGTAGGAACGAATCGCCGATAACAGCACATTGAGAGGACTGAGACATTTTCCCAATTGCGAGATATGTTTATTCGCGCATTCGTTGCAGTCTCTGAACAGCGGTGAAAAGCCTTGGCGAGTGGTAATCGGAACGGTCCGGACATGCTGGGCGAGCGCTTCGGTGCTTCGTACGAGGCAGGTAATCCCGCACTCGTGCTAGTGGCGGCCTGATATCGCGAAAAGAACGACATGCATGTAGTCAGATAGGTGACAGATCGACATTACTATTGCTGCGATATTACCTCCAAGAACACTGTCAGGGACCGGGGTTGAGCGTTGCCGACCTAAGCTTAACAGGAGCGTCCTGGTTCGGTGCGCCTTTTTGCTGTAATCAACGTGTTGTGATTTGTGCTGGTTGTCGCATGATGTATTCAGGTCGGTAACGACGATAAAAGAGATGCTCAACAGGAGCTGTTTTAAGATTTGTTATCGAAAACTACTGTTCACGAAGAAACACGGAAGCAAGGGTTTCCTCAACGATAAAACGATAAAACGATAGCTTCAATTTATCACACACGGCGGACATCACTGTTTTTCCATCTTGGCAACGGAGTTGGAAACATCAATCGGGCATTTACATGGGCGTCTGCAGGTCATCGGCGTTGGTCAGCGGCAGGACTGGAACGCAGCTGCAACGCCCGCGTAAACGTTGGCGCGGCCCGTTACGGGTGGCTGAGAGGATCGCGAATCGCCACGAATAAACAGCGAATGCGTAGTATGGGCAGTCATGACTGCGGGCCAACGTCGTCCGCCGCCGCTGCTGCTTACGACGTCGACACGGGTGCAAGAAAAATCGCGCACGAAGCCGCCAGCACGCGCGACTTTCGGCTTGTGAGGACGTGGCAGCGAGCGCCGAGGGAGAGCCGCACCGGGGTGAGGCTCTGCTCGTTGTGTCTCCCGCGGGCATTCCAGAAGCTCACCCCTGGACTCGCGAAGGGGCAATACAAACAATAACAAATGGCGAAGACATGGCTGGTTGTTTATTTCCGCGAAACGGAGTCTGTGGAGTGAACCATTTCGGCCAGTCGTCGGCGCAGGGTCCTGAGTTACTCCTGCCGAATACGGCGTACCGGTGTGGGACAGGTCACGTGGACTCATCTCGGTTGCCCCTGCCGTTGACTCGGGGCACTCGGCATGCGACCGGCTGTGGCTGGCAGCTGTAGCGAGGTAGGGAAGAAAGACAGCGAGGACGCACTAGACGTCTGCAATCTGAAGCGTAGTTCGAAGCGTAGTTCACGGCTAGCATCTGCATGCGACAGCGGAGGCTGAAAGAGCGACCGAACGGCCGCGTCGTGGGAGAGGGGGCGTCGAATCAGCGACGAGCGAGCTTGGGCTTATCCCAGACTTGTGCATGGGCTCGGCGACTTTGTGCGGCCGAGAGCGGGGAACCCGTGCCCGCTGTGGATAGGAACAGGTCAACAGCCCGGCCTCTCGTCCTGGGGCGAAGGCGACGCATCTGGGGCTGCCTGGCACGCTTCCTCCCTGCATGGAAGTGTGAGATTGCGGTTGAGCTTCGTGGGTTCCTGGGAGACTTGGTAAATATCCTATGGCTGCGGGTCTTGGAAATTCGCAATTTGCTCGCGCGCAGCGCTAGCGACTGTCCATCGCAATGGCCGCAGTGGCCAAGGAGGCCCGGTGAAAAAAAATTCCTTGAGGCGGACTCGAGGCGCCAGGGACGAACTGCTGTCGCGGCGGCCTCTCGCACAGCGTTGAAACAGAACACTGGCGCCAAGCCCCGGCGGAAGCTTGAACCGTGCATCATCGCCGTCGCGGCCGCATGGCTGGCGGTGACACACCTCCCTCACAAATCCTGCGTGTTGATCCGCAGAGGCACACCCACGTCATGGCGCTGGGCGCGCCCGTTGACACATCCCTCGCCGCGCCCCGTGCTGGTCGGTGCCGCGCTTACCTGCGGACCGCCCGGGCGACGATTCGCCAATTGGCAGCTGCGCAAAAAGTCGAAGTGCGCGTTTTTCATCCTTCCCTCAGTCCGCGCATTCGCCCCAGGGCCGCGGCCCACCGCGTCTGTCCCCACGCAGCATGCGCGACGCAGGCTGCTGGGGCAACGGCGGCCAGGGGCGGCTGGCCCAAGGCAGTAAGGCGCCAATACGGGCCTGCAATAGCTCCGGTGGAGCTTGGATCGCCTCGCTGCGTGGCTGGGGTAAGCTGAGCGAGAGCTCCCTCACGACTTGCCTGTTAGCTCGCTAGCCCGATCCGCGCGCCATTAATTCACGGAACCGCGCCCTGATTGCTCAACCGTGGTTAGGGTCGGCCTGCCTGCAGAGTTTGACCACCGGCACGCTGTTTGGCCGCCCGTTCGACGTCAAGGCCCGCCTCTGATAAAGCCTTCCTTCCCCTCGCAGCGGTCGAGAGCTTCCACTCGCTGCTTCCTTTGTCCGCCCGCCCAAGCTGTGCAGTGCAGAGCGTCCCTCCCGCCGACCCCCCCAACAGCGCCCGACACCTCGCTAGCTGGTGCTGCGTCCTAATTGAATGAGATAGCCTTTTCTTGCAGCATTCTTTCACCATGGCTGGCGGTCAGAACGACGACGTCGAGCGCAATGCCTCGGTCGCGACCCGGTCCAAGTCCATCGTGTCGCTGTCCGCCTTCGAGGGCATGGACGAGTACGCGGCGCTGCAAAAGTACATCCAGTACTACCGCGATCCGCGCGCCTCGCAGCTCGAGCAGAAGCCCAAGGAGAAGAAGGTCCCGTGGTGGAAGTTCTGGGCCTCCAACAAGGGCACCTCCAACGCCGCTGCCGAGGCCGCCGTGGTTCCCGAGGAGGTACGGCGAGCTGCGCTGCCATTGATTTGTGAGATTGCGACGCTGACCGCGACTTGTAGATGCTCAACACGGATATCCGCCAGGGTATCTCCTCCCACGACGTGGAGCTCCGCCTCAAGCGCTTCGGCTACAACGAGCTTGCGACGGAGAAGGTCAACCTGCTCAAGCAGTTCCTCAGCTACTTCCAAGGCCCTATTCTGTACATCATGGAACTCGCTGCTCTGCTCGCCGCCGGTCTCGGCGACTGGGTCGATTTCGGTGTCATCTGCGGTATCCTGTTGCTCAACGCCTTCGTCGGTTGGTACCAGGAAAAACAGGCCGCTGATGTCGTGGCGTCTCTCCGTGGTGACATTGCTATGAAAGCTACCGTCGTCCGTGACGGCGGTGAGCAGACGATCCTTGCCCGCGAAGTCGTACCTGGCGATATTGTCATCGTCGAGGAAGGCCAAACCGTCCCGGCCGATG
Source organism: Pleoardoris graminearum (assembly GCA_030770415.1). Taxonomy (NCBI): domain Eukaryota; kingdom Fungi; phylum Ascomycota; class Dothideomycetes; order Pleosporales; family Didymosphaeriaceae; genus Pleoardoris; species Pleoardoris graminearum. The sequence continues at coordinate 311,807 of JASEKS010000094.1, forward strand.
TCCGTCTCATCTGCGCCTACGACCACCCCGAGGACTTCGAGCGCTATCTCCAGATGAAGGAGGAGGATCTCTTCGACGACGCTTCCGACCCCGATGACGAAAAGGATGATGATGACAACCTCGACGAGGAGCGTCCCATCACGCAGGGCCACTCCCTCATCGCTACCGACCAGTCTGCCATTACCGGAGAATCTCTCGCTGTCGACAAGTACATGGGCGAAGTGGCGTATTACACCACGGGTTGCAAGCGCGGCAAGGCATATGGTATCGCTCTGTGTTCGGCGAAGCACTCCTTCGTCGGTCGCACCGCCAGTCTCGTCCAGGGCGCCAAGGACCAAGGTATGTGCGAATGCAGATTTGCATGGGACAGTGGCTAACGCATCATCGCAGGACATTTCAAGGCCATCATGAACTCCATCGGTACCGCTCTCCTCGTCTTGGTCATGTTCTTCATCCTCGCCGCGTGGATTGGTGGCTTCTTCCGTCACTTGGGTATCGCCACGCCTCGCGGTGGAACCGAGAGCTCCGTGACACTCCTGCACTACGCTTTGATCCTCCTCATCGTCGGCGTCCCTGTGGGTCTTCCCGTCGTCACGACCACTACACTTGCCGTCGGTGCTGCATACCTCGCTGAGGAGAGGGCTATTGTACAGAAGCTCACTGCCATCGAGTCTCTCGCTGGTGTCGATGTCCTGTGCTCTGACAAGACGGGTACGCTTACCGCCAACCAGCTCTCCATCCGTGAGCCTTACGTCGCCGAGGGCCAGGACGTCAACTGGATGATGGCTGTCGCTGCTCTGGCTTCTTCCCACAATCTCAAGTCTCTCGACCCGATTGACAAGGTTACGCTTCTCACCATCCGCCGCTACCCCAAGGCCCGCGAGATCCTGAACCAGGGATGGAAGACCGAGAAGTTCACCCCCTTCGACCCCGTCTCCAAGCGCATCACGACCGTCTGCCATATGGGCGGCGACAAGTACGTCTGTGCCAAGGGAGCTCCCAAGGCCATCCTCAACCTTTCCAACTGCGATGAAGAGACCGCCCGGCTGTTCCGTGACAAGGCTGCCGATTTCGCCAGGCGTGGTTTCCGTTCCCTCGGTGTCGCTTACCAGAAAAATGACGGTGACTGGGTTCTCCTTGGTCTCCTCTCCATGTTTGACCCTCCTCGTGAAGATACCGCCCAGACCATCGTCGAGGCCCAGCAGCTTGGTGTTCCCGTCAAGATGTTGACTGGTGATGCCATTGCTATCGCCAAGGAAACTTGCAAGATGCTTGCCCTCGGTACAAAGGTTTACAACTCGACCAAGCTCATTCACGGCGGTCTCTCTGGCACTACTCAGCACGACCTTGTCGAGCGCGCTGATGGTTTCGCTGAAGTCTTCCCCGAGCACAAGTATCAGGTCGTCGAAATGTTGCAACAGCGTGGTCACTTGACAGCCATGACTGGTGATGGTGTCAACGACGCTCCCTCGCTCAAGAAGGCCGACTGTGGTATCGCTGTCGAAGGTTCCACCGAAGCTGCTCAAGCCGCCGCCGATATCGTTTTCCTCGCTCCCGGTCTCAGCACGATTGTCCTGGCTATCAAGATCGCTCGCCAGATTTTCCAGCGTATGAAGGCTTATATCCAGTACCGTATTGCTCTCTGTCTCCACCTTGAGCTTTACCTCGTCTCCTCCATGATCATCATCAACGAGACCATTCGCGCCGAGCTCATCGTCTTCATTGCCCTCTTCGCCGATCTGGCTACCGTCGCGGTCGCGTACGACGTAAGTCCCCTCTTCGCTTAGTATTTCATTTGAATGTTCTCTAACTGTTGTAGAATGCCCACTCCGAGGCTCGACCTGTCGAGTGGCAACTTCCCAAGATCTGGTTAATCTCCGTCGTCCTGGGTGTGTTGCTTGCTCTCGGTACCTGGGTCATTCGCGGCACCTTGTTCCTTCCCAACGGCGGTATCATCCAGAACTTTGGCTCTATCCAGGAAATCCTCTTCCTTGAGGTCGCCCTTACGGAGAACTGGCTCATCTTCGTCACCCGTGGCGGTAAGACTTGGCCATCGTTCCAGCTCGTCGCCGCCATCTTTGGTGTCGACGTCATGGCTACCATCTTTTGTCTGTTCGGTTGGCTCTCTGGCGGTCTTTACCAGACCGACCCACCCAGCACCTACAACTTCCGCGCGGACGGCTGGGTCGATGTTGTCACCGTTGTCGTTGTCTGGGCATACTCGATCGGTGTCACCATCGTCATCGCCATGGTCTACTATCTGCTTAACCAGATTGCGTGGCTCAACGACCTCGGCCGTAAGGACCGCACTCGCAAGAACCCGGCCATTGAGAACATGATTGCTGCTCTCAGCAAGCTGGCTCTCGAACACGGAAAGGACAAGCACGGCGTCGACCGATACGTCCTTGCCGCCCGCGCCACCGAGGAGGAAGACGATGAATAGATTTGAGATACCAATGAAGTGTACATGCAATTTCCTTTTGTATATCCCAGCGAAGGCATGTTGAATACAGGCGCGGTATGAGACTGGTTCAGACAAAACATCAGGGGGGCGGGTGGAAACAAAGCGCCTAATTTCTAATTTACCGTCTGAACATGCGTACGTATATTGCTACCTTTATACCACCATGATGTGTTGATAGCTCGCTGTATGCAATAACAAACACTGTAAAACAAGCCCCCAAAGTATGCATGCATTGTTGTGAAGGCCCGAGGACGCAATCACTCCGTCCCTCGCGCTGGGGACTGCCCGCTCACCGAACTTCTTCTCCAGTCTTGTGTACTGGTTCGGTGCGCCTCTTTATCGTAATGAACGTGTGCTGGGGTGTGCTGGTTGTCGCATGATCTATTAAGCTCGTCCACGACGATAAAAAGAGACCCTCCCGATATACGGCCAACTTTCCCCGATCGGAGCGGCGGAAGAATTTGCTCCTCGGAGGCCTGCGAGCCGGCGTCAGGCGTCTGCAACGCTGATTCGGGCACCGGGAGCGGTTTTGTGGGCTCGTCCCTGGGGCCTTGCGCTGGTGCGTGGCTTTCGGGTGGCGCGCATGCGCGGGGAGCGTCGTGTCATCGGCCCGGTGGGCTTACGAGGAGCCCGTACTAATTAAGTCATATGCCAAGGTATTTTTAATCAAATAGTGCTGCGCTTTAAGTATAATTTTTAATAATAATTTATAAAAATTTAGGAGCTAAAAAAAAAGATTTAAAACTATTTTCCTATATATTTAAATTTTTTTAATTAGTATTTTAAAGAATCGTAATATAGTGCTGTCGGATAGAAATACCTTGGCATATGACTCAATTAGTACGGGCTCCTCGTACCACGCGTGCTGGTGCTTACGCGGAGACCAACTACCATGTGCGATTCATCCCCTGAGCCGGCTGGTCGGACGCCTGCGATAGCGTAGATAACGGTGCGGCCCTGTGAGCGGGGCATCTGTGCGTACATCCGCGAGTAGGAGGCGGGTTTGCTAGCGGATGGCCGCGGGTGGTGAGGTGCGGTGCGGTGTGCGAGGTGAGGTCTGGGAGGTAACGCGGGAATGCGGAAATGCGGGATGCGATGGGTGGGTAGATGAGGAGGCAGTGCTTTTGTGGTTTTCATCTGGGTTGGGGATACAGGAGTGGCATGGGTTTTGGAGATATATACGGGGTTTATTATTCGCGGTAACGGAAGCTAATTATTGGACGATTCCGAGAGCGAGGGATTATATCGATCGTTCGGGTGTACTTGGGCGTATGCTTGTGTATAGGAAGGAATAGGCAAGAAGAAGTTCAGAAAAAGTTCGATTTCGTAAGATTCTATTTATATGGTGCGTGTGAACCTTGGTAGATATAATTCATCCCGACAGCGCACCAAAAGCTGTTCGATTGGTAGGCGTGGACCAGCATTTTGGCCAGAGATCGCGGAGTAAGGGATATAAGACGGCATGGAGCGTGGTGTTGAGAGTAGCGCCACAGTTCACCTTCACTACCCGACTTGGACACTCGTAGAAGGCTTACCAGACTTCATCCACCCGTCTTTTGAACGAGCACGTTGAGAGATGCCTAGACGCTGTACCGGGATTATTCTCCATGGATCTTGACCTTACCACTAGACGGGGGACGGTAGTGATGGCCGCGTTTATCGTACTCGAGCTAAACTACGGAACACACCCTCATCAACAGCCGATGGACAGTGGCTTCAGGGTGATGGGCAGCTCCTAGACGTGTGCATACCTGGTGAGCGGGTCAGGACGGCTAGACAAACGGAGTACAGTTGATGAGTTGAACACGCATTGAGGTAAGTCTGGTACCTAGAATAAGGACTTGTCTAGATCGTGAAAAGGAAGCTAGACTAACTCTTAAACTATACGCGTAGGAAATCGTCAACGTCATCTAAGACCCATATCAGGTACTCGTTTTCCATGGGTATAAAGCTATAATATTCCTTAAGCTGTCCAGCAATTCATTCTCAATGGCCAGAATGCTAGAGGAAACCCTTGACCTACTATGCCCAACCGCCTTTACCAAGGATAGTGCCTCCTGACGGTTTCCACATTGCCCCTGCTAATTACGACCTCTTGGCCGATAGGGTGTTCGGATCCATCCGCATGCACTTGGACGAAGTCCGCATTCACTTTCTCACGTTCCCAATCATTGAACAAATAGTCCGTGTCGTCCTCCCACATTATCCGCTGATCCCCGTGTTTCAGCTGTGTGGAATAATGCATGATGGAGTCCGGATCGTATGGTCCGTCGACGCTGTACCCTGGGTGGCCCTTCATGTATTCTGGGTACATACTGCCGCATATAGAGGCGTAACAATAATTCTCCGGTTTGCAGAGCTCCTCTCCCATCTTTCTCACTCCATCTGGATCCTTTCCCAAATATTCGAAGGGCTGCGGAGGCCCACCAGGCTGTCGGACGGCATACTGGTCGAAGCATAACTTTGCCGACCCCTCGAACCTAACTAGATTATGGCAATTGATCTTCGTGGTGGCGTCAGGGTGATGGTGTTCATGTCCGAGCCCCATTACTGTACTTAACGTTAGCCATTTTTTCCTATATCATTGGCTAGTAGTTTGTTGCCTTATAATGCCCGAACTCATGAACATATTTTAGCATTAACTCCGCGCGGTACTTCGGGTCGGTTTCAGGTATGGGTATGTCTGACAATTCCATGTAGTAACGACCGCCGTGGTTCGGAGGGTCGCTCTTATTCGGTGGTATGTATCCTTCCTGAGAGCTACCTCCTTGTGGCACTTGGTGAATGGCAACTGCCTTCTCCATACCTGGGATAGCCCAGGTTCCCGGATTGTATTGATCCCGATAATCGCTCATGTAGCAGTACGATTCCAGTTCAACAAACCAAACCGTATGGCCAGCCTGTGCTGAGGGACCACGTTCGTCTCCAAGAGCCTTATACCATTCTGAGATTGCGGCCAGAACGTGCTTCCTGAGCGCACTCTTGACGTGATTGTTGGCGTAGCAATAAGGGATAAGAGTCATTTCCTCGCCATTGTTCCATTCGGGTTTAAGAGTTCCATCTTTCGGCCAATGAATTGCATTGCCGAGCTCCTCCTTAACCCACATTGCGCGAGCATGGATGCTCTTAGTACTACCATCAGCGACAGTTGCATCCATGCTGAGGTTGGCGGTGGGCAGGATAAACTGTGACAAGTCAGGGCAAGCGGAGACCGCGGAGCAAAGCGCAAAGGCAGCACTGGGTATCTTCATCGTGAACATATGTCTGAACAGGCAAAGTAGTGTCTGGGTGAGGTCTGCGGTAGAGTGGACGGAGTTGGAGAGGGTGACATGAGGGAGCACGTGGTCTTATATAGCGCCGCCGTCTTTGTGGTTGAACACGGAGGCGCACGTGCGTACAGGTGACCCGACCTCGACCCTATCCACATCACCGAGAGATCAACTCTCGACAAGTGACGTGTCATATGCCCAGGTGTCCCGAGGTGACTTGACTCACAAAGTGTTACCAAAATAGCACCTCATGGTGATAGCCTGCGTAATCGCGCACTACGGCACTGCTGAAGAAACGCCACATGAGCACTGCGACGGCGCATGCTCAATGCAGAAGGACCTGAAATCGGGTCTATACACCTTGTTTCTTGCAGGCCGAGGTGTCACTTACGCAAATTTCGGACTCACTTGGACTGTCAGAAGAAGATGAATTCAGTTCAGGTACCATTAATCCTACCGCTCCAGCCTACGGGAGCAGTCACACCCAACCATAGGTAAAACAGCTTCGTTATAGCATTCATACAAGGAACAAACCCAGGATACCAACCACAGCCATGGGAGAACCTCCCTTCGGCCCAGCCGTTGGTGCAGCGCCGTCAAATTTGCTCGAGGTAGCCGCACCGCTCTCAGCCGCCGTAGCTTCCGCGGATGTCGAGATGGTGGCGGCCGCAGCGGGTGGAGTAGTCGGCTCGGCGACACCAGAGGGGCAGTGCCAGTGGTCATTGTGAAGCTCGCAGGTAGCCGCTGTAGCCTGGTGTTCGTCCTCGTGATCATGATCCTCATCCGTAGCTGTAGCAGGCGGTGGGGCGGTGGGCTCAGGCACCCCGGACGGGCAATGCCAGTGATCTCCATGAGGCTCACAAGCTGTAGCTGCGGCTTCGCTGGCCGCAGAGCTTGCAGTTTCGGTCATGGAGACAGCGACCGTCTCTTTTGCCGTTGCCGAGGCAGCGGTCTCAGTCTCTGCAGGTCCAGCAGGCGGCGGTGTAGTGGGCTCCGGGACACCTGAGGGACAGTGCCTGTAGTATCCAGTCAATTTGATGCTGTTGGAACGTCGACACTGAGCCTTACCAATGGTCCTCATGTGGCTCACAAGCAGCACCGGTGGCGGAGACGCTATCCTGGGCAAGGACCACAGCAGCCGTAGAAAGGACAATAGTAAGAGTGGGGAGCTTCATGTTCACGGATTGGCAGAGATTTGATGTTAAAATTGGAGACAGAGAGTGAATGAACTAATGTTTCGAGTTGGACACGGGCAGTGGTCAATGGAAACCCTTTTTGTACGCTACAGCTGCAGGTGTTTACCATGGGCCAAGTACGCGGAATCGCTTGGCGATGGACATTGGGGTACTCAATTCCTCGGCAAAAGGAGCGAATTCGACGCGAACGCCTTACGGCCCGAAAACTCTTCAGAAAGAGGTCTGACTGACCAAGAAATTGCCATGTTGAACTTGGCAGTGGGTGCGGCGGGGTGTGGCGTTCTTACAGAGATGGGAACTTTGCAATATAATCTCTTTTATCGTCGTTACTAACCTGAACAGATTATACGATTACTAGTATAAATTATAATATAATAATTATATAATAATTATGCAATAATTTAAAAATATATTAAATAAATATATAAATTTAAAAATATTTAATAAACTAATTATAAAACTTATTAAATATTTATATTATAATAAAAAGTAAATTAATTAATATAGTGTATAAGCTTTATAAAGTCGTAGTTTAATATAATTATAAAACTTAAGAATTACTAAGTAGTTTATATATAATAAAATTTTATATAAATAGTATAAATTTAAATCTTTAAAAGTTATACTTTACTTAATTAATATATAAATATAAACTTTTTCGACACATTAAGTATAAAGATATATATATACTCCTCCTTTTTTAAAATCCCTTTTAGTCGCCCTAAGCTACTATAGCCACACTATTTATTCGATTAATATATAAATATAAATATAAATATAAATATAAATATAAATATAAATATAAATATAAATATAAATATAAATATAAATATAAATATAAATATAAATATAAATATAAATATAAATATAAATATAAATATAAA